>JACEFZ010008858.1:302500-352500 GCA_014155875.1 Cepaea nemoralis | reverse complement strand
TAACTAGACAGTTGGAAAACAACTAGACTTATAAGTCGGGGGGGGGGGGGGGGGTTTCTATTTTTTAAACAGCTTGGCCTAGTTTAGACTATTTTTTGGTTGCATATCCTATTTAGAGGAATTGCTGTCAACACAATCGCTGCTGTTGTTGATGACTTGGCAAGTTTACGTTCAGTAGTTTGCCATTGATTTCTGAACGACCGGCTCCCATACCAACACGTTAAAACCCAGCGCGACATGGTTTGTTGCCAAATAAGTCGCAGCTGTGTTTCGAACGCAGGTAAGCGAAATGACGAACCTCGTCTGTAACGCTTTTGCCAAGTTTAGACTATAGAGACTATTTTAATAAACACATTGCTGAGACGAACATTGCACCCGTTCTTTTACACGACAGTCAATATTCTAATGTCAGTGAACTTATTAGTATACATTTAGAGACAACGGAGGTGTTCTTTCTGAGACCAATATTATAAATACATTGACATCATCATAATAATCATGTGCCATGCTGATAAGTGTGGGCGGAATGTTAAACCATCTCACGCGATCACCAGAGTCGTGAATCAGCTCTGTTGTTGTCTCGATTATGCCATGTGGGCCAGCTATCTAGATAATCATTTCTCTGCCTTCCCCGTGTACCTTTCCCCTCAATCTTGCACTTTGACACCAATTTCTCCATTTATTTCTTCTCATAACGTGCTAAAATATTATTGACTGTCTACGTCTAATTTCTCTAATCAGTTTACGGTTTTCATTTGTTTCGTGTAGGAATTGCTCATTGGTTTTTCTGTCTGTCCATGATATTCTTTGCACTTCCCTTAGAAACCAAATTTCCACTAGCAATTAGGCGTGTCTTAGCTTGTCTTATTGTCCACATTTCATTCGTGGACAGCCAGATTAACTAACAACTATTTTGGATTAAAAGGCAACAGAAAACAGAACTTCATATACCTTAAGGAAAGGGACAAACAATGTTCGTTGGCCATATATTTGTAAAGGAGGCATTGGAGAACATCGGGACGACTGGAAAGACTAGCGTTGAAGAAAAAGAGGCAGACCCTGAGGCATGATTCTGTGTGGTCTAAGACAATGGAGGAATACCATCAATAGAATTGATCCGGAACACCAATTCTGCGGATAGACATAAACGTCTACACCACTCGACAAGACACGTGATGATAATGTTGATGATGATGATGATGATTGCTGACTTAAAATAATAGCACCTATCTATATATATATATATATAAAATGCAATGTATGTCTGTATCTATGTATGTATGTTATTTATGCGTTCGCGAACGGTTCATCCGATTGAGATGAAATTTTCTACACGTCTTTTTATCATTCCCGTGCAGCCAACTGTCGTAGTTTGTTAGTTTACAAACAGCTATTTAAGTAATAAAATTTAATTTTGTAATTTACATTATAATTTATATAACGATGGGACTTAACTTAAGAAAATTTATATCAAGGGACATAATGTTTAGTAGCATTGCTATATATTTTATATATAATTGTTGCAATGTAATCAAATATTTATAAACTGTTTGTCTACATTTATTTACAGGCATATGTGTTATAATATATAATGATAAAATCTTTAAGGCACTTTTAAAGTTTTCATAAAAATAATGCATCTGTTTTAAAAACGTGAAAATTTTCTAACACATCTTTTTGTTTCTCTTCGACATCTATACAGTCATCTCAGCATTTATTGGGTTTTCGTGATATCTTGGTAAGTTTACGTTCAGTAGTTTCAGATTGCCCTATTTAGTTATTGGGATGAAGATTGTTCTCTTGCAATCTGTTCGCCATATTTAATTTCCGGGAACGGGGGAAACGGGAGCAGGGGCGGGATATGAATTAAACGAGACGCTCCTGCCATGGGCTGGGCGAAGCCAGGCCGGGCTTCTTATTTTGGGGGAACGGGAACGGGAGTTGGGGCCGAATATGAATTAAATGAAACGCTCCCCGCCAGGAGCTGGGCGAAGTTGGGTCGGGTCGTCTTTTTTTGGGAACGGGAACGGGAGCATGGGTCGAATATGAATTAAATGAGATGCTCCCCGCCAGGGGCTGGGCGAAGCCGGGTCGGGTGCTATGGATGGATGGATGGATGGATGGATGGATGGATATGTCGTGTTTTCCTTTAAAGTGTCGTCCCTGGAGTGAGGGGAGTCAACACCCACATTATAATTTTTTTTTTCCTATCAATACCCTGGAGAATCCACCAGCTTCCGTCCAACACACTCCATCAGCCCATGGACACCTTTTCCTATCACTCTCTCACTGTCGTACTATGCCCCCTCTCATACTTCCCCAACGCAACATATTCAACAACTCCCCAACGCAACATATTCAACAACTCTTGCTTCTAAAAATCAATAAAGATTAATTTATTAAAAGAAAAGTGTAATGTACGTGAGACGTGTATGCGAAGAAAATGTGTGATGTGTTCTATAATGTGTGTAGGATCGGACCCTCAGATAATAGCATAGTCAGTTCATCCTTGCAAGGACACACCACAGCACGTTAAGTCAGAACAAGTCCATCTCACCCAGTGATGTATCCCTCCTGCCGGACACCGACTGTCATCTGTAGCTACTTTGTAATCCATCTTCCTGATCATCCGAAATAGATACTGTTTGTAAATTACAGCTGATCATGGACCGGTTGCACACTACACATAAGTTCCTATTGTTCCTAAAAATTGTACGAATCCTTTGTTGTGTGTACTTAGGTATCACTGTTATTGTTAATATACTTGATCTTAACTAATGTCTATAACTTCTCAAGTATGTCTTTTGTAATATTTCACTGGAATCTATCACACGATGTGACTTACATTTTAATGTTCTCGTTTCTTTAACAATGTTTGTATGATGTGTGACATATCAACAATCATCACCCATCCTAGGTGAACTATCTTCCTTCTAGCGTGATTTAATTTCCGTAAGAAAACATTTTACTGTTCCACTGAGGTTCTTTCAAATTGGAGTTGAACCTTTTCTAAAACAGTGTTGAGCTTCCTCGTAACTGGTAGGGAACCTGTGAGAGAAACAACACATCTGGTGATAGTACTAGTCACTGATCCTACCGGCTGAGTGTAAGCCTATTGCCTTACTCTGTTGTTCTACAGCTAACTAAACTCTGTCATAGAGCATATTAGCTCCTCACCTACGTCCGAATCAGGCGATGACAAGGAAAGACCAATAATAGAGTGCAAGACTTCAGTGGGCAACCCACTGAAAGATCCCTCCCCATTGGGCACTTTCCCCATCTCCCAGCCCATCTTAAATGTCTCCAATTATCACCCTAGCAGAGCCAATTATCACTTCACTACTCTAACTAGTTTTCCACTAACAGTGCTAATCATCACACTCTAGTTTTAACAAGGTTACTGCCTATATTAATTAGAACTAATTATATAATAGGTTCTACCTTATATGGCACTGCAGTTTACTCAATCACATCTAAGTTTGCCATGACAGGCACGTGTAAAATAAATCTAATTAATCCCGCACACATTAGATGTTCTTAACTCCCTAACTGCCGTGCCAAAGCCTAGATCAACGTTTCGAGTTACACTAGTTGTCCCCAAATCGGGTTTTTTGGCAACCGCCTAAAATTGTTCACGTGACGTTATTCTTTATGTCCACACAGGTGTTATTATGGGCAGATCCTCCATTGTCAGGAATCTGTCTCCCCTGGCTTAATCAATGTCAGAGTTGTCATCACTTGTTTTGAGGCCCAAAACAAGCTAGCGAGTTCCTGTATGGTACCAACAACAGTTTTCAATAACAAGCCGCCAATCTTCTGTCGAGTGGTGACAATCACAGCCGCCATTTCGCTTGATGTCCGGAAACTCTAAATGACAGACGGGACTGTTTCATGTCCCGAGCCGGGCAATTCTACTTTATTACTGTTTATGAACTGTCAAAGTGGTGTGTTGATTCATCTCACTCACCATCGAATGTTCCTATTTTGCCAACCAGATGTGAACACGTGCAGCTGCAACCCAGACTGTTTTTTCTGTATTTGTTGAAACAACCTGTGGCCTCGAACATGTCGCTAATCCGAACGCCTTTTATTGTCATCACTGGTTAATCACGGTGGTCTTTTTTGTGACAGGATAGATGGTTAGATAGATAGACAGCCGGGCCGGGTCTTCAGACAGACAGACAGACAGACAGACAGACAGACAGACAGACAGAGAGAGGGGGTAGGTAGATAGGCAGGCAGGCAAGCAGGCAGGTAGGTAGGCAGGCAGACAGACAGTTAGATAGATAGATCCCCGCCAGGGAATGGGCGAAGCCGGGCCGGGTTAACTAGTATAATATATATCGCAATTGTTTCCACATCACAAAGACTTTTGATCGATGACGATGATGTTTACTGACTTAAAATAGTAACACAAATATATATATATATTTGGTGGAGGGATAATACATGTACAGACCTACAAGCACTTGGAATCAACGACTGGCAAGAGAAGGTCCACCAGAGAGACGAATGGAGACGGATTGTATTTGCAGCAAAGAACCTCAATGGCTCGGAACGCTGAAGAAGAAGAAGAAGATATATATATATATATATCACAACAGTTTCCAGATCACATAGGCGTTGGGTCGATGATAATGATGATGATTGCTGACTGAAAATAATAACACTCATATAATAATATATCGCATATGTTTCGACATCACATAGGCTTTTGATTGATGGTGATGATGATAAGTAACTTAAAATAGTAGCACCCATATAATAATTGTCGCAAATGTTTCGACATCACATAGGCTTTTGATCGATGATGATGATGTTGATTACTGACTTAAAATAATTAACACCCATATAATATATATCGTAAATGTATCGACATCACAGAAGCTTATCATAAACATAGGTATTATGTGTTAACATGCAGGGTTTGTAAATATGACCCTGGCAAAAATGTTCCCGTTCGTTAGTTCAGAAAGGTCTGTTGTCACCAAATCGGTGCTGAACACGTATCTAGAGCTCATCATGCATGAGACAAGGAATATATGCATAATCTGTTGGTTACTGGTCCACTTCTGCATAAAGTATATATCTAACCTACATTCGACACTAATCTTCCTTTACTGTAATTAACGTTTCCGAGATAGCATTGGTCAAATCAACCACTATGTTCTAACTCCTGGACCGGGCAATACAATGCTCTTGGACAACGATGAACAAACAGTAATCTTTGGGCAACCTTATACTGAACGATATGTTTGACCTTTCAGCCGACATATAATCACAACTCATTTTTTTACGAACACACAGCAATCTCAGGGTACTTTTATCATGAACGATATGATTGATCTTACTTTCGACATAGAATCACAACTCATTTATTTCGAACAAACAGCAATCTTTGTGCAACCTTCGATTGGATATGTTTGAGTTTAGAGCCAGTTTAGATTTGAGCTAAGTTGAGCTGTGTCAAGAACCGACACCACATCACTACAAACATTCACATACGCATTCCGTCCTCATTATTAACATGCGAAGAGTCCCAGTACTAATGCTACCAGCTGCAGTCAGTCTGGCCTCCCCTCGGAGTTCTGTGCGTCGGCCTAGATTCACAAAACATGCATTTGCTGCCTCAACAGAGCGGTGTTGGTTGTTACAGAACGCTTTGGGAAAACTGTCGATAAGTTTAGACCAGCTGTAGTACTGGCACACGGCATGGAATGAGTGAGATCAAGTGTTAATATAATATCCATTTGTCTGTTTCATGTAGTAGGCGTAAACTGGCGGTTTCTGTAGTACCTGCTGCCTATGTGGTTGAAGTCTGCTACCTTGTCATTAATTCCCTCTTGTGGATCTTTGTCTTTTCGTTCCCTGCTACATCGAGTTTCTGAATCATTGCTGTGTTGATTGCCTCTCCTGGAATGTCGTATATCCGTGTTAACTCGTGGCGTATATTCAGGTTTGTTGAAGTCCTGTGGACTTTCTTTTAATGCTGTTTTCTGCGACGAATAAACCTTCAGTGTGTGATGTGTTTGTTGAAACTGTTGCCTGCCTATTTGCTGGTGAGGGTATTGTGCTTTGTTGTAACTATACTGAGGTGGCCAGTTATTGTTGTGTTGCCAATGGGGTGTTCCTCCGTATTGAAGCCTAGGTTGAGTCCGGCGATGTTCCGTGTTGTGTCTTTCTGACTTGTATCTCTTTATATTGTTTTGTAAATGTGGCTTGTCTTCTTGTTTGACTTGGTTAAACTGAGGGTGAACTTGTTTACTGTTCACTGGCTTTTTAATGTACTCGTGTAGTTGTGCATGTTGTTCATCCTGTGTTTTGTTTAGAATTAGTTCGTCTTGAATATCAGGTAGTTCCTGATTGACTGATTTGTTTCCTTGTTCTTGATTTGAAGCTTGTGTTAAAATAACTCCAGGATGTTCGTTAATCTCGTTATGTTTATTCACATTAACAGTTCCCGTAGTTTCAGAGACGCGTAGATTTGAAAGAAGCGCATTTTCTCCTGTAATCACAGTTTGCTTTGGTGGGAAATCAATTTCTTCTTGCTGAGTCACATGATTCTCATGTTGATTCATGGTTTGATAACGCTCTGTGGCACAATCTCCAGTACTTGCCAGACTAACTCCTACAGTCACAGAGCGCTCGTGGTTAACGGTTGCAAGTTGACCTGAAAGCTTAGCTTGCTGCAGTAGCTGATCAGACAAAGCTTGGATTGTTTCTTGAGTTAGCTGTTTTTGTTCATTGTGTTGTTTCTGCTGCAAATTATACACATCACCATGGTCTCCAGAGATAGGAACTGTTATATTTGCATATTGGGTTCTCTTGATTTCAGAAGAAAATTGATCCTGCTGAAGTGTAAGTCGCTCATCTTGTAGTTTGCGTTGTTTCTGAAGCTGACTTGTGCTGAACTGAGTGTCCGCTATATTTGGACCAAACATTTGCCTTGATAACAGATCCGATTGGTGGAGCTGTGTTTGAAGCATAAAATATTCATTAGGATTAGTCACCAGCAGTGATTGAAAGGGTCTTCCGGGAAGACCTATGTCAGCGGGGCTTGGTATTCTAGTTGGCGGTGGTGGTGGAAATGAGAAATTGTTGGTGAATGGATTTGCAGGAACCAATATCGGAACGGCATTATAATGCACGTAAGAAAAGTCCATCTGGTTGGGATGTAAAGTAGGTGGAATGACGCGAGGAATGTTGGGTTCCTGAACTTCATAACTAAAAAATGGCGCTTGGTTCCGTAAACACAAAGGCCAGGGCGGATTGTCACGAAAATTCCCGAAGGGATACTGATCCATGGTGGATATTCACAGGGATATAGATTCGTCTCGTGTTTTGTACCTGCAACAAAAAAGATGTCAAGAATGGAGATGATAACTGTGGTAACATTAAGAAGTAGTCATGACAATGATAGGGAAATGTCTTCTTCTTCTTCTTCTTCTTCTTCTTCTTCTTCTTCTTCTTCTTCTTCTTCTTCTTCTTCTTCATCTTCTCATCCTCTTCTTCTTTCATCTGCTTCTTCTTCGTCGTTCACACCCAGACGTCAATATTAATAAATGCAAAGAAAGCAGCAATCATCTTAAGGCTGTTGATATCTCCATAGTGAACAGACTACCGAGTACTACAGTGAACACACTACCCAGTACTACAGTGAACACACTACCCAGTACTACAGCAACCAAACTACCCAGTACTACAGTAACCAGACTACCCAGTACTACAGTAACCAGACTACCCAGTACTACAGTGAACACACTACACAGTACTACAGTGAACACACTACCCAGTACAACAGTGAACACACTACACAGTATTACAGTGAACACACTACACAGTACTAAAGTGAACACACTACCCAGTACTACAGTGTAAAGACTACCCAGTACTACAGTGAACACACTACTCAGTACTACCGTGTAAAGACTACCCAGTACTACAGTGAACACACTACCCAGTACTACAGTGTAAAGACTACCCAGTACTACAATGAACACACTACACAGTACTACATTGAACACACTACACAGTACTACAGTGGACACACTACCCAGTACTACAGTGTAAAGACAACCCAGTACTACAGTGTAAAGACTACCCAGTACTACAGTGTAAAGACTACCCAGTACTACAGGGTAAAGACTACCCAGTACTACAGTGCAAAGACTACTCAGTACTACAGTGAACACACTACACAGTACTGCAGTGAATAGACTACAAACTACTACACTGAACTGATTACCCAGTACTACAGTAAATAAACTACACAGTACTACAGTGAAGTAACACTATACAGGTAACATTATGAACACTATTCATGGCAGAGAGATAAAGTAGGCCAAGCTCACACAAGAAAGACAGCAGTTTAAATTAGGTTTAACCGGCGACCTGACAGAAGCGAGAGTATTCCGAGGGGAAGATCGATAGACAGTTAGGTGAATGAGGTTCACTGAGGGCAGATATTCATTTAAGGGGGAGGGGGGGGGGGCCTGAGTGGTCTCCAGGTATGGTGTCAGCCTCGAGTGCTGGAGGTCCCGGGTTCAAGCCCCGGTGATGGCCGAGATTTTTTCACTTGGACTTCTAGTAATAAAAATCTCCCCTGGTCTCTGGGTAGTGAGATCGGATGCCCGTGTTTATTGTTGCGCACGTAAATACTCCCTTGGCAGTTGGAAATCGGAAAATGGCGCCACCCAGGCAAAATGTCGAGTTAAAAATCTTCCCAAAATATTTCAAAATCCTCGCCAGTGCAACGGAGTTCGTGCACTGAGTTGAGATTCTCCGAACTCAGGCTTGAGTTAGGAGTAGAATGGAGCACTTGTGGATGTGCCGTGATGTTGATCCATCGACTAAACTATACTAAACATTCATTTAAACATAGAAATGACAAGGACCCGATTACAGTCAATGTGGCTGTGTGGTATATGTGATATATGTGGTATATGTGGTATAAGTGATATTTGTGGTATATGTGGTATGTGTGATATATGTGGTATATCTGGTATAAGTGATATTTGTGGTATATGTGGTATGTGTGATATATGTGGTATATGTGGTACATGTGATATATGTGGTATATGTGGTATATGTGATATATGTGGTATATGTGGTATATGTGGTATATGTGATATATGTGGTATATGTGGTATATGTGGTATATGTTATGTATGTGGTATATGTGGTATATGTGGTATGTGTGATATATGTCATATATGTGGTATATGTTGTACATGTGATATATGTGGTATATGTGGTATATGTGATATATGTGATATATGTGGTATATGTGGTACATGTGATATATGTGGTATATAAGGTATATGTGATATATGTGGTATATGTGGTACATGTGATACATGTGGTATATGTGGTATATGTGATATATGTGGTACATGTGATATATGTGGTATATGTGGTATATGTGATATATGTGGTATATGTGGTATATGTGATATATGTGATATATGTGGTATATGTGATATATGTGATATATGTGGTATATGTGGTACATGTGATATATGTGGTATATGTGGTATATGTGATATATGTGGTATATGTGGTATATGTGATATATGTGATATACGTGGTATATGTGGTACATGTGATATATGTGGTATATGTGGTATATGTGATATATGTGATATATGTGGTATATGTGGTACATGTGATATATGTGGTATATGTGGTATATGTGATATATGTGGTATATATGGTACATGTGATATATGTGGTATATGTGGTATATGTGATATATGTGATATATGTGGTATATGTGGTACATGTGATATATGTGGTATATGTGGTATATGTGATATATGTGATATATGTGGTACATGTGATATATGTGGTATATGTGGTATGTGTGATATATGTGGTATATCTGGTATAAGTGATATTTGTGGTATATGTGGTATATGTGGTATGTGTGATATATGTGGTATATGTGGTACATGTGATATATGTGGTATATGTGATATATGTGGTATATGTGGTACATGTGATATATGTGGTATAAGTGGTATATGTGTTATATGTGGTATATGTGATATATGTGATATATGTGGTATATGTGATATATGTGATATATGTGGTATATGTGGTACATGTGATATATGTGGTATATGTGGTACATGTGATATATGTGGTATATGTGGTATATGTGATATATGTGGTATATGTGGTATATGTGATATATGTGGTATATGTGATACATGTGATATATGTGGTATATGTGGTATATGTGATATATGTGGTATATATAGTACATGTGATATATGTGGTATATGTGGTATATGTGATATATGTGATATATGTGGTATATGTGGTACATGTGATATATGTGGTATATGTGGTATATGTGATATATGTGATATATGTGGTATATGTGATATATGTGGTATATGTGATATATGTGGTATATGTGGTATATGTGGTATATGTGATATATGTGGTATATGTGGTATGTGTGATATATGTGGTATATCTGGTATAAGTGATATTTGTGGTATATGTGGTATATATGGTATGTGTGATATATGTGGTATATGTGGTACATGTGATATATGTGGTATATGTGATATATGTGGTATATGTGGTATATGTGGTATATGTTATGTATGTGGTATATGTGGTATATGTGGTATGTGTGATATATGTGATATATGTGGTATATGTGGTACATGTGATATATGTGGTATATGTGGTATATGTGAGATATGTGGTACATGTGGTATATGTGGTAAATGTGATATATGTGGTATATGTGGTATATGTGATATATGTGGTATATGTGGTATATGTGATACATGTGGTATATGTGGTATATGTGGTATATGTTATGTATGTGATATATGTGGTATATGTGGTACATGTGGTATAGGTGATATATGTGATATATGTGATATATGTGGTATATGTGGTATATGTGGTATATGTGGTACATGTGATATATGTGGTATATGTTGTACATGTGGTGTAGGTGATATATGTGGTATATGTGATATATGTGGTATATGTGGTATATGTGGTACATGTGATATATGTGGTATATGTGGTATATGTGTTATATGTGGTATATGTGGTACATGTGATATATGTGGTATATGTGGTATATGTGATATATGTGGTATATTTGGTATATGTGATACATGTGGTATATGTGGTATATGTTGTATATGTGGTATATGTTGTATATGTGGTATATGTGGTATATGTGATACATGTGGTATATGTGGTACATGTGATATATGTGGTATATGTGGTATATGTGATATATGTGGTATATGTGGTATTTGTGATACATGTGGTATATGTGGTATATGTTATGTATGTGGTATATGTGGCAGATGTGATATATGTGGTATATGTGGTACATGTGGTATATGTGATATATTTGGTATATGTGATATATGTGGTATATGTGGTATATGTGATACATGTGGTATATGTGGTATATGTGGTATATGTGGTATATGTGGTATATGTTATGTATGTGGTACATTTCATATATGTGCTATATGTGGTATGTGTGATATATGTGGTATATGTGATATATGTGGTATATGTGATATATGTGGTATGTGTGATATATGTGGTATATGTGATATATGTGGTATATGTGATATATGTAGTATATGTGATATATGTGGTATATGTGATATATGTGGTATATGTGATATATGTGGTATATGTGATAAATGTGGTATATGTGATATATGTGATGAATGTGGTTTATGTGGATTATGTGGTGTTTGTGGTATATGTGGCATATGTGATATATGTGGTGTATGTGATATATGTTTTATATGTGATAGCCTATATGTGGTATATGTGATATATGTGGTACATGTGATATATGTGATATCTGTGGTATATGTGGTATATGTGGTATATGTGATATATGTGGTATATGTGATATATGTGGTATATGTGATTTATGTGGTATATGTTTTATATGTGGTATATGTGGTATATATGGTATATGTGGTATATGTGGTGATATGTGTGGTATATGTGGTATATGTGGTGATATATATGGTATATGTGGTATTATATGTTGTATATGTGCTATATGTGCTATTTGGTGCTAGTTTCGGAATATTCCAGACTAATCGGCACTCAGTGTGTTCTGTTGTAAATATTACGTCGGCCGCTTTTATTTCCATGGTCAATTAACCCCACCCCTCCCCCCCTAAATAAAAAAAATTCCCGTCACAAAAAAGGATCTAGCACGCCGCCACTGTGCTGGCAGGCAAAAGGTTCTAGCCACTCTGCCTCAAGGTTCTCACAGATATAACTGTAAAGTAGGCTAATTCTTCATCTTCTTCGTCTTCTTCTTCTTCTAGTCTCTTCTGTCTTTCTTTTCTCCAGGGGAATGTGCCTCAAAGTTAGCTGTGTCAGACTCCAGCATGCATCTATGTAAGGATTGTTTCCTCTAGACAGGTTCCTCCCCAAATAATGTTCTATATCTACTAGACCAGTGGTTCTCAACCTTTTTTTTGGCCCGTGCCCCCTCCCCCCCTTTTTCACCATATTTTCAGAACGTCATTCCTCCCCTTTTCGTATTTCCTACCTAAAATTTTGGCCCGTGCCCCCCTTCACTATATTTTCAGAACGTCATTCCCCCCTTTCGCATTTCCTATCTAAAAATCCCGCCCCGCCCCTACACAGTATACGTAATAATGGAAGCTAAATTTAATAGCACATACTAAAACAAGTCTAGACGTCCACATAAAACATGATTTGTGGATCTACTTACTTTATAAATTGAATTTTAGACAGGTGAGACGTACATAATCGTACAGTATGAAGGGAAAAACAATATCAAGTAATCGGTTCTTGTATTAACGCGATCTTGAAATAATCTTAATTCCCCCCCCCCCCCTGGAAACCCTAAAATTCCCCCCTGGGGGGAGTTCCCCACCGGTTGAGAACCACTGTACTAGAAGGTAGGTTTTCTTTCTGAACAATTGTGCCCTGGCAGCAGTCTACTCTTTGCGACGGCCATCTACCATGTAATGTTTGAAGTTCACAACTTGCACACGGGGAATCCTGTTTTTCGCCTGTTTGTCCGGGGAGGCTAAGTATCATATCTCACTAATCAAGAGATCAGGTGGACACGTGATATCCTATCTTACTAATCAAGAGATCAGGTGGACACGTGATATCCTATCTTACTAATCAAGAGATCAGGTGGACACGTGATATCATCCTATCTCACTAATCAAGAGATCAGGTGGACACGTGATATCACCCTATCTTACTAATCAAGAGATCAGGTGGACACGTGATATCCTATCTTACTAATCATGAGATCAGGTGGACACGTGATATCCTATCTTACTAATCAAGAGATCAGGTCGACACGTGATATCATCCTATCTCACTAATCAAGAGATCAGGTGGACACTTGATATCATCCTATCTCACTAATCAAGAGATCAGGTGGACACGTGATATCATCCTATCTCACTAATCAAGAGATCAGGTGGACACGTGATATCATCCTATCTCAGTAATCAAGAGATCAGGTGGACACGTGATATCATCCTATCTCACTAATCAAGAGATCAGGTGGACACGTGATATCATCCTATCTCACTAATCAAGAGATCAGGTGGACACGTGATATCATCCTATCTCACTAATCAAGAGATCAGGTGGACACGTGATATCATCCTATCTCACTAATCAAGAGATCAGGTGGACACGTGATATCATCCTATCTCACTAATCAAGAGATCAGGTGGACACGTGATATCCTATCTCACTAATCAAGAGATCAGGTGGACACGTGATATCATCCTATCTCACTTATCAAGAGATCACGTGATATCATCCTATCTCACTAATCAAGAGATCAGGTGGACACGTGATATCATCCTATCCCACTAATCCAGAGATAATGTGAACGTGTGATATCATCAGTTACTTAAAGTTCTTAAAAAGAATTTTGAGCCATGTGCTGGGATGGACCCCTCAGGCTTAAACCAAATCATCTCAGCCACGACTGGCAAGCTCAGACAAGAACTGAAAGATAAAGAACAGATGCACAGACAGACAAAGTACAGACCCATTAACGTTATTCATGTTACGTCCCCCAGTGGTGATTCCTCTCATATCTAATGATATTGATGTTACGTCCCCCAAAGATGATTCCTCTCATATCGTATAGAATCACTACAAACAGCAAAGGGAGGCCCAGTAGCGCTGTAGCTAGACGTTCGCTTGCCGGCGCGGAGGTGCTGAGTTCGATCCGCATAGGGGCGGATTGGGATTGATAAAACTGACCTAGGCTTGCATCATGGCCACACATGGCTGCCAGGAACTGTCTTGGTCAAGTAAAGACGACCGAGTGCCGATTGGTCATATACAATTATGGGCCTGCCCTGGTATGCCTGTTGCATCTTTACAAGTTATTTAGTTAGTTACAAATCCTTTACATGACGTCGCAGTCAACCCCAGCCATTTTTGGCTGTTTGTGATCTCTTGGCGAGTGTACATTCAGCAGTTTGCTATTGCTTTCTAAACGACTGGCACCCATACCATTTTATAAAGAAAAAACAACGGCGATCTTCTGCCAAATCGCCTGTAGATGTGTTTCGAACGCGGTATGAGGGGTTACAATTTGCGTCCGTATATATTTCTCTAGGGAGCCTACGTTGCATCTTAAGGTGTGTAAAATGGTTCTTTCCTTTAATTACTTTACAAATAGCAAAGCCCACACGTGAACGAAGATAGCCAACAATCACACATGAAATTGTTTATACTAGTTCTCTGTAATAAAAGATATACATGGTTAATTTCTATAACTATAACTCACTTAGACAGCATAGGTGTTTATCGCTCATCCAGGGTTAGAATCACAATAAAGGCGACATTTGTAGTCTTCTTAGACTGACACTATAGACTAATGCACCAACATTTTCTCAGAAGCTCCAGTTACGAGTAGATATAAATGTACCAGTTTGATAAATCAATGAGGAGATCAGCGTCACTATCAACTCTGCCTAGATACCAGTAGTCGTCGTGATAGGTCTGTTCAAACAGGAAGATACACACGGTTTGTAGACCATGACAAGGCCGTGTTGTGAATGATGTGTTTTGCCCTAGATTTACTGTAGCTGTACTGTTACTGGCTTCGTTATTGAAAGCATGTAAGTGTGTGGAATTCCAAGAAAGGGCGAGGGTTTCCAAGAATGTTAACACAATAACCGAGAAACAAAAACGAATAGAGTTGACAGTCGAGTGTGTAAATCACAAGATCAGTCAAAGAATTTCCCAGCCTTTTCGTGTTAATTGTACACATACACATGCACATACACACACATCACACACACACACACAGTACGTACGCGCGAAAACAGACATTTGCACACACGCATATATATATATATATAATATATATATATATATATATATATATATATATATATATATATATATATATAGGCGACTTTTCTGTTTTCTTATCTGCAGTTATTCTAGAGCAGTGGTTCTCAACCTTTTTTGGCCCGTTCCCCCCTTCACCATATTTTCAGAACGTCATTTCCTCCTCCCCCTTTCATATTTCCTATCTAAAAATCCCCCACCCCTATACAGTATACGTAAAAATGTAAGGTAAATTTAATAGCACATACTAAAACAAGTCTAGACGTCCACATAAAACATGATTTGTGGGTCTACTGACTTTATAAAATGAATATTAGAAGGATGAGACGTACATAACTGTAAAGTATGAAGGGAAAAACAATATCAAGTAATCGGTTCTTGTGTTAACGCGATCTTGAAATGGTCTTCATCCCCCCCCCCCCCTGGAAACCCTAAAATTCCCCGGGGGGGGGGGGGGAATTCCCCACCGATTGAGAACCACTGTTCTAGTGTCTAGACCAGTGTTTCCCAACCTTTTTTGCGCTGTGCCTCACCAAAGCCTTTCTAAAATTCTTATTGCCCCCCCACCCCCCACACCACCCCCTAAATTATACATTATTTTTAATATTAAAAATTGAAATGTTCACTAAAGAAACTTGAATGATAGGTTTTAGGAAGAAATCACTAGGTAATTATTGAGCAAACACAGTAAGTAAATTTTCAAAACATATAATGGAGAACTGAAATTCAAGTACAAAATAATGTTAATGAATGATTTTTCTACATTATTTTAGTTATTAGTAATTATTTATTATTTAAATTTAGTGAGATCCTTGCGCTTGATGCTTGCTGCAAAGATATTTTATGTCAGGTTCCAATTTAGTTAACTTCAGTCTCAAGTCTGCCCGTTTTGTTATATCCAGCGGATTTCTTCCATTTTCAAATTGCCCCCCTCAACAATCGAATTGCCCCCCTGTGGGGCGTGGGCCCCACGTTGGGAAACACTGGTCTAGACTAACGTGCTTGCAGTTTCCCAGAAGTTCCCACTACCTGTGGATATGAATTTGTCACTTTGATAATCGATGCTGACATCACCGCCACAGTCTATATATATATATAGACTAGCTGCCCGGCCCGGCTTCGCCCTGGCTCTGGCGGGGATCTATGTATCTAACTATGTATGTATGTATCTGTCTATCTATCTATCTATCTATCTATCTATCTATCTATCTATCTATCTATCTATCTATCTATCTATCTATCTATCTATCTATCTATCTATCTATCTATCTATCTATCTATCTATCTATCTGTCTGTCTGTCTATCTATCTATCTATCTACCTATCTATCTATCTATCTATCTATCTATCTATCTATCTGTCTGTCTGTCTGTCTGTCTGTCTGCTTGTCTGTCTGTCTGTCTGTCTGACCCGGCCCGGCTTCACCCAGCTCCTGGTGGGGAGCATCTCATTTAATTCATATAAGTAGTCATATAAGCTCCCGTTCCCGACTAACTATCTGTCTGTCTGTCTGTGTATCTGTCTGTCTGACCCGGCCTGGCTTCGCCCAGTCCCTGAAGGGAAGCATCTCATTTAATTCATATAAGTAGTCATATAAGCTCCCGTTCCCGACTATCTGTCTGTCTGTCTGTCTGTCTGTCCGTCTGTCTGTCCGACCCGGCCCGACTTCGCCCAGGCCCTGGTGGGGAGCATCTCATTTAATTCATATAAGTAGTCATATAAGCTCCCGTTCCCGATCTATCTATCTATCTATCTATCTATCTATCTATATATCTATCTATCTATCTATCTATCTATCTATCTATCTATCTATCTATCTATCTATCTATCTATCTATCTATCTGTCTGTCTGTCTGTCTGTCCGTCCGTCCGTCCGTCCGTCCGTCCGTCCGTCCGTCCGTCCGTCTGTCTGTCTGTCTGTCTGTCTGTGTATGTATGTTCGGCCCGAACATAACAACAAAATATAGATAGAATAGAAGAATAGATAGACAATATGATTGGAAGAGATCTATCTAAAGTAAACTTGGCTCCCGTTCCCGACTATCTGTCTGTCTGTCAGTCTGTCTATCTGTCTGTCTGACCTGGCCCGGCTGCACCCAGTCCCTGGTGGGGAGCATCTCATTTAATTCATATAGATATCTATAGCCAGGGGACATAACTTAAGATATAACAATGCTACTAAAAGTTATATCACTTTTTAAAATATTTTTTTATATTTTCTTATGTTCAGTCACGTAATTACAAAATTAAATTTTAGGAAGGTAATAGCCGATAGCTGATAGATAAAACTATGACAGTTGGTTGCACAGGAATGAAAGGAAAACGTGTAGACAATTTCATCTCAATCGGATGGACCGTTCGCGAACGCATAAAGGACGGATCCACATACATCCATACATACATACAACGATTATATATATATATATATATATATATATATATATATATATATATATATATATATATATATATATATATATATATATATATATATATATATATATATCAGTTCATCATGTTTTACTTTACAAATGCCTTAGTATAATCTAAAGCACAAATATATGTCTTTCTGTTTCTCTATTGACCTTTCTATTAGTGTCCGTAACGTATATATTGCATTGTTTGTGCCCTTTCCCTCCACAAATCCATACTGTTCTTCACTAATCTCCATTTTTATTTTCTTCCTGGTTCTTGTCATTATGATTCTGAGTAGAAGTTTAGTGATATGGTTTATGAGATTAATTGTACGAAAATCTTCACATTCAATTGCTTCTGGGTTGTTGTTGTTGTTGTTGTTGTTTTTTTGGTATAGCTATAAATACAGATTTCTACATATCGCTCGGTAAATATCCATTGCTGTAAATATCATTCAACATTTTGTTTGAATGTATGTGGTGTATGTGATATATGTATTCTCCTAATACTTCTATTTCTTCTATTGTGATTTCTTCAGGCACAGCTGTTTTTCCTTTCCTGGTATGTTTTATAGCGTCAGCGACTTCTTTTAGTATAGATGGGCCTTCTAAGCTACTTTATTTTGTTAATTCTTCCCTTTCTCCATCTCTCAACCTTTCCATTATAGCACTTTCCTCCAAAAACATCTTTCCTGTTTAAAAAAAAAAAAAATTTCGAACACCCTGTATTTATTCTTATTTTTCTTTCCCTATGCTAACTAATTTGTCTGTGCATATATATCTTTTGTATCTTTATTGGAATTTAATTCAATTTTTTTTTTTGCACTATTCGTTTAATAAACTTTCTTTTGCCTTCAAACCTTTATCTTTTATTTCTTTATTTATCTTAGCGTATTCTTGTTTGTCATTTTACTCTGTTTTCTTTTGTCCATCAATATTAAGATTTCTTTATTCATCCATTTGTTTTTTAGCTATTTGGCTTCTCGCCGGCTTCGTGGCTTAGAGGTTATGACATTTCTCCGTAATCTCGTATACTCTCGTCGGTAACGTGATGACGGTGAGAATCAGCTGTGGTTCGAATCGCATCGGTAACCTACGGGGTATGTGAGCCGGCCGCTCAGAAAGCAATGGCAAACTACTGAGCGTAATCTTGCCAAGAAATCAACATACAGCTGAAAGATGCTGGTGTTGACAGCGATGTCCTGTAAAGGATAAGCAAAAAAAAAAGAAAAAAAAAATTGGCTTCTCTCCGGTAATATTTCTTTGCTAGTTTGACATGTTTAACATTTCCCATTGTTCATTTATACTCTATAGTTTAGTTATTGCATTGTACCTGCTTTTCACAGTCATTCTGTATTGTTCTTGAATTTTTTTTAATCTACTTTCAGAATCTCTTTATTAATTCTCACGTTCTTAACCATTTTTTTTTACCTCTCTTTAATCTTACTTTTATTTGTCCGCATAGTGGTACATGATCACTATTACAGTGAGCACCAGGCATTGTCTTTACTTAATTAAAGCATTTCTAAATCTTTTATTAATTAGTATGTAGTCAATTTGGTTGCGTATTTTCTTATCAGGGCTTTTCCATGTGTATACTCGTCTGTTATGGTGTTTAAACCATGTGTTCCCAATTATCATATCATTGATATTTGCCCATTCTATTAGTTTTTCTCCTCTTTCATTTCTTGTACCTAAACCATAATTCCCCTCCACATCCTCCATTTTCCCATTTTCTACTTTTGCATTAAAATCTCCAAGTATAATTTTATTTCTTGTGATCCAATTTGAGCCATCGCTAAGACCATTTCGTCGTAAAACTGTTGTATTTCTTCATTACTACTGCTTATTGTTGGTGCATATACTTGTATAGCCTAATATTTATATCTATTGGTTTGCCTTTGACATTTACAATTACACACTGATCTGAAATACACCAGTTTCAATTAATTGATTTGGCTGTTTTTTCATCTAATATTATTCCTACACCTTTTTCATGTGTATCCCCTCCAGAGTAAATTATTGTGTGGTTGTCAGCTATAATTTTGTCCGATCCCTTCCATCTCATCTCACTTGCTCCTAGTATATTCATTTTCATGCTATCCATCTCTCTTAGAACAGTGTTTCGAACTTTCCTAGCTCATTTAATGTCCTAACATTCCATGTTCCTACTCTAAATTTGTTTATTTTTGTTATTATTTTGCCATCAGTAGCTGGATGACTGTCTGGTGTCACCTCTGGCTCATGACTGTCCCTACCGGACGAGGATGCCCGTAAGACAGCCATTAACATCGTTCATTAACTCTGAAATGTGTTTTGCCATGAAGTCTTGGGAAGATAATGTGGTGGTTTACAATTGCCTTCCACATCCACATAGGGGTCTTTTACCTCTACGTTTGACAACCATTTCCAACTGTCAGGACAAGTGATTGCCCGGCTCTGCCCAGCTGCAGAGTTGTCCACTTGTACCGGTGGATACTCGGTCTCCAAGACTGCGTTAGCCACACTGAGGTGTGTTTCCCATCCTCTACCACGGGAAGGTGCTAGTTGGGATTTTCCCTTCCTAAAGTTATGGTCTTTGATTAAAACTTTTAGAGGA
Source organism: Cepaea nemoralis (assembly GCA_014155875.1). Classification (NCBI taxonomy): domain Eukaryota; kingdom Metazoa; phylum Mollusca; class Gastropoda; order Stylommatophora; family Helicidae; genus Cepaea; species Cepaea nemoralis. The sequence continues at coordinate 332,097 of JACEFZ010008858.1, read as the reverse complement.
AAATGCTGACACCAAAATGTGACATAGAAATAGACAGGAAAATTCTTAACCTAGTGGATAATTTTAAATACCTAGGGGCATTTATAAGATCAGATGGAAGATGTACAACAGAGATTAGGAGCAAAATAGGGCAGGCAAAAGCCGCATTTCAGAAGATGCAATAAGTCACTACCACTGAATGTAAGAAAGAGAGTGCTGAAATGCTATGTAGAACTAGTTTTGCTGTATGGCAGTGAATCTTGGAATGTAAATGAACAAATTAAGAAGAAATAAGAAGCAACAGAGATATTGTTCCTGAGACGAATGTTACGAATTCCTTGGACTGCCAGAGTAACTAACAACGACTGCCTGAAACAGGCTAATGAAACTAGAACATTATATACAACAATAAGGAAGAGACAAACATTATTCTTCGGTCATGTGATGAGAAGAGAGGCATTGGAGAACATGTGACAACTGGAAAGATCGAGGGGAAGAGAGGCAGAGGCAGACCAAGAGAAATGATGCTGGATGGATTGAGAGGAATACCATCAGCAGAGTTGATCCAGAACACCAAAGACCGAGATCTGTGGAAAGTCATGAGTGCCTACGCCAGCTGGCAGGGCACTTGATGATGATGATGATGATATATATATATATATATATATATATATATATATATATATATATATATATATATATATATATATATATATATATATATATACAGACACAATATGACACTCTATGTCACTCTATGACATGTGTGGAAATTTGCCTCTCTGGGTCAATGTTCACCCCCTCTGTGTCATGAAACTCTGTGATACATTGAAAACAAGTCAACAAGTTACCCAGTTTGTATGTCACTAAGGCATTTTCAAAGTGCCAAATTAGTCTCATATTTTCCATGTCCAAAATGCAACATAAATGATGTAAACAATACATCTCTAAGGACCGTTCATTCAATATACAAATCTTGGCATATAAAGCTGGCTGACCTCATATCACTCTATTGACAAAAAACATTAAACTGTAATGCAATAATATGAGAAAGTGTTGTACAATAAATTACCTATCATGCAGAGATGGTATAGTAAGTTCATTAGCAAGGTTACTCTGGCCATCAACATGTTTCAGTGTCTTCGCAGAACGTCACTCTTATGTCGGTGCTCAAAAAAGCCTCTCTATCCCTGGCTAGTTCTCACGCTTCATGCACCTTCATGCCTAAGTTGTCTGCAATGACCTGTGTTCCATCTTAGTATTGGTCGACCCTGCATTTTCTTCCAGGAACCGTGTCATCTGTCAGTGTTCTCTCCAGGCCACTATGACGTTTATTATGGCCAAAGCGATTTAATTTCCAAGACTTGATGCTGTGTAATCAGAAATTATGAAATCAGGATTAAAGTGCGGGTTATAGCAGCGCTTGATTTCATTAGAAAATAGCAAGGTAATTGGTTCGACCGCATTACTAGTCTACCAACTAACAGTATACTACAACAAGCAATTGTGTACAGACTAAATGGAACCAGAAGACGAGGCCGACCATGTAAACGAGTGACAGAGGGAATAACAGAGTCCATTAGAATCATGATATATGAAGCCTATAAACGAGCATTCTCCAGCTGTGTATGCTTCACCTCGACATCGCCAGGTACAAAAGGAACTAGATAAGATGAGATGAGATGATGAGATGAGATGATGAGCTGATGATGAGGTTCTGTTTAAGAGCCAGTTTTCTTCCGTGTTCATGTCTTGTAGAATGTCAGTGTTTTCTACGTCTTGGCAGCCTATGCTCTAAGAATCTTTCTTTAACATTTTTGTTGTATTCAAAAGCTCCATTTGCTTCTTCATTGATTACGAAATGGTCCTGGTCTCACGTCCATATGTTGCTATATGAAAGTTGCATCTTCACATAGTGTTGCTTGAGCTTAGTTGCTGGTATGTTCATTATACAACTTAATCTGATACCAGTTTCAGTTATGTCATAAATAAATTTATTTTGTTTTATTCAAACCATTTACACTGGTATCATGGATAAAATTACTTCAATGTTGCACCCTCCCTAGCCGCACATGAACACACTGAGCGGAAAACGCTCCTGTATTTAGAACTCATTGTCAGGTAAATAAATAAGTTTGTCGACGCGTTAATCTGTTGAGTCAGTAATACAAAAGCATTGAATACAAGAAACAGATTTCTATAAGCGAGCCCTGAGGTAAACTCCGCTTCAAACATTGGCCAGATGTACTCTGCAGTAATACCAGCATAGCATATAATAAAATTACTTGAGATTACCACAATCATTATGGCCACTTTTTGATCCCGACGAGAAAGTAAAATTGCCCTATCAGTAACATTTTCGCGCCATTTTTTATTCCTCTTCAATCTGATGAAAAGTAAAACCGTGAACATAAATACAAACACGAAAGAGCCAATTTGGACCACAATGTTGGTAAATGGCATAACATGCGTATTCACGTAACTGTGGTCAGACGTGAGGACTAGGCCAAATCTGGAAGCATTCAATTCAGGATAGAACTTCAACCCCACACGGCTGATGTAGAACAACGGGGCCACTGTCGCAGCCATCAGCACGTAGATACAGACGACAACAATGGTAGATCTCAGTGGGGTACTCAAGGTCTTCATCCTGCAAAATATCATTGTCTTCAAATGAAATTCTTAAATGAGTGTGTTTTTATTTTTAATATAATCTAAAGCTGATTATTTGGTTGCTTCGGGATTTGAAATTTAAATATTGAGCACAACCCACCACTGGCAACGGTGATCGTATTCTGGTACGAACCTAAGGCCTATCCACGTCAATATGGAAGCACTAGACTCGAGTTTCGCTCTCGTCTGAGCTCGTCAGTAGTGCATATCCCTGACCGGGTCCGGAAACAAGCCCCGGATCACTGGCGTGTGAAGCGGGTGTGTAACCACGCCACACACGCTGGACACGCCAAATTATCATAACAGAATATTACGTCACCCATCGTAGGCTATGCTCAAGATTGCCCACCGCCGCGACAGACGTCCGTCAATCGATATCTAAAACGGTAAAAGAACAAATGCATCATTTTTCACAGTCACCACTGCGTTCAATGCAAGTCCTCCAGCGCCCATGAAGTGCTTGCATTCCTGTAGAAAAATCGACCGTGGGGTCACTACTCGGTGTGCCTGACCCGGTCGTGAACAGTCTGTCACAGAGGTCACTCTGTTTTGAAACTTCCTACTCCATTCATAAACTTCCTGGACTCACAGATATGACTCACCATACTTGACCTTCAATTCGTCGATGAATTTCTATATGTTTCACCACTTCACAGATAAAACGAAACGGATAACACAACGCTGCTCCTCTTTGGTGCATGTCAAAAGGGTGTGTGTGTGGGAGGGGGGGGGGCACATGCTTCTTTAAACAGACCGTATGTTCGTCTGCGCCGTGACGTCACGTGCTTTATACTTTTGACATCCGTAACAACAGTATTGACAAGTTACAAGACGATGGCGTGGTTATTGTAATTTTACACTTTTAAGGTATTCATTTAAAACTTCCTCGTATTAAATTGTGTGTGTGTGTGTGTGTGTGCGTGCGTGCTTGCGTGTGTGTGTGTGTGTGTGTGTGTGTGTGTGTGTGTGTGTGTGCAGATCCCAAACCAGTTTCGTGCTATGGCTCTGTGTTGTGATAAGGCCGTCATATTTTGTAGATGGAAATAGGTGGCCAATCTTGCCCTCTGTTAGCAGGCGGCGAGCCCAGGAGTCGAACTCTCGTCCGACCGTGCTCATGACATTATCAGCGCAGTTACCTGTCAACGTCGAAAGCAGGCCGGGCGTGTCTTTTATTAACAAGCCAAATAAAATGAGTTGTACAAACATTGAGTTGAATTACTTTATTTTCTAATATTGTTAAGTTGAAACACATCTGTGCTTGTGCAGGTTTTAAAGAAGCACATTCGTATGTGTGTAACCGTATTTTAATTTCTATTTCCTAGTTTCTAATCATACCTCCACGTATTCGTTCGCTTCGGACTCAAGCGTAGTCCATACCTGTGCTACTCCTAGTGCACTACACTGATTTTTGCGTGTGGATTAGCTTTCCCTATACCAATGTTTGTCATTATCTGGCGAACCCATTCCAGCTTCTGAGGTACTTGTAATTACGTCCCAAAGTCAGGGACGAGAAATCAGCATTTTAATGCTGATCTCCAAGACAGAAATAGTAGTGTGATGTTGACGACCTTCCCTTCAGTGCTTGGTGGCATGGACGATGGCTGGTGATTTCTGTGATGACCTGTAGTTCTGTATGTAGGGCAACAATTGACGTGATGGCTGTATGGACACACATGCGCGCGCTCGCGCGTGCACACACTCACACACACACACACACACACATATCATGGCATGGCAAGGCCTTAAGCCTTGGTTGACATCTGGTTTAGGATCGAAGCTTCGACAGGCGGAAAATTAGAACATTGCTTTGCTAATCCGGCAACTTCTGCAGCTTGTCTTGCTCCATTTATATTATGTTACCTTTCCTCTGGAGTAAACTTCGCAGACCGAGAGATGGATCATGCTGCATGGGCAACATATGGTCTCTACAATTCAGTCCAGGCTTTGTTCTCTGGAGAGGTATAACTCCATCCCTGGTCCCCTCCATGGGTTGTAGTTATTATGCCTGTTTTGAAACAGAATGTAACAAACTACCCTCTGTCAAGACTTAAAGGTACCAGTAAATATATATGCGAGAGGAAAAGTTTCTTCCATATTCTTTACAAGGCGTCGCAACCAACCCCAGCATTTTTGGCTATTTGTGATTAACTTTTTGCGTTCAGCAGCTTGTCATTTCTGTCCTAGGGACCGAAGCTTACACCACCCAAATCAACGCAATACGGAATGCTTTAAAATCGCATGCAGCAGGTTTCAAACACTCGACTCGGCAAGTCGAGGAATTGTGCAACACATTCAGTCCCCCTATGTCACGGACGCCGGCACTAACATATACACACACACACACACACACACACACACACACACACACACACACACTTGGACATAATAAACCTAATATACGTGTACACTGGAACAGTTATGCAGGTTTCGTAAACAAGATGCAACACATGCACAAAACAGTTGGCTGTTTGGGTGGCTGTTTGGTTGGCTGGTTGGTTTGTTTTTGTTTGGTTTTTTGATTGGTTTGTGTGTGGTCGGTTGGATAGTTGGTTGGTAGGTTAGTTGGATGGTTGGTTGGCTGATTGATTGGTTGGTTGGTTAGTTGGCTAGTTGGCTCGTTTTTTGGTGTGTGGTTGGCTAGTTGTGTATCCCACTGAAGACCATGTTTTACACTTCTAAATTCTGTTGTTTGAAATTCGCTATATCTTCATTCTGAAGAGAAAATACATCTATCAGAGTGCAGTCGGTGTAGACACCTGCGGGGACCGTGTTACTGAGCTCTCCTTCCCTAATTCTAAACTCAGAAACCTGTCAGATGAGCAAGGATATTATGACTCCACATCTGTGCAAAGGCGTAGTAGAGTGTAACCAGGTCAAGCGTTTCCATTGACAGTGAACTGTATTGTTCGTGGCGAACTTTTGTGCTGGGATTCTTGCAGCGGCATAATGCATAGTAATACTGTGCGGGCTGTAGGTTTGTCGAAACTCCAGTCTGTTCCACTTTCCACATGGGGTAGTGGGGAGCATTTTGTATGATATTCACTGAGACAGGAATGGAGCATAATTGGGACGACCCTTTGCCGCGAAGTTGACAAAATTAATTAGTTGACTAACTAACTAACCAATTAACTGTCCAGATCTAGATTCAACCCAGCACATACAGAATGGTTGGGGGTAGACCTAAGATGGTCATGTCTACTCCACGGGTTTGGTATATTTGATTTTTAGCAGACTCCATCACAATCCCCAGAGAGAAAGTGTAGGATACGCTGTGGTAAACTTTGGCTTATTTAATTTCCGATTGTATTGACTGTCTTTGTGAATGATATTGCATTCATTGCAATTGAATAACGAAGACATAAGCAATAACTTGTACGATTTAATGCCTGGCATATTTCGTTGTATATTGTCAGGTACATGCTACGGATATCACACAACATAATATAAAGTAATTAGATAATCCATAAAGCTTAAATATGCAACTCACATATTCACACAGTAATTTGAATTGTAATTTTTATCTGACTATCATGACCTTTTGTTTGTACAAAGTTGATTTCTGTAAATGAATGGCAATTGCCTCTGCCAGCTTTAATATTCGACAGTGTTGTGTGTTAAACAACAAAGGAAACGCATTGTCCCTATCAAACCCGTGACCGGTATCTAAAATGTGCCGTCCAATCGATGATGTGGGAGATTTGTGGTGAGTAGGCTTTGCCAGGTTCGATGTGTCTGCAATGCATACTTGACGTGATGCAGTTTAATATGCCAGGCAATCTATTCTTTGTGTCTATGTTATGCAAATTCACTACGTGAAAACGTTGTTTTGAAATTTAAATGTATTTGTAATGAAACTGTCTGACGGCTTTCTTAAACAGCACGAAACAAATTAAAATTAAAAGAACCTTACTTTTAAAGGGAACGCCACACACATGTATCTCTCCAGAGTGATGAACACTGTTATCCAACTCGTCGTTCTGCCGAAGAAGGTGAGCGGAATTCCTCCTGTGACGTACGCAGTTTCAAATGGGTCAAAGGACAGATCCGCATACCGGAAGGGCGGAAAGAAACAAACATTTTCCCAGAGTATAACAAAGAGTAGGAATAAGTCAGACAGAGACAGTCCAAGTAACGCTATGTTGACCGGATTGGAAAACCCTGACTTAATGAACACGGTAATGTTGACGAGATTTGTGATGATACCAAAGATACACAGAATCGGGCTTAGAATTAGATTAAACGCAACAATGGTGATATCTCGCGCCATGTCGCTGACATAAATATTGGGTTTGGCAAGAATGATGGTCACGGTGGTTGTTATCTTTGTGGATAGAGAGGAGTGGGTGGTAAGTTGTGTCATTGTGTCTTTTACGATTGATAGTTTATATGCTTTGGCTTACCAAGTGAAAGGAAACTGGACAATTTATTTCCATAAACTGCAAACATTTCTTAACGAATTTCAGCTTCTACAATCTGTGAAAATTGAAAAATAAATGTTAATAATATTGTAAAATACTGTACTGGCACTTTATCGTCTTCACAGACTATTGTTTGTTGTATTGTGCTTTAGAAAAGGCATAATAACTACAACCAATAGCGGGGACAATGGATGGAGTTATACCTCTCCATAGCACAAAGCCTGGGCTGAATTCTAGAGACCATTTGTTGCCCTTGCAGCATGATCCCTTCCATGTTGCGCCTAGTTTACTCCAGAGGAAAGGTAACACCAATAAACCTGGAACAAGACAAGCCGCAGAAGCTACAGTGTCAGCAAAATATAGTAATTTACAGAAAAACAGAGGATTAACAGATTCCGATTTTTTGGCTGCGTGGCGAAGTAGTCAAGCCGTACGTCTCACACTCTGAAGGTTGTGAGTTTGTTTTGGATTGCGGCAATTCTGTTCACCATGCAATTTTATTTTTGAGATTCTTTGAGATAATCGATGGAGCTGTTGGAATTCGTGCTCTCTTCGACGCTTTCGACAGGCAAGTCTACAAAAATGAGACTGAAGTATATGGGATATAACCCGGTCAATGAAATCGATTTTATTGCCTTTCAACCATTATTTATGTGTGTCCGGTTGATACAGCAGCCATTTCAAAGTATTTATGCTCACTGGTTCCATGTGTTAGATATAGACTCTTCCGTCCTGACCTCGAAGAAGGCATCGATATGTTTGGCCTGGCCTCACTCCTAGTTCTTTTAGTCGGGCTAGCGTATGTCTCTTCAGTACCTGCCAGTCTTGTCCGTACTGAGTTATGAAATCAGCCATGCCCATGCTTCTTCCCGTTTGCATGTGTGCGTCATTTGCCAGCTGGCTTGCTGCATGATAATACCATAGTGAGTGCAAGTGCTTCCATTATTTCGTTTGTCATAGGATATGCTCGTTTAACTTACATTTAAATACGTGGATATATGGATAATCTGTCCCAGTTGCACAACTGTTGCCAGCCAACGGGATTGGGAGAGGAGTAAAATATACAAAATAGAAGAGTAAAATAATATAATATGCTTGTGTTTAGCTTGTATACTACGTCCACATAAGTTTGAAAACAGAAGGTCTTTCTTCTTATTCTGCTGTTTACGCCTCACTGGAACAGAGGTCTTCAAACAACTCACGCCAAGTGACCCCATCTCTTGCAGCTCCCCCCGTGTCCTCTCCATTTGATCAACCTCTATTTACAATTCTCTTCTCCGGGTTTTGTAGGTCTCCCACTACTTCTATTGCTGTGTGGGACCTAGAAAACATGTATAGTTAAAACAATTATCAAGTTTTCTTAATGCTATCCTATCCTGTACTACCAAACCTTTCCACGGCTTTTGATGAGCTGGAATCTGAATAATTATTTCTTTAAGCTACGTATAGCCACCCACTCTTAAGACAAGAACTTAATAATGAAAAAGGCTGGATACAAAAGACGATAAAACAAAGAAAATGGAAATAATTTAGTTACTTGAAACGTCACGAAATTTTGGAGAGAACAATACTGGAGTGGTATATGTCCGGGAAGAGAGGAAGAGGAAGGCCAACGCGAAGATCAGTGCAGGGTGTGACAGATGATGTCCAGATGGGTATATCGAACACTGGGCATCTTGCTTATGACCGAGAAGTTTTTCAGAAGGTTGTTATGGGAGTGATGTTCTGCAAAGAACTTGCTACTGAATGAATGTTCTGTGCAAGCAACAGTTTTTAGTTAGTTATCAAATTCGTTTTCCAGAGAAGCCCCTGACTTGTAGTGGGCAGAACACATTTGAATGTACTGCTTGCTCAGACACTCATTTCTGTATTCGCATATTATAGATTTCATAATCGAGCAACAAGCTCAAGCTGTGCTTTAGCATTTCCGGCGCTGAAAACCGTGCAGTCTGCGAGATGGTACACGGCAACCAGCAGACTTTCACACACTCTTGCAAAAGAAACACGAGTTTGGTCCTATGTTTGGTATCTGCTTGTAAGTTCGGGTAGCCTACTTTCAATGAGAAATTGTTGTTATTAAGAGTTGATAGGTTCGAATATCAGTGAACTTATAACCGACAATGCTTGAGTTGAGTCGAGTCAAGAACCGACATTACACCACACGCTACATACATTCCCATGTGTGCTGTATCCTCATCTGCAACAGAAAGTCGAGAATCCCAATACTAGTGGTACCAGTAGCAGTCTGATTGTGTGTCCGTCCAGCCTTTCCTCGGAAGTTTGAGAGCCTGCCAGATTCTCTGGTCACTCCCTGTAGCACCATTCTCTCCAAGCCGTGATGATCTATCTGTTCTTCTGCATTTTACACACGATTCCAAAAATCCCAACCATTTCTGCCTTAACGTTCACAAATACATCACTAAACAGTGCAGACCCAGCCAATATGTCCGCCTGGTCGTTTCCCAGGAAACGTATGCATGTCTTACCCTTTCTCAGCATACTTTATGGGTCCGTTACAATCACGACATGCACGTGTTGCTTGTTCTCCAGTCAAGAACTCCATTCGCAGGCTAGATAGTGTGGTATCATGTGCCAGGCTCTCCTGCACTAAACACCGTTCACAAACCTTCGCCACAAACCCCCAGGCACTTATTTTACCTTTTATAACAGAGCCATCCGTGTAGATGATCACATCGACTGGTTGCGACTTGTAGATCAATTGTTGCACCTCCCAATCAGTGAAACCTGCCGGCCAATCCTGCATTCCGGACCCAATGTTATTATGACCCTGTACAGGCACAAGACTGAATTTTCCACTGGCATTCTGATCCACCCCTCCCCATGTCCAATGTCCTCAAGCATATACACCTCTCTGTGCTTGTCTTCTATTTGTGCCATACATGATTGTCCTCTGATCAGGATGTGGCCCTCAACTGTGCCCAGGGCTTCATGCTTCAGGGTGTTCCGTGTATGCAGTCACTAGGAGATAGTATTTAACCTGCAGCACCTTGCAGTGCTTTTGTACCCTATGTTCGCTTTGATTTCCATTCATTTCTATGGAGACCATTCAATAGTTATGAAATGTTATTGCATAATATCAAAGCTGCATAGACCTGAATGCTTCAGTAGAAGTTAATTGGCAGTTCTGTAGATTATATTCTATGAAATGCCTGGTAAGCTAATTGACGTCACGGGCAATAAACCTCAAAAAAAAAAAAAATGAATAAAAGTATTTGCCCTTTTTAGTTCCAAGTGTACTATAAGATTTTCCATTTCAGTTGTAATCTGTTTATATTAGGTATTTCAAAGATTTCCTTCAACGATTTCCAAAGCTATTTCAAGTCAAACTGTAATATGCATACATTATTACTTTGCAACACTGTCTGGTTTAAATGTATCCACAAGGCATACACTTCATACGCCATATTTAAGCCTACTGTTAACGAGAGGCTTTTCACTGTCAATGGTAATATGCGAGTATTAGGCATTTCAAATATGTTTAAGGGCATTTATCGTTAGAATGTAGCATGTAGGGACGTATCTTACAATGGAAGAGGGAAAGACATGTAATACTTTCTATGGATTAAGACGGTGGCATGGAGGAATGTCATCAGCGGAGCTGATCCAGAAAACCAAAGACCGAGATCTGTGGAAAGTCACGAACGCCCACTCCGGCCAGCATGGCACTTGATGATGATTTTAACTCTCTCTGCTCAGCTCACTACTGTGTATGGTCAACTAAAGTATAAAACATTATCATCGTCATAATTATCATAATCAATATCATAATGTGTCCTGCCGAATGACGTAGGTATTCATGTATCTCCGTAGATCGTACTCTAGTATGTTCTACATCAATTGTATTATAATGTTCCTCCATGACAACACCGGTTTAGCCCACCCAGTTTTTATTTTCCGTCGGTCTACCCCTTTGCCTTCTACTTCTGATCTGTCCAGTCATCAAGATGTTGTCCAGTGCCTCCCTTCTCATGGCATGCCCAAAGAACGTTGTCTTTGTCTTACGGTGGTCTTCGTGGCGAAGTGTTTAAGCGCTTATCTCGCACTTGGAAGGATGTGGGTTCGTTTAAAGACTCCGTCTTCTGTTCAAGAGTGCAATTTTCTTAGAGACTCCTGAGAGTCATCCGTCTCGCTACGGTGTTCGTGCTCTGTGCGACGCTTTCAGAAAGCCTCTCTGCAAAAAGAGACATAACCGTATGGGCTAAAACAGGGTGCAACGAAGTCGACCCAACGAAACAGAAGGAGACCTAAGTACAAGGAGAACAGATTTATTGATAGAAGTGTAATATGGGCAGTGCATGAAGGTACGATAGAACGACTTAGTGTGAGATGGTTGATGGCCTATGTTCTCACGTGAGAGGGCACAAGAAGAAACACGTGAACATGCTGCAGTCCTTTATGTGTTCAACACCAAACATCTATGGACGGGGCTCCAGGTACCATTGCTGCCGTATGGCATGAGATTGATAAGGCAAAAGGACCAAAGATCACTTGCTCAGATATCAAATAGTGTTCAGGGGTAGAATTTTCATGTGTTCATGGTATTTCCTTTGGCGTAGTGGAACAAAGCTATCCCTTGGGCAAAGTGGAATACTTGTTTATTCCCAATCCACCTGACTGGCAAAGTTGCCGACTTGATAGGCAACAGTTTGTAAAATGGAGTTATTCCTCTTCATAGCACAAAGCCTTGGCTGAATTTAGAGACCATGAGTTGTCTGTGCATCATGATCCCTCTTTCGGCCTGCCTATTTTACTCCAGAGAAAAGGTAATACCAATACATCTGGAATGAGACAAGCTGCAGAAGCTGCCGGATCAGCAAAGCAATCCTCTAACTGTTGGAGCTTCCATCCTAGATCACTTGCAGACCAAGGCTTAAGGCCTGGTACGACCTGCCGTGAGATTTAGTCTTTAGGTTTAATTTCCTCGCACTAGGGTTAGACTTGTACCCTCCCAATTGCGTTCCTCCGCTCGGTTCCGCTTGCACAATATGGAGCGTCGGGTTTGGTAAGCGCCTCCCAACATTCTGCACTAACAGACAGCAGGTAGTGTCGTCTACTGTCATACGATGGCTCAGTTATATCTGACTAAGACCTGTCTACGGTAACATGAAATCAAGACAGCAGCTGGTGGTTTAAGCTTCAGGGTAACCTAGAGACAGTTGTTAGTTATGGTCTCAAGTTTGCAACATTAGCCAAAGGATCTCTTTATAGAGACAATAGTTACAGTTAACAACCGTTATTGTCAGTGCCAAGAAGTAAAGCAGTGACAGACAACCTTCTCTGTAAAATACCAAGAAACAAGTATGTAATGTATGGAATAACACACGAATTTGCCAGAAGTTGACTGGCACAGAATCAATTCAGACTTAGAGAATATAAAGCATAAACTAACACTATGATACACACTGGATACATTTTGTTCATCGGGCCAGATTTATATACTGTAAAAATACACCTAAAAGTTTCATTCTTTACAAATTACAGTTGTAACAATTGCTGTAATGTGACAATTACAGGTGTTAACTTCATTCAAGAAATGTTAATTTCACAATGTGACTGCGCCCGGATAATGTTAATCACACATATCCTTTGATTATGTGTACATTAGTAGGTCTGACATGCTATCGATCGGCACACTCTCTTTGATTTGCCGTCCTACTTTTGCGTTGAAAGACTCTCTGTTACAAATTGTATGTAATCGGCAATTTGAGCGTCATGCTATTAAGTATTTAGCCCAACTTTCAAATAAAAAGCAATGTAGTACTAATATATACAGATCAAATAATACAGAAAATATTCATTTAGTGAAAGGTTCAGATTACACATAGAATAAAATCATGATCAATGTGGCGTGATTGCTACTGAGCACTGTAGTTAGGGACATTTTCCTTAGAGATTAATTTTGAAGTAATGTTAGTTCTATTAATATCTAGGTGATTTGATGCGTAGGTGACATCATGCGTGGCACAATTGTTTAATTTCTGAAGATATATTATCTGTTAGAGATGAGATTTTATCTATTAAATATGATATATTATCTATTAGAAATGACATAATATGTCTGCACGTTTGGAGAAATTGTAGGCTGGATTTGAAATATTGTTTGACATAGATGTCAACGGATATTTGTAAATATTAGCTCTTCGAATGAGTTTGTTCCTTGGATCTCAAAATGTTATATTAGCAGTAATGGTAGTAATTATAGCAACAATATTAGCAATGCAAGTAGTAGTAGTAGTAGCAGCAGTAGTAGTAGTAGTAGTAGTAGTAGTAGTAATAGTAGTAGTAGTAGTAGTAGTAGTAGTAGTAGTAGCAGCAGCAGCAGTAGTAGTAGTAGTAGTAGTAGTAGTAGTAGTAATAGTAGTAGTAGTAGTAGTAGTAGTAGTAGTAGTAGTAGTAGTAGTAGTAGTAGTAGTTGTTGTTGTTGTAGCAGTAGTACAAATTGTCTTAGTAGTATTAGCAGTAGTAGCAGCATCAGTAGTAGTGGTAGTAGCAGTAGCAGTTGTAGTAGTAGTAGCAGTAGTAGAAGTAGTAGTTTTAGTAGTAGTAGTAGTAGTAGTAGTAGTATTAGTAGTAGTAGTAGTAGTAGTAGTAGTAGTAGTAGTAGTAGTAGTAGTAGTAGTAGTAGTAGTAGTAGTAGTAGTAGTAGTAGTAGTAATAGTAGTGGCAGCAGCAGCGGACGAAGATAAAACATCAAGAAGAATAAAAATAAAGAAGAGGAGAACGGCCAAAAGAAGGATGATGAAAGTAAGAAGATGAAGAAGAAGAAAGAAGAGGAGAAGGATATAATATTAAATATGCAATAAAGAATATTAATGAAGGCGCTAAAAGTGTTGAGGAGAAGTATCACCAAAGATGAAATGCAAAGGACAGTCACGGTGAATTCCAGTGTACAAGGTGTTGTTTTTGTTCCTGATTCGTGTTGTTGCATGTTTGATGTCGAATCAGTAATAATCAGGCATCGTTATGTGTAGATATGTTATAGTGTTAAAGGTTCACAGTTTTATTATAGACATGGTACAAAATAATTCTTCATTCCATTATACTGAGATAGTTAGTTAGTCGCGGTTCCAACTTCACGGCAAAGGGTCCTCCCCATAATGTTTTGTTCTTGTGCCAATGAGAGATCTGCGACGGAGCAGCAGGGTTTATTGCGTATGCGCTTAAACTTCCAGTACGCCTCAAGCTGGGTCAGGGGATCAATTCCCTACACTAGTCAGTTGGGCTTCATTGTTGACTTCTGGTTTAGAAAGCAATGACAAACTGTTGGACGTAAAATTGTCTAGAACATTTAACTGAGGTTGAGGTTGAGCGCGACGTCCTGCAATGAACACGGGACACCTTGAGAGCAGCGATAGCGTAGTGACAAGACACTCACCTGACGGCCTGCAGGTCAATATAGTTAAGTATTTGCGTGCTTCAGTAACAGCAGACAGATGATGTATTACAGAAGTGACATGTAGAGTAGCTGGAGCACAAGCAGCGATTCGCAAGATAAAGAGTAATCTCTGCAACTGATCTTTTTCATTCGATGAGAAGACAAGAATTCTTAGGAACTGTATTATGGCAATCCTAATGTCCGGAAGCCAATCATGGATAATTAGCAAGCAAGTAAGGAATTATGTCTAAACTACGGAGATACGGTTTATAGACGAATGATGAGAAATACCCATGAAGATACATTGAAAGAAGTTGACTCACAAAGAGAACAGGTTGCTCACATCAGAAGGATAGTCCACATTCTTTATGCATGTAATGAAGAGGTAAAAGCTGGAGTTTGTGGTTACAACAGGATGTCTAGAGGGGGAGCGATGCATAGGATGACCAAGAGAGAAGATGCTGAACAATATGATATAATGGCATGGGGGATTGTCATAATCAATCATAATTGGCAGTACAAGAGACAGAAGGCTGTGGACAGACATGATCACCAACGCCACACGACATGGAGAATAAGAAGGCTCGCAGTACAAGAGACAGGAGGTGGTGGGCAGACATGATCATCAGTGTCATATGACATGGACAATAAGAAGATTGGCAGTACATGAGACAGAATACTGTGGACACACATGATCACCAACGCTACACGGCATGGAGAATTAGAAGTTTCGCAGTAAATTAGACAGACGGTTGTGGACAGACGTAATCACCAACGCCACATGACGTGGACTATAAGACGATTGACAGTACATGAGACTGAAAACAGAGGACTGTCAAAGACCGTAATATAAAGGCCGAAGGTCTGCCTCAAGATAGAATACCAACGGGAAGAGTGGTCAACTTCAAGTATAGTAGAGGGGATACAGTGCCCCGATATGAGGGCCGGGTAGATGATAGAATGGGGGACTATTAACTAGTTCTCTCATGAGACACGGAGACGTTGACCAGATAGTTAGCACTCTGGTCACGACAGAATCACGGCGCCTACATGATAGCCACGATTGCCACTCAACAGAAAACAGCTAATGTAAGCGTGCCAAACAGAACGGCACGCAGAAAGCCGAGGGACACCTCAAGGTCATTCCGCGTGGTGTGTAGCCACGCGAGCAAGCTAGTCAGACTGGGGACTGACGTGTAGCGAGCAGATCGTTTAGTGTTGATAGGAGTTTTGTGTAACCAAATAGATAGAGATAGCATTAGAGTTTAGGAAACTAGTGATAGGCAATTCTGTGACTTTGTGTGTGGTTTGATAGCGACTGTTATGTACTTGTAAAGAGCCAACGGCAATAAAATGTATCATTTATTTCCTCTCACACGACTTGCAAGTTTTTGTGTGGTGTGGGAGAAGTAATCTGATTTATGCCTCACACATGAGTTGTTGACAGGCAAAGATTAATGTGGTGTCAGAAGTGGTGCTTGGACGAAAGAGCCAAGCTAATACACTCACCCACGGCTAAAGATTAATGTGGTGTCAGAAGTGTGGCTTGGACGAAAGAGCCAAGCTAATACACCCATCCACGGCTCTAGACTAAGTTTACAAATAGTGAAGTAGTGAATTTAATTTGTGTCAGTGACGATGACGTGTGCAGACTAGGACAAAGTTGCTAACGAAACTGTGCCTATCGTGACGAAATAATGCTTATTTGTGTTTAGTAAAATATTATATACTTAAATCATATGTTCTTCAAAGTTGTAAGTATTGATATTATTATTTTCTTTTATGTATTCATGTAATTATTGATTTGTTTACGAATAACTATCAAAAATGATTCTTGGCGGAGCGATACACAGCCAGCAACATTATCGATTTTTGCAAGCTAAAAATAGCGCTGCGCCTCTGACGTGTTACGATTGACAAACAGTTGTGCCACGCCATTGGCATTCAGCATCTGAGTGTTTACAAATCGGCAAGCTACTGCCCGCCTGAATCAGTGCTTTATATTACCTATTATTTGTTTATTTGAGTTAGTAATTGAATATATTTGTTTATTTAAACAATATTAATATATTTTTATTTATTTCAAAGCAGTTATTGAATTTGTTTTTCGTACTTTTTCTTGTGTTTATCGTCACGACGGCACTACTTTCGGCCATGCAAATTAAACTTGGTCTGCACAACACTTACATAGATTAAACTAGGTTAGGGACGTAAGGCATAATACGTTAGAACGAAGACAGGACATTGACAATTTAATATTAAGTAAACTATATTCTTTTTTTTCGTGGGCATGTCATTGGGGATGTACCAAATTGTCGAAAAATATGTCGTTTGCTATTTGTTAATTGTTGCTGCTCTGTAAACGAGGGTGAACAACAGCTGATAGAAGATTCGTGTGTGTGCCGAAGTGCCAAAAAGGTGACCTAATTAGAAGACTCGTGTCTGTGCCGAAGTGGCAAAGAAGGTGACCCGTGTTACCGGAGTGTGTTCCTCATTCTCGGGAACATTAAGTTGAGTATACTCTATATTTTTGGCATGCAATGTGATTAATAGTGCATCTCTTTTTCAGCTTGTGATGCAGTAGCATACTTTTGTGCTCTGTCTTTTCAGAATTAATTTTTTCAGGTCAGATACAAAGAGTACAATTTGCAGTGCTTAGATATTAATAACTATAACATATCAAAGAAAAATAAGTGATTGAAGAGTCCAGGGTAGGTCAACACTAGCTAATTACCTAACATCATGGCTACTCTAGCTGATTTCGTAAAAGCAGGCAAAGAAATGCAATATACAGGTAAAGAGCTAGAAGAATATGCTGATAAGAAATTTAAAGAAGCAAAAGATGCTGAGACAGCTGAACATATACGAAAAGAGAATGCAGAGAGAGACGAACGTACACGAGAAAGAGAACGAGATAGAAAACATCAAAAAGAGATTGCAGAACTAGGTGAGATAACAAAACAAAAACAGCTAGAAGATGACAAACAGATTAAACAACAACAGTTAGAACAAGATAAGGAAATTAAACAGAGGGAATTAGGATTAAAGCAAAAGCAATTAGATCAGGAGAAAGAACTAAAACAAAAGACATTAGATCAAGAGAGAGAATTAAAGCAAAAAGAGATAGATGAAATGGCAAGAGTTAAGGAAAAACAAATACAAGTAGAATCAGAGACACAGTTAAAGATGAAAGGTATGGATGTAGACTCACACGCAGAGATCTCTGCCACTAAACTAAGAAGTCAACAAGAAGAAAATAAGTTCAACAAATACAAAAATATTATCAAACCATATTGTAAAGAAGATTCCATATCAGCCTGGACAGAAAATGTCGAGTATCAGTTTAAATATCACCAAGTTCCAATAGAAATGTGGGCTATGATTTATATGAAGAACCTGAGTGGTGAGCCCCTTAAAGTGATAGAGTCAATACCAATAGATCTTAGATCTAACTATCAGTACATCCATGATAGGATAATGCAACACTTTTTACTTGATGCCCCTGGGTATCAGGTTCAGTTCTCAAATTTAAAACCTAAACCTAGTGAGACTTTCATTGATTACGTCTCAAATGTTCAGAGTGTACTAAATAGGTGGCTTAAAGCAGCTAACATAGGAAAAGACTTTGATAGACTTAAAAATTTAATAGCCATGGATAAAGTCATATCCACTATACCATCTCCTTTTGCTAAATTTTTACAGCAGTCAGACATTGAGAACATAGAGCAGTTCGAAAAGAAAGGGTCTGCATATTTTTCTTCTAACAGAGATATTTTTAAGACCTCAAATGACTCTGAAGTAGTTTCTTTTGTGAAAGACCAACCTAAAAACTATCAGAGTAACAGAAAACCCTTTCAGAAAACTGACAAGAAAGATAGGAAAGTGTCAAAATGTATTTACTGTCAACTTTTGCATGACACTTATTCTATGTGTGACAAATCGCCAAATTATCCGGCGCATCTTGAAAATGTTATTAAGAAGCAACAAAACTAAAAGATCTGCATACAGGCGTGCAATCAAATGCTTCTTTTGTTCCAGCTACGGCCATTATTCAAATAAGTGCCTGGGCCGCCAACGTATGAAAGCCAACAATGCTATTTTGATTGATACATCTTCTGATAGTGGTAGTGAGACTGAGTGTGAGGTTGAAAACTGATTTACCTGTTAACCAATTCTGAAGATGTGTGTTGTGTAAACGATATATTAAGTTTTGACAGTTGTGAACGATGTCACCAATTTCATGCAGACGGAAAATTAGAATGTGGACATACAGTACCGTTCTCAACTGAGAATGTGAATGCAGCATTAGCCTCCAGAGGCAATTTGGTGTTCCACAATGCAATGGTCAACGATAGACCATGCCAATGTTTGCTGGACAGCGGCAGCACCCTTATTGGTCTTAGAAGGGAACTAGTGAGTCCAGATGACTATACAGGTGACTCTGTCAAATGCCGAACCTTTTCGGGTAACATTGAAATTTACCCTTTGGCCAAAGCCCGTATTAACACTCCTTTCCTTTCGGGTACCTTTACTTGTGCAATACTTGACAACCCTTGTACTGATTTAATTTTGGGTTGCTTACCCCAACTGAAACAATGTACTAGCGATGAAATAGCTGCATGGGAAAGATTAAATGCAGCTAATGCAACTACTAGAGCAGACACTGTAAAACATCAAGACACACTACAAGATGAGAGACTACTGTTGCTTTCTCCAACTGGCACAGATGATACCAACAGACAGAAATTCATAGAACAGCAGAAAGCTGATCCTAGTGTGTCTCCATATTTAAAATTATTGAAAGAGAGAGCCAAAGTGACCAAAAATGCATCATGGTTCTTTAGGCTTAACAATGGCATTCTTACTAGATAATACACAACTGGTAACCATGAGATTCAGCAAACGGTGTTACCTGTACAACACCGCCTTACTGTGCTAAAGATTGCACATGAGTCACCGTTTGCTGGTCACCTTGCATACGACAAAACCAGGGCCAGAATTCAGGCTCATTTTTGATTCAGGCACATTTTGAAACATGATTACCAACACCATAGCAATGAACAATAAGAAGATTCACAAGAGACAGAAGGCTGTGGACAGACATGATCACCAACGCCATTTGACGTGAACTATAAGAAGATTGGCAGTACACGAGACAGAAAGCTGTGGACAGATTGATCACCAACGCCACACGGCAAGGACAATAGGGAAATTCGCAGTACAAGAGGCAGTAGTCGGTGAACAGACATGATCACCAACAAAAGAGGGCATGGACTTTTAAGAAGATTGGCATTACAACCTCCAGAGGTTGTGGCAGACATCATTAAAAATGAAAACAACATTGACTTTAAGCGGAAGTGGTATCGTGAGAACTGCCACTGGTTTCTCTTCCTTATCTCAATACTTCTTTCTTATATCTTTTTGCCCCTTTCTTCTTCTTCTTCTTCTTCTTCTTCTTCTTCTTCTTCTTCTTCTTCTCTTCTTCTTCTTCTTCTTCTTCTTATTATTATTATTATTATTACTATTATTTTTTTTTTTCATTGGCACCTTGCCGTCTTGACAGACGATAGGTTGTGCTTTAAAAAGGCATAATAACATTTACTTATGGCGGTAACGAATGTGACTGATAAGGCCAATTCGCGCTGTAAATGTCCGTTCACAGTGGGTGCATATGAACACGTGGTCATTTCCACCATCATGCACCATCTTACGTCTCACACGCTCGGTGTGTGACTTATCTGCAATAATTTTCTCCTATGTCTTTATTCCATTTCTGATGTTTGCCCTTCATGCAACACGTTCAGCGGCAACTTGCTCCCAATGTGCATTATCAATACCTGTATCAATCATGTCCCAGCTTACACACATCTTTGTATCGTAGTAGAGGCCGACCCTGAGATCTCTTACCCATCTGTAATTCACCAAAAAAGATGTCCTTTGGTATTCTACCATCATCCATCCTCCTAAGATGTCCTATCCATCTAAGTCTACGAAGACTGAGCATGGAATAAACCGTCACACAACCTGATCTTTCCAATACTTCAGTATTTGTGATTTTGTCTTGCCACTTAATACCAAGAATTCTTCGCAGACACCGCATATGAAAGCTGTTTAAACGTTTCTCTTGGTGTGAGTAAGTTGTCCAGGTTTCACTGCCATAAAGAAGAGTACAAAGGACACAGGCTTGATAGACAAGGACTTTTGTTTTGGCAGTAAGCTTCCTGTTCTCCCAGACTCTTTTTCTTAACCTGTTCATTGTTGTTGCTGCCTTACCAATCCGGATGTTGATTTCCTGATCTAGGGATAATTTGCTATTTACCACTGATCCTAGATATGTAAAATGGTCTACAATCTCTAGTTCGGCGTCGTCAATAAAGATTGATGGTACCCCATGTGACCTTGTGGCATAATCTGTGTCTTCTTTTTGCTAATTGTTAAATCAAATTCAGAACAAGCATTGGAGAATGCAGATAGTAGACATTGCAATTCTTCCTCGGAGTGGGTCGTAACTGCATAATCATCTGCAAGCAAATAGCAACTCTCTGATCAGCACCCTCCTAATTTTGGTCTTGGCCTTCAATCTCTGAGCATTGTAGAGGCCGCCATCTGAGCGTGAGTGAATGTATATACCACCATCCTGATCACGAAAGGCATATTTCAGTAGAAGTGAAAAGTATATTCCAAAGAGGGTGGGAACTAGTACAAAACCTTGATTAACTCCACTCTTGATTTCAAACTCTTCAGAGTTTGTTCATCTTATTGTTGTTGGTTCCGACGTTCAACTGCCAAATCTAAAAACTGCTTTTCTTTGGAAGAGGGCTGCAGCGATCCAACTAAGGAGGAATGGACTTATTTTGAGTTCAAGAAGCTGAAACATTAAAAAATCCAATGGTACTCTATTGTACGTGTCCTCAAGATCAATCGCTGCAGCAAAGGTTTCAATGCCTGAGTGGAAACCTTCATAGACATCATGGGCAAAAACTGGTCCATGTTTCTCTTTTTGGACGGAACCCACCCAGGGTAGGTGGGAAAACACCTTGCCTCTCTAGCTGGCTTGATATTTTCCTGGCAATTAACTTCTCCAGCAACTTGCCTATTGTATTCTGCATGGTTATAACTCGATATCCCTGAATTTCTGTGTGGTCTTTGCCAGGCTTCGGCAAGTGAATCAGATACCTGTGTAACCACTCCTCTTTGATGCTAGCACTCCCTATACTGTTGTTGTACATGTCTGCTAGTTCCTCTAGCTTGTTGTCGGTACACCTATTGATGTCGTTGTATTTTATGCCATCTGGCCCTGGCCTGGAGCGCTGTTTTTTGATCGTCGAAGCACAGCCTTGATTTCTTTCACTGTCACAAGAAGGCTGGGAAAGACATGATCATGGACGCCACACGGCATGAGACTATAAGAACATTGGCAGTACATGAGACAGAAAGCTGTGAATAGACTTGATGACCAACGCCACACGGCATGGAGAATAAGAATGTTCGCAGTACAAGAGACAGAAGATGGTGGGAAGACATGATCACCAGTGCCATATGACATGGACAATAAGAAGATTGGCAGTACAGGAGATAGAAGGCTGGGAAAGACATGATCATGGACGCCACACGGCATTGTTTATAAGAACATGATTTACATGCGAACATCAGTAAATCTCGATATATGAAATCCATAAACGGTCATTCTCCCGCTGTTGATATTTCATCTCAACACAGCAAGGTAAAAGAGGAACAAGACGAGATATGCTGAGATCAGTATTGACAGTGTGTAGCGATCTTGAGTTCTGACCCTCCCTGCGCAAGGAGAAATTACACAGAGCAATCTTCATCTAATGGAATGCGACCTTTGGATTACTCCTTATGTTATCTCTGTGCTACGCTTTTTATCTGTTGTTATAGATGACCCCAGATAGTTCAGTCTGTTTACTTTTATCACTGTTATCCCGATTGCTGTCACTGCACTGTCAGATAATATTTTATTTTGTTATCGTGACCATAGCTTTTATTGTTGTACTGTTTAATGTAGCCTTTTCTTTTACATTTCCGGCTGTTATGAATTGTATGCTTTCATCCAATTCATTATCAGCTTTAGGTAGATTATGTGTATTTTGACCCCAACTTTCTTCCAATTCACTATCAGCTTTATGTGGATTATGTGTATTTTGATCCCAACTTTCACCCATAAATAAACAAATAACATAGGATTTGCCCCATATGGGCACGTGAAATGTGTACAACCATCACATGCTTATAGGCCTGAATGTACTTTGGAGACGGTGACCAGTCTTTCTCTCTCGTAGCGAAATGCGAGAGCTGGCATTGAACCGTTGTTGAACTGGGCTCATGCCATTCTCTGCGTTATGATCTAACAGTTACAACATGTCCGCTCCCCCACCTTTCACATATTATTGATCGCTTATCGATCTGTTTTAAATTCATATATATGGATGTCAATGATATAGTTATTTCGGTCTGAAGTACGGGGAAAACAAATAAGATGGATATCAATCGGGATCATTCATTCATTCATTTATTCATTCATTCATTCATTAAGTAGCATGTCCCTCGCAGAACCTCGTTTCGATAACAACCGTCCGAAAAACTTCTCGGTCATGGTTGTTACGGATTCTTAGCAAGTTTTGCAGAAGTTAGTTTGCGGTTGCTTTCCTTCTGGGCAGTGACTGTACTAGTCGGAGGTCATAGCTATTGTCTCTACTGATGAGATCATCTGCCTATCGCCGCAGAGTGCAAGACCATAACCAACAACAATCTGTCGGCTGTTCTCACACTCCATCCACTACCTTCTCACGTGGCTTCACGTAACCCTGATGAGGTGGGATGCTGGTGGAAGGGGGGAGGGGCTAAACTGGTACTCCACCTTGCCCAAGGGTGTCCCGTAGACTAACGGAGGAAAGGAGGCGTCTTACATCTTCTCTGATAGGGGATACCCCTACCCCGCTAACCGGATCAATCAGTATACAGTGTATAGTAAAATGTATGTTTCATATACACATAACGATCTTAATCGCTCGTTCTGCACCGCAGGGCAATGAAGGGGCGGATGTGTTGGCTTCCACCCTGCCAGCAGGTGGACCACTCCAGATGCAGGAGGGAGGTCATTAGAAGATCCTCAGGATCATCTGCTTTGTATAGATATAGTTACAGAGGGCACGGTATGCATCGCGATGGTTAGTGGTGTAATTGAAATCAGACTTATGTGAGGCTTGTCTTGCCAATGCATTCAGATGAATCAGACGAATTGCGCAACTCTTCCTCCTTTAATCCAATTCATCGCGCAAGTCATTCTTCAACACCGTGTGGGGTATATTAGACAAGATATGTAGAGGAGATAGAATGATCTGAGTGGAAAGCTTCGACTGCTGGGCAATGAGTAGTATTGTAAGGAACAGAAACTTAAATAAATGACCAGATGGCAGAGAGGCAGTACCAACACCAGAATGCATTTTTAAAAAGTAGCAGTATCACGGCCTGGGATTCGGAGTTAAGTAGCACATTTCTTCCTTTAATTTTTTCCATGTTTTCTTCATTGTTCTTATGTTTTCATCTTTTCATTCTTCTCAGTCCCTTCTTATGTGATGTAGTCATCGTAATGTATTCTCAGATTACACTTTGTGCGTTGTGTATGTATTTGTTTGCTTATGAAAACTAGTTGCTGCAACGTTCTGTGTTTTCCGTAATTGTATTCTGTAAAGCTGTATAGCTTTGTGTTGTTTTATATGGTTTACATTTACACAGTTGTATCGCAGTTCTACTAATTTTATTCCTGCGTCATCTGCAGAAGAAGAATAGTGAACACAATATGGTTCAGCGAAAGAGGGATGCACCGGAAATGTAAACAACCAGTGTTTTGTCACATCTACGATCAGCAAATGGGTCAGCAAATGGGTCACTTCTTAGTTTTGTCTACGAGCAGTATGAAGATCCCCTGCCGGCTTGATAGGCCAGTGGCAGGTTTAGGACACAAATCTGACCACAGGTAGTTCATCCCCTATGGCGAGCCATAGCCCCGTTAACCCATGACCTCATGACCATGGTTTCCCGGGCGCTCTCACGATGTTTATACTCAACCTCGACATCGCAAGGTACAAGAGGAACATGATGAGATGAGATGTAGAGATGATCAGCAAATACATCCTACATTTGCTGAGGGAGTCGGAGCTCTCTGAATACGACTGGACTTCTTTGGTGTTATTTATGTGTTTAGCCGTCACAAGTAGTAGTAGTAGTAGTAGTAGTAGTAGTAGTAGTAGTAGTAGTATTAGTAGTAGTAGTAGTAGTAGTAGTAGTAGTAGTAGTAGTAGTAGTAGTAGTAGTAATAATAATAGTAGTAGTAGAAGTATTAGTAGTAGTAGTAGTAGTAGTAGTAGTAGTAGTAGTAGTAGTAGTAGTAGTAGTAGTAGCAGCAGCAGCAGCAGTCGTAGTAGTAGTAGTAGTGGTGGTAGTAGTAGTAGTAGTAGTAGTAGTAGTAGTAATAGTAGTAGTGGTGGTGGTGGTAGTAGTAGTAGTAGTAGTAGTAGTAGTAGTAGTAGTAGTAGTAGTAGTAGTAGTAGTAGTTGTTGTTGTTGTTGGTGTTCTTTTATTAATTTTAGTTGTACTTGTAGTACTAATTGCAGTAGCAATTGCATTCGCGTCAGCAGAATTAGCAGCCATAGTGATAGTGTTACTATTAATAACAGTAGTATTACTACTGCTGGTATTGCTACTACTACTACTACTACTACTACTACTATTACTACTACTACTACTATTACTACTACTACTACTGCTGCTGCTGCTGCTACTGTTGCTACTACTACTATTACTGCTGCTGCAACTACTACTGCTACTACTACTACTGTTGCTGATGCTGCTGCTGCTACTACTACTACAACTAATACTACTACTACTACTACTACTACTACTACTACTACTACTACTACTACTACTACTACTACTACTACAGCTATATATATCTATATCTATAAAACAAAGTGTATGTATATGTGTATGTATATATGTATGTATGTAAATATGTATGTCCTTTATTTGTTCGCGAACGGCCCATCCGATTGAGATGAAATTTTCTACACGCCTTCCTTTCATTCCAGAGCTGTCAACTGTCATAGTTTTTTTTTCTTCTTCCTCCTCCTCCCTCCTCCCCCTTCCAAAATACGTACGTAAATATATGATGATGATGATGAAAGAATCCCCGAACCAAAACGCTAGGGAAAGGGAAGAAAATGACGTGACTACACAGAATCGTCACACGGCAATCATCATCATCAAGTGCCGTGCAGCTGGCGTAGGCGTTCATGGCTCTCTGTAGATCTCAGTCTTTGTTTTTTTTAATCAACTCTGCTGCTGATATTCCTCCATGCCACGGCAATATCAATAACAATTCATCTTTTTATGTGTAAGGAAGTTATCTGCAGTCGTGTAGAAGGGAAGAACTAGACGAGTATGAATTCGGAATGGCGAACTCTCTCCTCCTCTCTTCTCCTCCCTCTACCTCCTCCCTCCTCCTCCCTCTCATCCCTCTCCCTCCTCCTTCTCCCTCTTCCTCTCCCCTCCTCCTCCATCCTCCTCCCTCCTACTCCCTCCGCCTCCTCCCCCCTCCTCCCTCATCTTCCCTCCTCCTACCTCCTCCCTCCTCCTCATCCTACCTCACTCCTCCTCCTCCTGCCTCCTTCTCCCTCATCATCCTTCCTCCTCCTTCTCCCTTCTTCCTCCTCCTACCTCCTCCCTCTACCTCCTCCTCCTCCCTCCACCCTCCTCCTCCCTTCTCCTCCTCTTCCTCCTCCCTTTCCTTCCTCCTCCTCCTCCCTCTACCTCCTCCTCCCCCTACCTCTTTCCTCCTCCCTCCTCCTCCTCTCCCACCTCCCTTTCCTTCCTCCCCTCCTCATTCTCCCTCTTTCCTCTCCCTCCTTCCTCCTCCTCCTTCCTTCTTCTCTCTCTGCCTCCTCCCTCCTCCTCTCCCCTCCTCCTCCTTCTCCTCTTCCCTCCTTCTCCCTTCTTCTCCTCCTCTCCCCTCCTCCTACCCTCTTCCCCTCCTCCCTCTCCCTCCTCCATCCTCCTTCTCCCTCCTCCTTCCTCTTCCTCCTCCTTCCTCTCCCTCCCTCCTCCCTCTCCTCCTCCTTCTTCCTCCTCCTTCCTTCTCCTCCCTCCTCCACCCTCTTCCTCCTCCTCCTACCTCCTCCCTCCTCTCTCCTCCTCCCTTTTCCTCCCTCCTCCTCCTCCCTCTACCTCCTCCCTCCTCCTCTCCACTCTTCCTCCTACCCTCTTCCTCTTCCCCTCCCCCTCCTCCCTATCCCTCCTCCTCCCTTCACATTCCTCCTCCTCCCTCTTCCTCCTCCTCCCTCCTCCTCCTTCTCCCTCCTCCTCCTTCTTCCTCCCTCCTCCTCCTCCCTCCTCCCCCTCCTCCTTCCTCTCCTCCTCCTCACTCCTCCTCCTCCCTAATTCTCCTCCCTCTACCTCCTCCCTCCTCCTCCCTTCACATTCCTCCTCCTCCCTCTTCCTCCTCCTCCCTCCTCCTCATCCCTTCTCCTCCTCCCTCCTCCTCCTCCCTCTACCTCCTCCTTCCTTCACATTCCTCCTCCTCCCTCTTCCTCCTCCCTCCTCCTCCTCATCCCTCCTTCTCCCTCCTCCTCCTCCCTCCTCCCCTCCTCCTTCCTCTCCTCCTCCTCCCTCCTCCTCCTCCCTCTACCTCCTCCCTCCTCCTCCCTTCACATTCCTCCTCCTCCCTTCACATTCCTCCTCCTCCCTCCTCCTCATCCCTTCTCCTCCCTCCTCCTCCTCTCTCCTCCTCTCTCCTCCTCCCTCCTCCTCATCACTCCTCCTCCCTCCTCCTCCTTCTTCCTCCTCCCTCCTCCTCCCTCCTCCCCCTCCTCCTTCCTCTCCGCCTCCTCCCTCCTCCTCCTCCCTCCTCCACCTCCTCCTCCCTCTACCTCCTCCCTCCTCCTCCCTTCACATTCCTCCTCCTCCCTCTTCCTCCTCCTCCCTCCTCCTCCTCTCTCCGCCTCCCTCCTCCTCCTCCTCCCTCTACCTCCTCCCTCCTCCTCCCTTCACATTCCTCCTCCTCCTCCCCTCCTCCTCTTCCTTCCTCCTCCTCCTCCTCCCTCTTCCTTCTCCCTCCGCCTCCTCCCTCCTCCTACTCTCTCCTCCCTCTCCCTCCTCCTCCCTCTCCTCCTCCTGCTCCCTTCTCCTCCTGCGTTCTCCTCCTCCCTCCTTCTCCCTCTTCCTCCTCCCTCCTCCTCGCCTCCTCCTCCACCCTACTCCTCCCTCCTCCTAATCCCTCCTCCTCCCTCCTATTCCTCCCTTCTCCTCCTGTCTCCTCCCTCCTCCTCCCTCCTCTTCCCTCCTCCACCTCCCTCTTCCTCCTCCCTCCTACATTTACCCAAGACAGACAGACAGTCAGACAGATAGTCGGGAACGGGATCTTATATGACTACTTATATAATTTAAATGAGATGCTCTCCACCATGGGCTGGGCCGGGTCAGACAGACAGACAGATAGATAGATAGATAGACAGACAGACAGACAGACAGACAGACAGACAGACAGACAGACAGACAGACAGACAGACAGACAGACAGTCGGGAACGGGAACTTATATGACTACTTATATGAATTAAATGAGATGCTCCCCACCAGGTGTTGGGCGATGCCAGGCCGGGTCAGACAGACAGACAGATAGATAGTCGGAACGGGAACTTATATGACTACTTATATGAATTAAATGAGATGCTCCCCATCAGGGTCTAGGCGAAGACGGGCCGGGTCAGACAGACAGACAGACAGACAGACAGACAGACAGACAGTCGGTAACGGGAACGGGAACTTATATGACTACATATATGAATTAAATGAGATGCTCCCCAAAAAGGACTGGGCGAAGCCGGGCCGGGTAAGCTAGTATATATATAAAAGCATGCTGGGTGATGGATCTTTTACCTGACTATTCTTTACTTTACGTTACTTTACATTACTTTACTTTACTTTACTTTACTTTACCTTACTTTACTACGAACAGTGCCAAGTTAACGAATGCTGGATACAGTTGTGTTTACTTGTGTTTGTTTATGATGTGTTTATTTCCAATAACAAGTTTAGTAACATCCTCTCGCTTCCGGATCAAGACATGGGGGATGATAGATTCCGATGTTGACACTTTACACGTAATCCTATGACGTCACCTTATTCAAGTCCTTGATCTCTCAATAGTAAATACCAAGCTTTTCCTTCTCTGATACGGACAAAAACACGTTAGGTCCCGTGTGCATGTTTCCCAAGTTGTAATTCCATGAAACGATGGAGACTGTGAAAAGTAGGCAGTGCGAATCTCTGCTCTGGCACTCTGCTCTGAACATCTACCTATAAAAGAATATTTATAGCAAGTGTACATGCTAGTCAAGAATACATCACCACCTCAACTGGTATGATGCAACATCACGTTCAGGAGTACAGGAGATAGAAAACAAGCTACTTAGTTAGTTAGTCGCAGTTCCAACTTCACAGCAACGGGTCGTCCCCATTATTCTCCTTTCCACCGTCCATATCTGTAAATGTTTTTTTTTTTCAAATAAAGCATACAATTCATCTTTCTTAGCATGCGTGCAAAGCGTTAAAATATGTAAAATGGACAACACAACACGTGCATGTAGCTATTTAACTATGTATTTATACTGAATTAAGGCTATTATAAGAACCTACTTACCCAAGAGTAAAAAAATACAACATTAAGACTAAATCTCAAGGCCGGGCAGACGAGGCCGTAAGCCTTGGTTGAAAACGATCTAGGATGGAAGCTCCGACAGGCGGAGAGTTAGAATATTGCTTTGCCGATCTGGCAGCTTCTGCAGCTTTTCTTGACGTATTAGTGTTACCTTTTTTCTGGTTTAAACCAGGCAGGCCGAGAGAAGAGAGGGATCATGCTGCATGGATAATACGTGATCTCTACAATTCAGCCCGAGGTTTGTGCTATGGAGAATTATAACTCCATTTAACAAACCTATCGTTTGGCAATAACGGCAAGGTGCCAACAACGTCTTGAACGTACTGTAAACAAAATTAGTATTCATGTCACACTTAAACTTCCTGTGAGCTGACCTCGGAGTAATGGGTTAATTTC
>JACEFZ010008858.1:242500-297500 GCA_014155875.1 Cepaea nemoralis | reverse complement strand
TTCTTCTTCTTCTTCTTCTTCTTCTTCTTCTTCTTCTTCTTCTTCTTTCCTGTGTCCCCAAGTGAGGCATGCGACCTCCACCACCTCACTCCAGACCCTCCTGTCTTTAGCTATCCCATGCAGCTCTGTCTATGTCCATACCGTATTGTTCATTTCTGTTTCTACTTCTCTTCTCCCTGAGTGTTTAGGTCTTCCTCTTTTATTTATTTATTTATTTATTTATTTATTTATTTTGCTTGCCCTGTGTTTTCCAGACTAAGGCTTTTTTTTAGTTACACTTCACAAGGTTTATCTCAATGTTGACTTCCGGTCACCAACATGGCGGTTGCGCGTTGAACCGTTTAAGCTTATGGTGTGTTTATGCTTGATGCAATCGCATTTTCCTCATGTTGGACTGGCAGTACTTGGTTCCGTCGCCCTGCTACTGAGTGAGTGCGTGGGCGACACTGTGAGCTGTGAAATTCGCGTGGAATGCTTTTACTTCTGTCCTGTACCGTGACCTGCATGTTCGGAACAATGGCTACCGGCGGTTGCTGAATTGACTGATTTGCCCTTTCGGTTCACGACTGCATTTTTCAGGAGACTCCTGGCAGTCGGCGCTGAAGCTGCGGAGTTCGTGCTTCGTGCGACACTTTCCGCGGGTCGCCCTGCGGTAAATGACCGAGCCATGTGAGAAAACCCGGGTCAATGAGGTCTTTCTGGTGACTGCCGAGTCCATCGACGATGAACTGTGGTTTTCGTGGATTAATTGTGTGTTGGCATTCTGGCGGCGGCATTATGCACAATGCACCTGTGCGGGCTGTTGGATTGCCGAGACTCCTGCCTATTCCACTTTGCACATTGGACAGTGGGGAGCATTTTGTGTGATATTCACTGGCACAGGAATGGAGCATAATGGGGACGACCCGTTGCTGTAAAGATGGAACCTCGACTAACTAACTAACTAACTAACTAACTAACTAACTCACTCACTCACTCACTCACTCACTCACTCACTCACTCACTGTATGGCCAATTCAGCGCCAGCTGCTTTTTTTCACCTCTTGGTTCATTGATATTTATCTAGTTCTCTCTATGAGCTCCTCATTGGTGATTTTGTCATATTATTGTATTGCTGGTATTTAGCGCAAGCTCAATTAGTGAATGTTTGTTTATTTGTAATTGTTTTCGCTGTTCTCCGTGTTTCTAAGTTGAGTTGAGTTAAGTTGAGCTAAGAACTGACATCAATGCACTCAGGACATTCCCATACGCGTTCCTTCCCCTTTTCAACAGACAGCAAAGAGTCACAAATCTTTCTAATCCATGCAGAAGTAGTGATGTAACCTTAGAACTAGATATTTTAAGTTTTGTACAAGGGTTACTTTCTTTTGACTTGCACACATTTTACAGTGTTACAAAATCTTCTCTAGCCTTCCCTATTCTTATACTCATATCAGTATCTGTTCCACCCTCTTTGTATACATTACTACCTAAGTAGGTGCATGCTTCTGTCTCTTGAAGTGAAGTTTCGCCAAGGGAGATCAGGTTATCACTTGCTTGATTTATTCTCATTAACTGTTTCTTTATATTATCAATTTTTAAACCTAGATGTTGTGACCCCGTCCCCCAGATGCAGGATAAACTAACAACGCTAGATCTATCGTTGTTAGTTTATCCTGCATCTGATTTCCTTGTGAGACAGGAGGGCGATGTCCTCAGCAAAGCCCAGATCACCAAGCTGCTGAGTCAGGGGAGTATGTCCGGCAATGCTTATTGTTCTCTGTAAAACCCAGTCTAAAATCAGTCAGAAAATTAAGGATGACAAGAGGTATCCATGCCTCACTCCTGTTCTTATCTCGAATGCCTCCGTTAGTTATCCTTCATGGTAGACCTTGCCCTGCAATGTCATTATTTGATGCCTTTACCGAGTTAATGATTTTCTGTGATATTCCATAATGTCTCATCAGTTTCCAAAGAAATTCCCTATCAATGTTATCAAAGTCCTGTTTGTAGTCCATAAAACCAACATAACGTGCTGAGTTCAGTTCAATACTTTGTTCAATTATTATGCGCAGTGTAACTATCAGATCAGTGCAGGATCTATATTATCGGAAGTCGACGTGTTCATCCCTTAGTTTGTCAATGGCATCTAGTAATCTCTCCAGAATGATCATGCTTAACATTTTCTCAAGAACTGACAGCAACATTATTCATCTATATTTTTCACCCTACTGTGGGGTCTGTATCCAGATATCCTTCTCTCATGTCTGCTGGTATTTATTAAGTTTCCTAGAATTTGCTAAACAATTTGTGTAGTAATTCATTTGCAGTGTTTACGTTAATTTTAATGGCATCTTTTGAGATGCCATCTGGTCCAGCAGCTTTTCCATTCATCAGCAGTTTGATGGCTCTGCTAATCCCTTCCTTAGATAATTTCTCGCAGATGATATCCAGCCCCTTTTCTGCAGGTTCGATATCTGGAGAGTCTTCTGAGACTGGTGTTTTTAGGAGTTCCTCGTAGTATGTAGCCCACCTATTTAGTTTATCCTTATGTTAGTGAGGACTTTCCCATTTCTGTTTTTAATCTGTCCACTTGATTGATTATACTTTCATCATATTGTCCTTATTGTGCTGTAAGGTCTCTAATGTTTCCTTTCGATGCTGCTTCTACTGCCTCTTTGGCTCCTATACGTTGTCTTTTATCTGCTTTTATCTGCTTCTTACCTTCTTTATTAATTTATGCATATTTGTCTATGGTTTTAGCTTTCGAAGCTCTGGTTTTGCTATTGTTTAAACCTGCTTTCTTGATTTTCCTTTCTTCTACCTTCTTAATGGTTTCCGGCGTTATCCAGGCTCTATGGTTTATTGCTTTTGTTTACTAATACTTGTAAACGTGATTCACTCTAAATATTTTAGCCTGTTGTAGCGCCTGGTATTTATCTGAGACTGTGATAATTAATTATTCTTTATTTTCCTGATTTCTAAGGTATTCTACATTGTATTTACTTCTGTGTTTGTGGAATGTTATGTGTCTCTTGAGCTTCAGTTTCCGTTTACCTATCAAAAGAAGATGGTCTGAAAATAAGTCTGTTTCTCTAAAATAAAATAAAAATTGTTGCGTATCCCTTACGGGATGTTACAGTCAACACCAGCATTTTTCAGAAGCTGTTGATGTACTAGGCAAGTGTTACGTTCAGTAGTTTGCCATTGCTTTATGAACGACCGGCTCCCATACCAGCACGTTATAACACAACGCGACACGGTCTGCTGCACAAATTGGTTGCAGCTGAGCTTCGAACGCCTGGTACCCAGCTCACGAACCCCTTCGCAAGCCTTTAGCCACGGAGCCGGTTTCTCTACATATCCTCAAATTTCGTATAGAAGATCTAAATTTCTTGTTGATACAGATGTGATCAATTAGGTTGTCTGTTTTGTTTGTTTTTGTTTTTGTCAGTGAAGACAATGCTACTTTGTAAAAACTTTTATGTGGAAAAACGCGTCGACCTACGTTGTACAGATTCTCCAGGTAGCAATTAGCAAATAGATCTCCCATTTTGTTCATTACCCCATGTTCATGTTTTTCTATGATCTTCTTAAAGCCTGTTGTTATTCGATCATATCTTCGTATTCAAGACATTCATCCGGATTTTGATATTTCTATTTCCTTGACTGCTTACAATTATGTGTAGTTTTGTATACAATACCCCACGAACTGATTCATCCTTATCATGGTCTGGATGCAGACACATTTCATCCGGTAACGCTACCCGCAGTGTTCGTTTTCTAACAGCAATGCTTGCTTGCTTGCTTGTGTTCGCAGGCTTGAGCTCCAACGCAAAGTACTGTATGTCGGATGAAGACATCCTGTTGTCCAGCATCAGTGTGATGTCATACAGGACCTGAGTTTTGCGTGAGTATCCGTTGTCCAATGTCTGGCTTATTGGTGTGCAGACTGGTGGTTCCTCGCCGTACAGGCAGACACTCTCCGACTTCGGAGGAATCGGCGATCCTATTGACTTCAGCCAGGACCCCGAAGGGACCTGTTGCCTAGGACGCTCGACGAGGACGCGTCAATAGGTCTTGGCCAGTATATAACCCGGCCCTGGTGCCTTGGAAACACCTCTGCGTCCCTTCTAACAGCATTCAATTCTGTGACTGTTTTCGAAACCTTTACGCGGAATGTTGATGGACAAATGAAACTCGTTGAATGTCCTCAAACCGCAGCACCGAGGTAATACAATCAATTAATCGGACATTTACAAAGTTTGTTCTATATACTATGCCGTATGACACTGGTGACCTTGACTTTCCACAGCCCCTTGTCGCTTGTGCCGTGAATTATTTCTGACACTGACGTCCCTCCATGTGATGATGTCAAACAGTCCAAGATCTCCTCTCTTGATCTCCTCCTGCTTCAGCTTCCCTCCAACATTTCCCGTTGTGACGACATGCTCCAGCCTTTAAATTCTCTAGCTATACCTACAGAATATGGCCTGTTTTCGTTTGCTGTGAGTAACCAGTTCTCTTTATGAGTTATCCTCTTTCAATGTATATTAATTGCTTCTTGTATCAGTCCACGGCGTTCTAATCATTTTTCTGTACAACCATAATTCCCTAGCCGTCACATAATTTCTCACGTGTCAGTTAATTTCCCAAGATTCGCATCCTTTCACGAGGATTGGGTCACTATAACTCTTAATAACACTCTTCCCCCCTATCTAGATTGATAAAGATAAAGTCGAGGTGTTCATCGCTTAGTTTGTCAATGGCACCTGGAATATGGGTCAAATGCGTGGTGTTCAGTATCAAAACCACACTACAAGAGCTGGACAAGGTGCAAAATCAAGCTCTCAGAGTCATCACAGGAGGGATGAGATCAACCCCTATAGTAGCAATGGAGAAAATGGGGAGGACACAAGCACTGAGAGAATGCAGAGATACAAAAACACTAATACAAGCAGACAAGTTCCTCAGCTTGCCAGGCCACATTATGAAGAACCGATTTGAAAACTTAGCTATGGGGCCGTTGAAAAGAAGTAGTTTTATCCACCAGGCTAAACGACTCTGCAGAGAAACCACCGCGATCTTCCCACAGTTGGTATCTCCCTGACAACTATTCCAGAGCGAACTCCATGGAAAGATGAACATAGACTACCGCTACAAATCCGTACAAAAGTGAGAGGAATATTTGACAAGGAAGAACAGAACAGTGTACAGCGCAGAACAGCCACTCTCAGCTTTCTTGATGACGAATACCCACAGGATCTCTGGATCCGAGTCTACACAGATGGGTCAGCGCAAAATGCTGTTCGAAGTGGAGGAGCGGGAGTGTACATAGAATACCCAAATAATACTGGGGACACGACCAGAGTTCCAACAGGAAAATACTGCCATAACTATGATGCTGAAATTGAGGCAATCAAGATAGCAACAGAGAAATTACTAAATATCCGCCATGGTAGACAACCTGTGGTGATATTGACAGATGCAAAATCAGTAATAGAGGCACTCCTGTCTGGGAAATTACCAGTTCTAAGGACACTACTTTCTTAACTTAGCAGTCAGCATAAGGTCACCATACAGTGGATACCATCCCACTGTGGAGTACCCGGAAACGACAAAGCTGATCGATTGGCTAAGGAAGGAGCAAAAGAAGAACAGCATGATGTGCCCATTACATACAACCAAAAGTAAAGAATGATCAAATCAGTCAGAAGGCCACCAAACCCTACTCAAAACGACTACCACGTTATGGACAGAATAGAACAGGTCATTATTCTGCGAGTCGGAACAGGACACAATAGATTACGCAACCACATGTATACAAAATTCAAGATTGGTGACTCAGCCATGTGCATATGTGGTTTGGCGTCGCAGACAGTAGAGCACATACTCCAAGACTACCCAAAATACAACATATCCAGGCGAACCTTCTGGCCTAGAGAGACAACAGTGGAAGATAAACTCTATGGACCGCTGAGTGAACTAAAAAAGACTGCTTAGATTCATACAAGAGACAACATTGCAGTTATAAACATATTTCAGGCGAACGAAAGAAGACAAAGATAAACAGGATGTGAAATGCTGCCTTTGCCCGTGCTATTCTATTTTTTTTTTTTTTCGCATAACCTTTGACAGGACATCACTGTCAACACCAACATTGTACCGCTGTTGTTGATTTCTTGGCAAGATTACGCTCAGTAGTCTATTTTAATTACCTTCCTTAATACATCTTCAGTCTGATGTTATTATAGTACACAAACACTTAAATGCATAATTAAACATTAAAGATTAAAAACCAGCAACTGTATTATGTAGACATATGTGCATATACATTTCTTAAATATGGAAGATACAGTCGTTTCTCACTTACACAACTATACTTACCCTTGCATAAAGTAGACAAACAATTATGGACCTTGATGGAGTAATGATAATTGCCGCTCGACGTCGTCAGCTGCACATGTCCTGTGATTGGATCAGTGGGTCGCCAAGCATTCATGTGCTCTAGCCACACCAGTTGTCGTGTTTGCAACGGAAAATAGGTCACCTGCGTGCTATGGCCTATATTTACTGGTACATGTTTTGTATTGCGGTAGTTATGTATGCCTGCGGGTATGTTGTCTGTCGGCAGGGCGATGTGACATTCAGTTTGCCTGCATGCCAGTCTGTTTGCATTTATAACAGTCTGTCTGGCTATCTATCTATCTATCTATCTATCTATCTATCTATCTATCTATCTATCTATCTATCTATCTATCTATCTATCTATCTATCTGTCTATCCATCCATCCATCCATCTATCCATCTATCTATCTATCTATCTATCTATCTATCTATCTATCTATCTATCTATCCATCTATCTATCTATCTGTCTATCTATCTGTCTGTCTGTCTGTCCGTCTGTCTACTTACCCAACTACCTACCAACTTATCCATCCATCTATTCGTCTGTCCATCCATCCGACCATCCATCCCGTCTGTCTGTCTGTCTGTCTGTCTGACTATCCATCTATCCACTCATACACTCATGTGTGTGTGTGTGGGGGGGGGGAATATGTGTGTGGGTGTGGGGATGTATGATTGGGAGAGGTGTGTGGGTGGGGGATGTTTGTTTGGGTGTGTGGATGGGTGGGTGGGGGTTGTCCAATGGGTGTGAAGGGGTGTGTGTAGGGGGTGTAATGGATGTGTGTGTGTGTGGGTGGGGGTTTGATGCTGGGGGATCGTTGTGTGGGTATGGGATGTATGTAGTTTGATGTGTGTCGGTAGGCGGTTGCGTATGTGGGGTGTGTGGCTGGGGGAGCTTCGGTGGCAGGGGATGTGTGGGTTGGTGAGAGTGTCTGAGTGGTGGATGTATGTGTAGGGTCGTAACCAGTGTGGGTGGGGAGATGTGTGATGGTGGGGTGTGTGTGTGTATGTGTGGGTGGAGAATGTGTGAGTGGGTTGGGGATGGGTTGGGGATGGGTGTGTGGGGTAGGTATTGTGTGGTTGGATGGGGGATGTGTGTAGGTGCAGGATGTGTGGGTTTTGGGGGGATGTGTGTGGGTGGGGGATGTATGGTTGGGGGATGCGTGTTTGACGTTGTGGTTGGGAGTGTGGATGAATGGTGTATGATGTGTGAGTGTGTGTGAGTGTGTGTGTGTGTGTGGGGGGGGGGGGGTGTGTGGTTTGGAGATGTTGTTTGATTGGGGAGATGTGCGTTGGTGGAGGGATGTGTGTGAGTTGGGGATGTGTGTGTGGGTGTAGGACTACTGGGTGAGTGGGGTGTTGGTTGTGGCGGAGGCATGTATGTGTGCCTCAGGGTTGTGTGGGTGGGGGATTGTGGTGGGTCGGGGTGTTGTGGTTGGGTTGGGAATGTGTCTCATAGCATGGTAATATGCATTCTTTATGTTTAAAACTCTCATTTGACAATGTTTTCTTTCCTATGTCTCATGCACTATTGATGAACGTAAGATGGGTGAATGAAATTGCAGCTGAGCAGAGCAGGGCACTCACTTGTCCTGACAGTCGGAAATGGCTGTCAAAGGCAGAGTTAAAAGACCACCATGTGAATGTGGAAGGCAAGGGGAAACCACCACATTATCTTCCCAAGATTTCATGGCGACATACATTTCAGACATAGTGAACGAGGTTAATGGCTGTCTTAGGACACCCTCGTCCGGTAGGGACAGTCATGAGCCACAGGCGACACCAGACCGTCATCCAGCTACTGATGCCAACACTAAAACTATAACTAAACTAAATAAATTTAAAGTAGGAACATGGAATGTTAGGACATTAAATGAGCTAGGAAAGTTAAACAATGTTCTAAGAGAAATGGAAAATATGAAAATGAATATACTAGGCATAAGTAGATGGAAGGGATCTGGTAAAATTATAACCGACAAACACACAATAATTTATTCTGGAGGGGACACACATGAAAAATGTGTAGGAATAATATTTGATGAAAAAACAGCCAAATATATAAATGGATACTGGTGTATTTCAGATAGAGTTATAATGGTCTAAATCAAAGGCAAACCAATAGATATAAATATTATACAAGTATATGCACCAACAACAAGCAGTAGTGATGAAGCAATACAACATTTTTAAGATGAAGTAGAAATGGCAATAGCTCAAATTGGATCACAATAAATAAAAATAATACTGGGAGATTTTAAGGCAAAAGTAGGAAAGGGAAAAATAGAGGATATAGTGGGGAATTGCTGTTAAGGTACAAGAAATGAATGAAGAGAGAAACTAATAGAATGTGCAAATATTAATGATATGATAATTGGAAACACATGGTTTAAACACCATAAAAGACGACTATACACATGGAAAAGCCCTGATATGAAAATACGCAACCAAATTGACTACATACTTATTAATAAAAGATGTAGAATGCATTAATTAATGCAAAGACAATGCCTGGTGCTGACGGTAATAGTAATCATGTGCCACTATGTGGACAAATAAAAGTAAGATTAAAGAGAGGGGAAAAATGATTAAGAACTTGAGACTTAATAAAGAGGTTCTGAAGGTAGATAAAGATATTCAAGAACAATACAAAGTGACAGTGAAAAATAGGTACAATGCAATAGCTAAAATATATAATATAAATGAACAATGGGCAATGTTAAGGGACTCCATTCATATAACTAGCAAAGAAATATTACCGGAGAGAAGCCAAAAAGCTAAGAAAAAAATGGATGAATGAAGAAATCTTAATGCTGATGGACAAAAGGAAACAAAATAAACATGACAAACAAAAGTATGCTAAGATAAATAAAGAAACAAGAGATAAATGTGTGAAGGCAAAAGAAAGTTGGTTAAACTAGCAATGCAAAAATATTGAATTAAATTCCATTAAAGATTTTAAAAAAAGGAGGCACAGACAAATCAGTGAGCTCAAAGGAAGAAAAATAAGAATAAATACAGGGTGTTTGAAATCAAAAACAGGAAAGGTATTATTGGAGGAAGATGCTATAATGAAGAGGTGGAATGATTATATAAGAGAATTATATAATTGTGAAAGGGAAGAATTAACAGAAGAAAGTAACTTAGAAGGCCCACCTATTCTAAAAGAAGAAATCGCTGACGCTATGAAACATATGAAGAAGGGAAAGACAGCTGAGCCAGATGAAATCACAGTAGAAAATTAGAAGTATTTGGAGAATTTGGGGTAGAAATATTAACCAAAATATTGAAATATTTACAACAGTGGATATTTACCGAGCGATATGCTGAATTCTGTATTTATGGCAATACCAAAGAGACCAGGAGCAATTGAATGCGAATTTGTTCGTACAATTAACCTCATAAACCATGTCACTAAGATTCTACTCAGAATTATAATGAGAAGAACAAGAAAGAAAATAAAAATGAAAATTAGTGAAGAATAGAGGAGCAGCTGGCCGAGTGGCTAGAACGCCGAACTCTCCTTCAGGAGACCCGGGTTCGATCCCTCGGTAAGGTGTGGGATTTTTTTTCTGTCGTGGGCAAAAAGAAAATCCTAACCTGCACAGTTCGCAGCGACTGCACTAGCCAGGCAGCCTTAATTCCTCAGGATCAGAGACCCCTCTACCATACACCGCAAGGTACTATATTGGCAGTAAATGACAGAAACAGAATTACAATGAAGAACAGTACGGTTATGTGGAAGGATAGGGTACAAACAATGCAATATATATATATATATATATATATATATATATATATATATGTATATATATATATATATATATATATATATATATATATATATATATATATATATATATATATATATATATATATATATATATATATATATATAAAGAATATATACTGGAACCAAGTAGCAGCAATTAAAATGAGAAATAAAGAGGGTAGTTACGAACAGATAAACCCCGGAGTACGACAGGGGTGTGTCTTGTCACCTGATCACTTTTCCCTATATAGCGAAGTAATAATGAGAGAGATCAAAGAGAAGCCAGGAATACTAATAGGAGGATATAATATAAACAATGTACGCTATTCAGATGACGCAGTATTGGTGGCGGATAATGCAAAATACCTACAACAATTGTTGGGCATTGTAGTAACAGAGAGTGCACAGAAAAGACTCTCCTTGAATATCAAGAAAACATTAACAATGGTGATATCAAAGAAAATGGGGACACCAAATTGCGACATAGAAATAGAAGGGGAAATTCTCAACCAAGTGGATAATTTTAAATACCTAGGGGCACTTATAACATCAGATGGAAGATGTACAACAGGGATTAAGAGCAGAATACGGCAGGCAAAAGCCGCATTTCAGAAAATGAATGGTATCTTATGCAATACGTCGCTATCAATGAATGTAAGAAAGAGAGTGCTAAAATGCTATATAGAACCAGTTTTACTGAATGGCAGCGAATCTTGGAATGTAAATGAACAAATTAGGAAGAACTTACAAGCATGTGGTTTTAAGTCTGGACTGCCAGAGTGACTAAAAACGATTGCTGAAAGAGGCTAATGAAACTTGAACACTGTATACAACAACACGAAAGAGAAAAACAGCTTTCTTTGGTCATGTGATGAGAAGAGAGGCATTGGAGAGCATCGTGTCAACTAGAAAGATCGAGGGAAAGAGAGGCAGAGGCAGACCAAGAAAAATGACGCTGGACGGATTGAGATGGTGGCATGGGGGAATATCATCATCAGAGTTGATCCAGAACACCAAAGACCGAGATCTGTGGAGAGCCATGAACGCATACGCTAGCCTGCAGGGCACTTAACGATGATGATATATATATATATTTGCACATCCCTTGCATTAAACACCAGAATTTTTCAGCTGCTGTTGATGTACTAGGCAAGTGTTTTTTACGTTCAGTAGTTTGCCATTGCTTTCTGAACGACCGGCTCCCGTACCAATACGTTACAACGCAACGCGACACGGTCTGGTACAAACATCGGTCGCGGCTGCGTTTCGAACGCCAGGTAAGCGTCTCACGAACCGCGATGGCAAGTCTTTGTCCATGGAGACCGGCTAATTTATATATATATGGCAGCTGCCGCACTAATAATGTATACGAGCAATTAACATTAGTGAGTCATGTAGTATTGATTTTTGCCCGTTTCCCACGCCTTCATAATGTATGTTTTGATATTTTGATATTGTCTTTGTTGTTCTCGGTTAGCCACATAAGTGATGTCTGGATGCAATAATGTATAAATGAGAATGATAGAAGGGTAGAATGCTTGACAGGCCCGCGTGCTCAAATCCACTGCTCAAATAACACTGGTAGCCTCTGATTTTGAAGGCTATATTTTCGTTAAGGTGAGTTTCTTGCAAGCAACATACACTTACATTTTCTTGGTCCAAGATGTCTTCTAGTTCTATTTCTTTTTCTTGTTTACACCCTCTGCATTCCAGTGCATAATTTTAGTCGTTGTTTGGTATAGCCAGACGCTCTATTCTCAGGTCCCCTGGCTCCACAGGACATCTGAGAAGGACCTGCAGTAGTTGTGGTTGAACCCTATCGGGGCATAGGGCCCGGCACTGCACCTGCTTGAGGGTCCAAAGCAGGGCAAGCACAATAAAATTTAGCAGTAGTCGACATATTTCGTGGCGTAATTGCGTGGTATCCTGAATCTGTGGTGCGCCTCCTGGCTGGTTGCGTCTGTCTTCAGCATCTTTCCTTTGCTAGATCAGACCGTGGTCTTTCTCGTGT
Organism: Cepaea nemoralis; assembly: GCA_014155875.1. Taxonomy (NCBI): domain Eukaryota; kingdom Metazoa; phylum Mollusca; class Gastropoda; order Stylommatophora; family Helicidae; genus Cepaea; species Cepaea nemoralis. The sequence continues at coordinate 285,332 of JACEFZ010008858.1, read as the reverse complement.
TTAGATGTGTAGGCGCGCACACGCGTGTCTGCATACGTAAGTATGTGCATACACATCTAGAACGTACTGGTTATTTTCGGCCGCCGCTCCTTCACCTGTTAGTTAAAACAGTTCTGCCACGTGAAGGCTAGGAGTTGGAATTTTGCTGCAGAGGTGATGAATTCATGAGCCATTGGGGTATTTATGCAAGGTTGGGTGCTCACCCCAACTCTGCGCCCCGGCTACATAACAGCAACATTTGGAACCTTATACATAACTGATACTCATAGTCTACGTAAACGCCTTCAGTTACTACCACTCCGCAAACGCGTACTTTTGAACAAAGCCAAACTAATTCACAAAATCCTACATCGGAATGGCTCAACTTATTTTTGGCCATTGTTTAAACATAATGCAAGACACAGTAAACGACTACACACATTACACATTCAGAAGCCCAGGATAGACTTATACAAAGCAACCTTAGCGTACTCTGCAGCTCAGCTGTGGAGCAATATTTCACAAGGAATCAAAGACATCACCAATCCCTATACATATACTGTTCAAGAAAAAGAAACGCAACATTATTACAGTTTCAATTGAAAACTCGTACCAACATTTTATTAACGATGCTAATTCGCTCACTGCAGTCGGTTCTGGCGATGCCGGTCCGTAAGAACTGGACCTCTGTAGGGCCTTCTAGCCCAAAGACCAGTGTCGCACAGCTGGTTTCTGACCTTTGATCTTAAATTCGACGAGCTCCTGGCATTGACTGGACTGTGGAGGAGGATGCAGATGCAAATCAATTCCTAAGGTAACGCAGCCGTATGAAGTAGTCTTCGGCAGCAGTTGTGATTCTTGGTCTTCCAATGCTCTGCCGGTCTGCCATTGAGCCAGTTTCTTGAAATCGCCCCCAAAGGCTACTAATTGTTACTTCCAACAACATTGCATTCTCTGGCTATACACTTTGTTACTGCCCAGACTGTAAACGTCCAGCGATGATGAGTCGTTGTTCTGTGGTGAGGTGAGCCATAATTGCGTATTGAATTTTCAACTGAATTTATTCAAGAAGAGTCAATCTTTTCTAGACACTCAATAGTATGGTAAGAGAGTTTTGTTTTCAGTAAATGGATTGGAGAACTTGGTGACAACTGGCAAGATCGAAGGGAACAGACCAAGAGGAAGACCGAGAGGAAAATACCTGGATGTCTTGGCCACATGGCATGAACGAAACAGGAACACTGAGCTGATCCACGACACTGGTGATCGAGTGAAATGGCGAGAAATGGCATGGCATATGATTAATTTAATTGAAATCTTAACGGGATTATCTTGAACCAATCACGAGTTATTATCAAACATGTTGTTTTGACCTATACCTCTTTCATTATCTCACGAATCATGTGGTGAGTACAATTCAAGTAACCATGAGAAGTTAATGACAAAATGGACACAGTCGATAGGTTGAATGTTGTCCAATCTGCGAATATCTTTTATAAAAGCAACACCAAAAATTTCTTTTTTTGAACAGTATATAATCGCAAATTATTCGAACACTATTTCAGTGCAGATTACATTCCCCCTTAATAATAATAATGATGATAATAATAATAATAATAATAATAATAATAATAATAATACCCTAGTATAACAGCCAGTCCCCTTTTGGAAGACAGTATGTTCCCCATAGCTAATAACAACTGCCATATCAATCAATAATGTTAGTGAGTCATGTAATAGTGATTTGTTTGCATTTCTCCTATGCCTTTATAATTATATCTTTTATATTGTTGTTGTTCTCAGATAGCCTCGAATGATGTGTGGATGAAATAATGTATGAAAGTGAGTGATTGAAAGGCAGAATGTTAGACAGGCCTGTGTGCCCAATTCCTAACCCTTTAAAAATAGTCCGTTCATTCGTTCTGTCTGTCCATTATCCGTCCGTCCGTCCGTTCGTCCATCTGCGTGTCTGTCTGTAGTCTATCTATCAATGTATCATTAACCTATCAGCTTGTCTGTCTGCCTAAGTGTGTGATTATTTGTCTGTCTGCGTACATGGATACTCGTGTTTTGTCATCTTGAAATATGTATGGTTCATAATTACCCATTTATTTATCACTCAACATGAACACAACATCACAGTATCCCTTGACCTCTGCCCCACTACCTCCTCCTCATCACCATATCCCTTAACCTCTTCCCCACCACTTCCTCTTCATCACCATATCCATTGACCTCTTGCCCACTACCTCCTCCTCATCACGATATCCCTTGACCTCTTCCTCACTACCTCCTCCTCATCACCATATCCCTTAACCTCTTCCCCACCACTTCCTCTGCATCACCATATCCCTTGACCTCTTCCCCACTACCTCCTCCTTATCATCATATCCCTTGACTTCTTCCTCACTACCTCCTCCTCATCACCATATCCCTTGACCTCTTCCCCACCACTTCCTCTTCATCACCATATCCCTTGACCTCTTGCCCACTACCTCCTCCTTATCACTATATCCCTTGACCTCTTCCTCACTACCTCCTCCTCATCACCACATCCCTTAACCTCTTCCCCACCACTTCCTCTTCATCACCATATCCATTGACCTCTTCCCCACTAACTCCTCCTTATCACCATATCCCTTGACCTCTTCCTAACTACCTCCTCCTCATCACCACATCCCTTAACCTTTTCCCCACCACTTCCTCTTCATCACCATATCCCTTGACCTCTTCCTCACTACCTCCTCCTCATCACCATATCCCTTGACCTCTTCCACACTAATTTTCCTCATCACCATATCCCTTGACCTTTTCCCCACTAATGTCTCCTCATCACCATATCCCTCGACCTCATCCCCACTACCTCCTACTCGTCACCATATCCCTTGACCTCTTCCCCCACTACTTTTACCTCATGACCATATCCCTCGCCCTCTTCCCCCCTACTTCCTCCAAATGACCATATCCGTTGGTCTCTTCCCCACTACTTTCTCCTCATTACGATATCCCTCGCCCTCTTCTCCACAACTTCCTCCTCATCACCATATCCCTTGACCTCTCCCCCCCCCCACCCCCTTAACCGCCTCTCACCCTATGCTGTTAGAGTGCAGTGTTACTTCCGTAGGTTCATTTGCATGATCCGGTAACACACATGCCAGCTGTTACCAATATTGCACAATAAACAGAAGACAACAGTTTATACAAACCGGAATCCAGTATATACATAGTACGAGAGAGTCAATAAGTAAGTCACAAATGGCTGTATAAACATAACTAAATATGATAACAACTTGAAATGAAAGCAGTTTATTTTTATACATACATTGTCCTTTTATATCTCAACATAATTTTCACCAACATTGATGCACTTATACCATCGTTTTATTAGTCCTCCCAAACCGGCTTAATAGAACTGCGTGCTCTGTTTTCTAAACCACGTTTTCACTTCACATTCAACGTTGGCGTCATTCGCAAAATGTCTCCCGCCAAGGTGGGTTTTCAGTCTACCAAAAAGATGGAAATCGCTAGGAGCTAAGGGGCTGTAAGGCTGATGTTCCAAAACTTCCCACCATAGTTGGTTAATTTTCTCCTCAGTTAATCGAGCCGTACGTGGTCTGGCATTGTCATGAAGAAGCAAAACGCCTCTGGTCAGCAGTCCTGGACGTTTTCTTCGAATTGCATCATAAAGCATCGCTATACGGGACAAACATTTGTCAGCATAAACATGAAGCATTTTTTCTTAAGAATGTCCTTTGCAGGCAGTCCATTTGTCCACACACACAAAAAACGCACAATATCACGTTGCTCTTTTTTGTACACCCATAAGTACAGTCGCCATTTTGTTTATGCTCTGCGCATGCGCATGAGATAGCTAGCACCACCTGACTAACGGGAATATAAATTTCGATGTTGCTGCCACCTAATGACACCTGTAGAAAACACCGACTAAATTTACCTGCCATCCCACAGAACTGTGTGACTTATTTATTGACTCGCCCTCGTATATATTGTGTGGGTTGTCGGTTTGTGGAGACCCCTGTCTGTTCCACTTACCACATGTGGTAGTGAGGAGCATTTTTTGTGATACTCACTGGCACAGGAATGAAGCATTATGGGGTAACCCTTTGCCTTGAAATTGGAACCGCAACTAACTAACTTAACTGCATCATCATCATCATCATCATCATCATCATCATCATCATCATCATCATCATCATCATCATCACCATCATCATCATCATCATCATCACGTGGCTTTTTGATTGAATTAGGCACTCATGCTTCTTCGCGTCTAGCAATCTTTAACGACATATATCATTAATTCGTGTATTGCAACCTTTCCGTGACATATCGCAAGACTGTTAGGATTGTCTTCCACTATCTCTTTTTCAGCAAATCTGTCCTAGTGTATGTTCTAATTTGCGTCTTCTCATAATGTAGCCAAAATTATGACTGTCTCTTTCTGATTTGTGTGATTGCTTGCCTTTTTGTCTTAGCTATTGTTAAATCTTTCAGAATACTCTTTTCTGCTGTTCAATGAATTTTCGGAATTCTTCTATAAAACCACATCTCTGAAGTTTCTAGGTATATTTTTTTATGTTTGCTAACTGTTCAGGATGTACAGCCATGTGTTAGAATTGTTTCTATGTAACGTGCAAGAATTCTTCTTCAATCTCACTTAGTTTACTCTCCTCTCTGTGTTATAAGTGCCAACACTGGACACTTGCTGGACTTTCCTGATCCTGAACTAAATATATAGTTTATATATAAATGGACACCAAGGAAAATAGTGTGTGTGTGTGTGCGTGTGCGTGCGCGTGCGTGTGCGTGCGTGCGTGTGCGTGTGTGTGTGTGTGTTGCCACGGCGCGATAGCTTGTTTGCTGCATGGATCTGGTGCCTGGGGATATTAGTTGTAACTTCATTCATCATCATCATGTCGACACCGTGGTTAATTCTCTCTCAGCTTCTTCATCCTCCCCGAAAGAAGGACTCTTTTTTGCTTGGCTATAACGTCCCCACTTCACTGACAGTATTCAGCGCTGTACTTTGCTGATGGTTAGACTCTGCTATTCTACACAAGTTACACCAACTTACCATTAAACACAACTCAGCATTATTGTAAAGATATGACTCGGACTCAGGTTTAGTTTTATCACGATATTACTTGAAACACTCTAATATGGACATTGTCGGTTGTTTATACAGCAATATAATTTACACCTCGCGTTCTTAAACACGTATTAAAATAGTGAAATAATTTTAGCCGTCACCATCTTCAGGGCGTGGTGCGTCCACACTCGACAACAGCCACGTACCCGAGTGCCCTTGTCACCTTCGCGACTCGTGTGTGTGTGTGTGTGTGTGTGTGTGTGTGTATGTATGTATGTGTGTGTGTGTGTGTTTTCGCTCTGGTGACAAAATTCGACGTGCCTTTCGTGGGGTAAGATCGACGAGTGTCATGTTCTTCAGCGTGACTCGATTTCTGATGCCATGAGCTACAATCTGAATCATGGCATGTGTGTGAGTGAGTAGTGTGTGTGTGTGTTGTATGTGTGTGTGTGTTTGTGTGTGTGTTTTATAGCAATTTGATAGATTTTTCACACCAAAGTAGCGACAAGTAGACTTTCAGACAAGAAAGACTATTCACTGCCGAAGACAAGATCGAAGTGTCTCATGAATCTAGGCTGTATGAAATTACAAGCCCCAGAAATGATCTAGTATTCTAACGGTGACCAGACTAGGAATTTAAGGCGAACAACAGTACTATGGTATAGACCGCACACCTTGTGATCCTGCTACATGTGCCTGGGAAATAAAAGAGTCTTCTCGCTTTCTCACCATATTGAGTTAGGAAGACACATGATAAAGTTACAACCTTTCAATCTCACACAGAAGCACTATACTAATCTTAGTAAAGATTATAACAGAATCTGATGGTTTAAAATTTATACTTTGCACTCTACATTTATTTTGAAAACACCAAGCGGGGACAACACCGACACAGATAAGGGGATTGAATATACCCCAGATGTGCTAAATTGCTATTTTTTATCCTCTGGTTGTCAATTTTATTCTTAGACTGATATTCATAATGTTTAAATCCTTGACTAATGAATACTGAACTTAGTTCAACGATAGTAGGTTATTTGGGTGTGGCAGACGGGTGTCGTGCCACTTATCTTCCACTTCCTGTCTTCGGAGCTGGCAGCCGTGACCTTCAAGAACTGGTCTTCTCTTCTCCTTCTCTGGCGACGATGAAGTTCACGAATCTTCGGGCTGGATGTTGGGATTCAGGCTTTGCATGTCGTGTATTTATTATACATTTTCGTATGATTGTTCATAGATAATATTACTAAATGTTCAGCACTTAACTTCTGTTATTATGGTGCGATTAGGCACTTAAATTTAATATTGTTTGCTTTAGTCTATACACATGCTATATGGCAGGTAAGCCACCAAGATTCACAAGAGATGCTTTGTATGGTTGTTAGTTGATGGTGGGTTGTTGTTAGTTGTTGCACCAGATGTAGCTTGTCTCAGCGACAAGGGTTACAACAATCCTGGATCTAGTAGAACACACGCTTTCACTGTGGGTGCCGGGCTTCTTAGAACTACACTCTAATTTCACAAGTGGCTACTGTTGCTGACAGGTAAGGTTAGCCTCTAATTCAAAATACTTCTTTTACTAGTTCGATCCGCTGCCGTCCCTATACAGATATGAGCTTAGAATCAGACAGAATCTTGACAGTGTCCTTACAGGTAAAAACATCTGGCCGCCCCTATATTAGTAATCTATCCATAAGCGTGGTTAAGGACAACTCTAGCAAATAGCCGTGGTTTGGATTTCGCCCTCTCGTCGTCTAACTATATATACATTTAATAGTAATACGTCTGTTACACAAAGAAAATAGGATGGTGGTACTACGACTTCATCACTGTATTTGTGTGTGTGCCTTCGCCAGCTTTTAAACTCAAACGTAGCCCATAAAGCGTACTACTACTTCTAGTGCACTGGATGAAGTTTTGGGCGTGGATTAACTTTCCCTGTTACCAGTGTCCCTCGCCATAAGGCGAACCCAATCCGACTTTTGAGGTACTTGTAATTTACGTTCCCAAGTCAAGGAAGCAAAGTTAACATGTTAATCCAAGTGACCGGCATAGGGATTGAACACACTACTTCGGCATTAGTACACCGGAAGTTTACAAGCGAGCACTCTTCTCCATTCGGCCATGCTGATCCCCAGAATCACTGACGAATTGTAAAAATGAAGATAATCAAACTGCCGAATATTTAGTCAGACAATGAGAGACAATATCGGAAATACTGTGTAAACTTTGTGCAATATAAAGGTATTGCAGGTGATGTCAACAGCGTAGACGATATTTTTTCAACGCATATCCTTTACAGGACATCGCTGTCAACATCATCATCTTTCAGCTGATTGTTGATTTCTTGGCAAGATTACGCTTTATAGTTTGCCATTGCTTTCCTAGCGTCCGGCTCACAAGCCCCGTAAGTTACCAACGCGGCGAGAACCGCTACCTGTTCTCCCGCAGTGTACGTTCCTCACGTGGATATAAGGGATTACGAAGACAGACTTTAACCCCTAGGCCAGGGAGTCCGGCAGACGATATATAGATATTGTATATGATGTTAACAGTGTAGAAGATAAAGGCTTGCGAAGATGATTTCAATGGTTTAGAAGAAAGTATATATTATCTAGAAGATGGCAACAGTGTAGAAGATTTAGTGTAGATGATGCCAACAGTATAGAAGATATAGATTGTGTAGATATTAGCTAGTTAGTTAGTCGCTGGTTCCAACTTTACGGAAACGGGTCGTCCCCATTATGCTCCGTTCCTGTGCCAGTGAATATCACACAAAATGCTCCCCACTGTCCAATGATCATGTGTAGATGATGCCAACAGTATAGAAGATAAAATTTGCGTAGATGATATCAACAGTAAAGAAGATAAAAGTTGTGTAGATGATGTCAACAATGAACAAGATACAAACTGTGTAGATGATTTCCACAATGTAGACAAATATAAGTGTAGAAACCGCATGCCGAGTATCATTTATAGTAGTTGTACGTCAACGACTGCCTGCAAGAAGCTAATGAAACTAGAACGGTATGTACAACAATAAGAAAGAGACAAACAGCTTTCTTTGGTCTTGTGATGAGAAGGGAGGCATTGGAGAACATCGTGACAACTGGAAAGATCGAAGGGAAGTGAGGCAGAGGCCGACCAAGACAAAATGATGCTGGATGAATTGAGATGGTGGCATGGAGGAATATCATCAGCAGAGTTGATCCAGAAAACCAAAGACAGAATACTGTGAAGAGTCATGAACGCCTACGCCAGCTGGCATGGCAGTTGATGATGATGATGATGCCCGTCAGCTGCCGTATCTTGTGTTGATTATTTGGTTGTTTCGGGATTTGAAATTTAAATATTGAGCACAACCCACTACTGGCAACGTTGATCGTATTCTGGTATGAACATAAGGCCCATCCACGTCAATATGGAAGCACTATACTCGTGTTTCGCTCTCGTTTGAGCTCGTCAGTAGTGCATATCCTTGACCGGATCCGGAAACAAGCCCCGGATCAATGGCGTGTGAAGCGGGTGTGTAACCACACGGCACACACTGGACACGGCCAAATTATCATAACAGAATATTACAACGTCACCCATCGTAGGCTATAGCTCAAGATTGCCCGATCGCCGCGACTGACATCCGTCAATCGATGTGAACCCGAACGATCAGGACTTCTCACTGGCAAGGCACATCAGGCCGCCTAAATCCAGTGAGCAATAATCAAAATGATTATTTGGTTGTTTCGGGATTTGAAATTTAAATATTGAGCAAAACCCACTACTGGCAACGCTGATCGTATTCTGGTATGAATCTGTATTCACACGCCAGTGATCCGGGGCTTGTTTCCGGATCCGGTCAAGGATATGCACTACTGACGAGCTCAAACGAGAGCGAAACTCGAGTATATTGTGTTAACTGTTTTCAGTATCATTACTGTCATTTTAACAATACAATGATAACCTAACTACAACAACACAAACGTGAAAAGTTCAAATTTGTTTAATTTTTCTGAAGACTTAACTGCAACACTTGAACAATTTGGTACGGAATATCTTACCTGGAATTATCACATGCATACTCAAGGAAAGATAGCTAGTTGTATATCCTTTACAGGACATCGCAGTCAACCCCAGAATTTTTGGCTGTATGTGATTTCTAGTGAAGTTTACGTTCAGTAGTTTGCCATTGATTTCTGAGCGACCGGAAATCATACCATTGTATGATAAACCAAAGTAAGCCGATCTGTTTCTAGATCGCCCGCAGCTGTGATTCGAACGTTGTATGCGGGATTACGAATTGCATTTGTAACCGCTTCGCCACAGATCCGACACTCAAGGAAAGGGAATACTCGAAAGGACACCATTTCAAGTCACGTGTCATATTGTGTGGGTTTTGTTTTTCGAATGTGCACCAGGGCCATTTTTACAATCAAAATTGACTTTGAATTCCAGGTCGACTTCAAAATGTGCACCAGGAGATGTCTTGGAAAGTAAATGCGGCCGGTGTTATACTGTCCACACCACATACCGAGAGTCGATCGATCAATGAACAGCACCATTTGATCAATGCGCCTTAATCATCTAAAATAGTGCTTTACAGCACTTGTATCTCTAGCTCTTGACCAGTCTATAATCTATACGTGATGTGGATCGATCAATGAAAAGAACCATTTGATCAATGCGCCTAAAGCTTTGAATATAGTCCTTTACAGCACGTGTAGCTGGCCAATCAATAATCGATACGTGATATGATTCGATCAATAAAAAGCACCATTTGATCAATGCGCCTAAATCATGTAAAATATTCCTTTACAGAACTTGTATCTCTAGCTTTTGACCAGTCTATAATCGATACGTGATGTGGTTCGATCAATGAAAAGAACCATTTGATCAATGTAAAATAGTGCTTTACAGCACTTGTATCTGTAGCTTTTGACCAATCGACAATCGATGCGTGATGCGGTTCGATCAATGAAAAGAACCATTTTAACAATGTAAAATAGTGCTTTACGGCACTTATATCTTTAGCTGTTGACCAATCGACAATCGATAGATGAAATGGTCACTATCACACCGGCAGCTTTCCCATCGCACGGCATTTCCTGGTACCTCCTGTAAGCTGCCTCCACCTAGGAACCTATGTCTATGAAAACACGCTTCCCCTGGGAGATTCGAACACATGGCGCCAGGGCCGACATGTTTACTCAGCAACGTATAAATGCCTGACTATGTCTCACGATCATTCTGTCTTCAGTGCGTAAAGTGCTCTGTAAGGAAAGCTGTTGGTGAACATGTAAATACGTTAGAAAACTACAAAACAATACGAATATATGTATAACAAATGGGATCTTTTTTGGTGGAAATAATCGATACATGTTAAAAGCAAAATTTACATCAATCAATAACCCAGCAGTGAGTCGCAGGGTTGCCATGGTGGAAGCAGCAAAAGTGAGTGCAGGCGAACTACCGTAGTGTTTGACGGAGAGGTTGAATAATGGAAGGACTAACCATTATGGTATTTCATTAATGGGTTCAATAATGGAAGTATCAAAGCTCAGTGTAGACTAATCATTCTTATTATTTCTTGTAAAAAGGGGGAGGGTGGGAGTGGTGTGCATGGTGGACGCATCAACACTCGCTGTAGACTAACCATCATAGTATTTTATTGGGGGGGGGGAGGGGGAGAGACTATAATGGCAACATCAACACTCAGTGTGGACTAACCATCGTAGTATTTGGGGGGGGGGGGAGACCGAGATGCCAACGTCAACACTCAGTGTAGATTAACCCGTAGTATTCCATGTGGGGAACCATGATGGCAACATCAATACTCAGTGTAAAATAATTATATAGTGTTTCATCAGGGGAAACCATGATGGCAATATCAACATTAAATGTAGACTACCCATCTAAGAGTTTCATGTGGGGGAATCATGATAGCAACATCAACACTCAATGTAGACTAGCCATCTAAGAGTTTCATGTGGGGGAATCATGATGGCAACATTAACAGTTAATGTAGGCTAACCATCTAAGAGTGGAAATCATGATGGCAACATCAACACTCAGTGTATAATAATCACCAACGTATTTCATTTGGATGGGGTGGGGGGCCACAATGACAACATCAACACTCATTATAGACTAACCATCGTAGTATTCCATGTGGGGCAACCATGATGGCAACATCAGCACTCGGTATAGACTAACCATATACTTATTTAATGAGGTAGGAGATTTGCATGGCGTCGTCCATCTCCTGTCCTTTAAAAGTAAACTTCTTCTTCTTCTTTTCGTTCATCCGGAGTGTTTTTTCAGATGTGATTGCGGTGTGTCAGTTATGCGCCCTTGGGCCGAAACCCGTAGGCCAACACATCCGGCTACAGCGTGCTTTTTTGACCAGGTAGCATTCCTGGGTAAAAGTAAACATAATACGTCTGTCAATGAAATGACAGCGATAAAGGGAGATAAATTGTCATTATATGTGCGTCAGTGCTAACGACAATAGTGAGGCTCAAGTGACTGCACTTCTGTACATGGTTTACAAATGTGTAATACAGTGAATTAAACAACAAAACACAGCGAAGATAAATCATGGTTATTTGCACACAGAACGAAAATAGAGAATAAGTTATCACATCCCTATAGACTTGGATTAACAATGCGGAAGACACACAATAGGACGTGTAGTGTAGTCAATAAAATGGCAAGATGCAGGACCAAACGTGACAAAAAATAACATAAAGACATACTGAACCCATAGTTATAAAGAGATATGTTCCTTGTTATTTGCCAATGGAAGATATTTATGAACATATGGAATAGCAGGAATTATATACATACATTTAACCTTTGTTAATTGTCATTTACAGATGCAAACGAACATATGGGATCAAGATGTTACGTATATATATATTCCCATTATTAATTCTCAATTGCAGCTACTAACGAACATATGTGAACGCAGGAATTGTGTTGAGACATTTTCCCTTTGTTAATTGTCAATTGCAGATGCAAACAAACATATTGCAATACATAAGTTACGAATATATATATTCCTATTGTTAAATTATTAATTGCATACACTAACAAACATATGGGAATACACAAGTTACGTACAGACATATTCCCATTGTTAATGTTCAATTACAGATACTAGCCAACAGATGGGAGTGTGGAGCAGCTGAGGTTTCTAGGTTCGGGTTCCTGATGAACACGATTCCTCCTGACCTCATCGTGGGTGGGTACTGGTTCGACAGGAGTACGAATAACACAAAATATAACTAATCAGCTTGACGAAATCAGACACCAGCACAAACAAACCAAAGTTTCAAACAAAGTCTTTGTCTACAAACAAACAAAACAAGAAAACGTAGCTAGAAAACCGAAATAATACAATCATAAATAAGTAATCCTTGTGTTCCAGCGAACACTACAAACAAAGCTCATTGTTCGGGCTTGTGTCTGTGGGTCTCCTTTCTTGGCGTTTTCTAGTTATGATTTGTGTTAATTCATTGTTCCGCATCAGCTCGCAGCAGTCTCCCCGGTTTAGATGCTCTTCTAGATGCTCTTTCAGGTAGAAGAAGTATGGTTCGAACAGTGGGAAATGGCGTGTTCAGTTGCTCAGATCTGTTTCTCTGATATTACTAGTCTTATTAGTAAAGCTTAGGTTCTTTTCCGCTCTTTGAATTCACTGTATCAGTCATTTGTTCTCTCTGATATGTTGCAAACCCCCCCCCCCCCCCACACACACGCACGCACGCACGCACGAATGCACACACACACACACACACACACACACACACACACACACACACACACCAGAGAAAGTCATAATGTCACTGGAATTTAACTTTTCGAATAACTTTTTTACGATAATGCAAACCCGAATTTGTGTGTTATATTTCTCAACATAGTCCCCCTGCATGGCAACACATTTGGTCCACCTTTCCACTAGCTTATTGATGACTTCTATAAAACAGTTTTTGACTGTGGTCTTAAACCAATTTAGCACTGCCTCCATTATCTCGTTGTCATCTGAAAACCTCTGACCCTCTAATTGTTATTTTTATTTTATTTTCAAAATGACCAAACAAGTGAAAGTCTGATAGCGCCAAGTCTGGATTGTATGCTGGATATATCAAGACCTAACATTTCATAGCACGTAGTGTATACACTGTATACGCAGTCGTATGAGGTCTGGCGTTGTCGTGCAGCAATTGTACTCTTGTTAAGAGAAATCTCCCGTATATCAACTGTAGCTTCCATTTGTTTACTAGCCTGTCACTATGCCCAGAACTAGTCGCATCTTTACTCATTTCTAGAAATGCACTAATGTATGGTCCTTGATTTTTAAAAAAATAAAATGTCATTATGACTTCCACAGCGGATTATTAAATGATGTTTTGTCTTTCATTTTGAAATCTTTCTACACATGACTACACTCAAACAACTGTCTCCATTCTGAACAACCATGCGTGTGAAAATGTCACTCTGATCATTAAAAGAAGACAACATCATGTTGTTCTTCCGCGGTACAATAGAAAAGAGGTAGCCATTTTGGAATCGCTATTGCGCATTAGCAAACTGCTCCATCCTCACTATATGGATTACTCCTTAAGAGCCAGTCTGTGTCCTCAAATAAGATGATTTTCCGTTGTCCTTACTCTTCCATGCACTTCATAACATAATCCCTGTTACTTATTGACTTTAACATGTATATATATATATATATATATATATATATATATATATATATATATATATATATATATATATATATATATATATATATATATCATCATCATCATCAAGTGCCATGCCGGTGTGTGTGTGTGTGTGTTGTGTGTGTGTTGTGTGTGTGTGTGTGTGTGTGTGTGTGTGTGTGTGTGTGTGTGTGTGTGTGTGTGTGTGAAAAGTAGTCCAACAATCTGGATATTCTTCCTGAGATAATAAAAAATGATATATGACTTCAATCCTTTCAGTGGCGCAAGAATGATTTCAACATTTTAGCATTTACATTTTTGCTAAAGTTTTACTTGTAAAATACCATGCCTTCGGTGCATATTGAAGACGTATCACAGAAATCGTAAGCTGGTAAATTAAACTCTCCACGACACAGAATATAAAATATTACAAATTATGAGTTATTTGTTTCAAATATGGACATTTTCGTTGTGTTGTATGTGTGCAGGAAAAACGAACTTGGCAATCAACGTGGATGATTAATCGTGAATTCTCTGGAAATTGTGAGTGTTCATTTTTATTTTAATTGGTACAAAATTTAGAAATGGGACATTGTGGTGAGCAATTAAGAAATGGGACATTGTGGTAAAGAATTTTGTAATGGGACATCATGTTACAGAAATGAGATATGGGCCATCCTAGTAAATAATTGAGAACTGCTATATTATGGTGAACAATTGAGATATGGAACATCTTTGTGAACAATTGAGTTAATTGCCTATGAATAAAATACAATAATGGACATAATAATAAGAGATTTGTCATAAATGTAGTGACATTCAATTGATATTTCAACATTATTTGAAAGTATTTTTGTTTTTTTTTCGCTCGCTCACTCTGAACTCAAGCATAGTCCATACACACTACTTCTACTAGTGTTGATCTAACTTTTGCGTGCGGATTAGCATTCCCCTATTAACAGTGCCCCTCGGCATCAGGCGAACCCACTCCGACTTCAGAGGTAATTTACGTCCCCAAGTCAATGATGAGAAGTCAAAATTTTAGTCCAGCTGTCCAGTGACATGAATAAAATATGCAAACTTGAGGTTAGCATTGCCTTTAGACATGAGCTCTGACCCATAACCTTCCGATGTACCGATGCCGAACTATCAGGTTCAACCCCTGCATCTTTCCCATTGCAACATACGCTGTGAGACCTGGACACTTACTAAACAAGCTGAACAGCGCATAAATGCCTTTGGATATAAATGTTATAGACGAGTTCTAAGAATATTTTGGGTAAAGAAAAGAACAAATGCACCCATACTTCAAGAGCTGAATACTGAAGAGAGTTGGCTATTAAAGATGATAAAACAAAGATAATTGAAATATTTTGGTCACTTGAAACGCCATGAAAGTCTGGAGAGAACAATAATGGAGGGATATATGCCTGGGAAGAGAGGAAGAGGAAGGCCAAAGAGAAGATGGGTGCAGGATGTGGCGGATGATCTCCAGATGGGTATATCGGACGCCGAACACCTTGTTTGTGATCGAGAAGTTTTCCGGAAGGTTGTTATGGGAGCGAGGTTCTGCAAAGGACATGCTACTGAATGAATGAATGAATGAATGAATGAATGAATGAATGAATGAATGAATCCACACACAAAGTTTAGTCCAGTTCATTAGAAGTAGTATCCCATGTATGGACTACGCTTGGATTCAAAACTAGAGATGGCAAACATCTGATGGCTGTAGAAATGTGGTTTGTGAGGAAAATGCAAAGAATACCATGGACAGACAGAAAAACTAATAACCAAGTACTACAGGAGACAAATGAAAATCGTAAATTGATTACAGAAATTAGACGTAGACAGTCAAAATGTTTTGGACATGTTATGAGAAGAAATGGATTGGAGAACTTAGCGACAACTGGCAAGATCGAAGGGAACAGACCAAGAGGAAAATACCTGGATGGCTTGGCCATATGGCATGGACAAGACAGGAACACTGAACTGATCTACGACTTTGGTGATCGAGTGAAATGGCGAGTCATGACCGCCCACGCTTTCCGGCATGACATATGATATATATATATATATATATATATATATATATATATATATATATATATATATATATATATATATATATACACACACACAAACACACACATACACACACACACGCTTCTTATGCTTGTGATTAAGTTATTTTTTCCACGTAGACACAAAGATTCACTGTCTCCTCTTATCTAATCAAAATTATGCCATGTTCTAATTTGTTTTATTTGCAACGGAATGACCTAGACCAGTGGTTCTCAAGCCGTGGGGAATTCCCCCCTCATCTCTTCCCCCCCCCCCCCCCCCCCCCGGAGGAATTTTTAGGTTTCCAATGGGAAAAGGGGTGGAGGGATTTAAGATTATTTCAAGATCGCATTATTATAAGAACCGGTTACTTAATATTGTTTTTCCCTCCACACTTTTCGGTTCTGTACTTCTCGCTCTTCTGAAATTCGTTATTTAACGTAAGTAGACCTGCAAATCATATTTTATGTAGACGTCTAGACTTGTTCTAGTATGTGTTATTAAATTGAGCTTCTATGTTTTACGTATACTGTGTACGGGGATTTATAGGGAGGGAATATGAAAAAGGGGTGGGTGATACTCTGAGCATATTTTGAAGCGGTCCATGGGCCAAAAAAAGGTTGAGAACCACTGACCTAGACTGTGTCCAATACACATACAATGCAACTGTAACATCCGCGAAACGTAAACTACAAAATTGATGTAAAAATGATGTGATTGTTACAGTTAGCATTTTATGCTGGGTCGATCTAGAAGCAAAGGTCCATTTATAAAAATTCGCCGGGATTCGGACTCATGGCCACATGTCAGGCAAGCACACGCTACCTCAACTCCCATCAACTTCAAAATCAAAGGTTTCTTACTGAGAGTTGTTTGGGTATAAAGAATTACAGCAACAAGTGAACAGAGGGAACGTGCTTACTACGAAAAAATACAACAAGTAAACATATTTGACATAATATGAAAGGAAGATGTGGAGTCAAAGACATGGTAGCAACAGCGGTTATCAACATCCGTAGGAAGCTGGGTGGTTTCGGGAATGCGTATTTAACATGAATACTAAATTAAAAGCACACATAGACAAAAGTAAATGCAGCTAGAGTAATTTAAGTTTCAAAAATTACTAGAGAAATGATGCAATGCGATTATGGAAAGTTAACACATTTTACTTCTGGTTACAACAACTGGGATATGATATTTTATCGTATTTATTTAATTATGTTATTTTTTAATTAAAATGTGATTATTATTACTTATTGTACAATTTATTTCACTGATACTGAACATAGATCTTAACAGTTATATTGATCAAATCCCTGATGCAAAGAACTGAAACATGGTCAATTAGGAATTATGTGACAGATGTGGCGATATTGTTTATTTGAAGATTGATTTGAATACCGTGGACAGACCGATGACAATATCAAGAAATACGTCAGCTCACAATGACAAACCAAATTCTTTGGGTATGCAACGATAATTGAAAGCTGGAGTATGAAGTTACAACTTTGAAGGTCGTTGGAGAGGAGGGAAGAGACCAAGAGAGAAGATGCTGGACAGTTTGCCATCAAGGGAACTTCAGTATCAGAAATGGTTGGCTGCACTCGAGACAGAGGGATGCGGACAGACATGATCACCAACGCCACATGGCTTTGACTATAAGAAGGTTGAAATTAAAACAATTTATTACCTTATGTAATTCTACACATATATTATTGAATGTAACACATTGTGTTATCTCATGTAATTCTACCATATGGCACTGTTTATTTAAGTGATATTGAGTTATCTCATGTAATTCTACCATATGGCACTGTTTATTTAAGTATTATTGAGTTATCTCATGTAATTCTACCATATGGCACTGTTTATTTAAGTATTATTGAGTTATCTCATGTAATTCTACCATATGGAACTGTTTATTTAAGTGATATTGAGTTATCTCATGTAATTCTACCATATGGCACTGTTTATTTAAGTATTATTGAGTTATCTCATGTAATTCTACCATATGGCACTGTTTATTTAAGTATTATTGAGTTATCTCATGTAATTCTACCATATGGAACTGTTTATTTAAGTATTATTGAGTTATCTCATGTAATTCTACCATATGGAACTGTTTATTTAAGTGATATTGAGTTATCTCATGTAATTCTAACATATGGCACTGTTTATTTAAGTATTATTGAGTTATCTCATGTAATTCTACCATATGGCACTGTTTATTTAAGTATTATTGAGTTATCTCATGTAATTCTACCATATGGAACTGTTTATTTATTATTCAGTTATCTCATGTAATTCTACCATATGGAACTGTTTATTTATTATTGAGTTATCTCATGTAATTCTACCATATGGAACTGTTTATTTATTATTCAGTTATCTCATGTAATTCTACCATATGGCACTGTTTATTTAAGTATTATTGAGTTATCTCATGTAATTCTACCATATGGCACTGTTTATTTAAGTATTATTGAGTTATCTCATGTAATTCTACCATATGCACTGTTTATTTAAGTGATATT
The DNA here is from genome assembly GCA_014155875.1 of Cepaea nemoralis. NCBI lineage: Eukaryota > Metazoa > Mollusca > Gastropoda > Stylommatophora > Helicidae > Cepaea > Cepaea nemoralis. The sequence continues at coordinate 266,946 of JACEFZ010008858.1, read as the reverse complement.
GAGTTATCTCATGTAATTCTACCATATGGCACTGTTTTATTTAAGTATTATTGAGTTATCTCATGTAATTCTCCATATGGCACTGTTTATTTAAGTGATATGAGTTATCTCATGTAATTTCTACCATATGGCACTGTTTATTTAAGTATTATTGAGTTATCTCATGTAATTCTACCATATGGAACTGTTTATTTATATTCAGGTTATCTCATGTAATTCTACCATATGGCACTGTTTATTTAAGTATTATTGAGTTATCTCATGTAATTCTACCATATGGCACTGTTTATTTAAGTATTATGCAGTTATCTCATGTAATTCTAACATATGGCACTGTTTATTTAAGTGATATTGAGTTATCTCATGTAATTCTACCATATGGCACTGTTTATTTAAGTATTATTGAGTTATCTCATGTAATTCTACCATATGGCACTGTTTATTTAAGTATTATTGAGTTATCTCATGTAATTCTACCATATGGCACTGTTTATTTAAGTATTATTGAGTTATCTCATGTAATTCTACCATATGGCACTGTTTATTTAAGTGATATTGAGTTATCTCATGTAATTCTACCATATGGCACTGTTTATTTAAGTGATATTGAGTTATCTCATGTAATTCTACCATATGGCATTGTTTATTTAAGTATTATTGAGTTATCTCATGTAATTCTACCATATGGCACTGTTAATTTAAGTATTATTCAGTTATCTCATGTAATACTACATATGGCACTGTTATTTAAGTATTATTGAGTTAATCTCATGTAATCTAACATATGGCTCTGTTTATTAAGTATTATTGAGTTATCTCATGTAATTCTACCATATGGCACTGTTTATTAAGTATTATTGAGTTATCTCATGTAATTCTAACATATGGCACTGTTTATTTAAGTATTATTGAGTTATCTCATATTCTACCATATGGCACTGTTTATTTAAGTATATGATACTCATATTCTACCATAGGCACTGTTTATTATATATTGAGTTACTATCTCATGCACTTATTTAATTAATTGAGTTATCTCATGTATTCTACCATATGCACTGTTTATTTAGTATTATTGAGTATCTCATGTAATCTAACATATGGCACTGTTTATTTAGATTATTGAGTTATCTCATGTAATCTAACTACCATATGGCCTGTTTATTAAGTATTATTGAGTTATCTCATGTTATTCACCATTGCACTGTTTATTTAAGTATTTTGAGTTATCTCATGTAATTCTACCATATGGCACTGTTTATTTAAGTATTATTGAGTTATCTCATGTAATTCTACCATATGGCATTGTTTATTTAAGTATTATTGAGTTATCTCATGTAATTCTACCATATGGCACTGTTTATTTAAGTATTATTGAGTTATCTCATGTAATTCTACCATATGGCACTGCTTATTTAAGTATTATTGAGTTATCTCATGTAATCTTACAACTATGGCATTGTTTATTTAAGTATTATTGAGTTATCTCATGTAATTCTACCATATGGAACTGTTTATTTATTATTCAGTTATCTCATGTAATTCTAACATATGGCACTGTTTATTTAAGTATTATTGAGTTATCTCATGTAATTCTAACATATGGCACTGCTTATTTAAGTATTATTAAGTTATCTCATGTAATCTTACAACTATGGCATTGTTTATTTCATTAGTAGTGAATGTAAGAATGCATTATCTGTTATTATGCAAATATAACACTCACTTTTCACCTCCCTATTAATGAAAGTAACAACACGCGCTGTCTAATTTCAGTCTACAAAATATAACACGAGATTTAATCTGATGATGAATGACAGTAGCATAAATTGTTTTATCTGACTGCATTCTAGCAAGATACCACATAGCTTTAATCCCATTGATATTTAACTTAAGATAACATATCTCACCTGATCTGGCAAACGCTGATAAATGGTAGGAAAGAACAGATAGACGTCTGATCAAACTGCAACGGTTCCATTAATAGTGGGACTCTTGGCTGGCTGTTAAAGACCAAGAGGGGTGCGTATAGGGATGTCCCAAATGATGTAATGTCAGTTCTTGACTTGGCTCAACTCAAAGCATTATCTAACTTAGTTAAAACAATTTAACGCAATGCATTAATTGATGAATGCTGACTATAATACAAGATGTAATTTGTCTTCATCAAGTCCATTAAGGCAACATAATTTCTCATCTACTTACTATTGAAAGTAAAACAACATATTATCTCATTTAATTTTGGCAATATGATTTACTGTTTTTATTTACAAAATCAGTTAGTTTGTTGCATATTTTTTTTTTCAGGACGTCGCTGATAATCCAATCATGTGTTGGCTGTTTGTAGTTTCTTGACAAGTTCACATTCAGTAGTTTGCCATTGCTTTCCGAACAATCGAATCCCTTACCAGTGTATGCAAACCAACGCAAGGCGGACTGCTGCCAAGCCGCCCGTAGCAGTTTCAGTCACGGTATGCGGGATTACGAATTACGTCCAAACCTCCTTCTCCACAGAGCCACACAATCAGTAAATGACCCTCTTACCAGCCCTGGAACGCCTTATCTATACGGTGCTAGCCCATACGTCTATACCACAAAAGAGAAGGATTGGTGATGTCATGAATGTCTCGCCGATCGACTTTACTTCCTATGGCACTGCCTCGAATCCATATTAGACTTGAGTTCACCTGGCAGCTCAGGTTCCCATCTCCATGAGGATTTGAACGGATGACCACCGGGACCAACATTAATTCACGCTAGCCGCTGTGTTACCGCAGCTCCTCAGGCTATAATGGGCACCACGATATATTTTAGGGTGTAATAGTGACTGGCCGGTTTCTGTGGTCTAGAGGTTACACCACTTTCTCCGTAATCTCGTATACTCTCGTAAGTAACGTGACGTTGCGCGAGAATTGGAAGCGGTTCTCTCCTCGTCGGTAACTTACGGGGTAGGCCTATGTGAGCAGCCGCTCAGAAAGCAATTGGAAACTACTGAGCGTAATCTTGCCAAGAAATCAACAATCAGCTGAAAGATGCTTGCTGTTGACAGCGATGTCCTGTAAAGGATATGCAAAACATGAATAACGGCTGGGGTGAGACTGACCTCATCAAGCATCGAATGCCGCCTGATCTAAACAAATATGGGGTAAAATCCATCAACCCATTAAAGAGGCTAGGTGTTGAAGAAGGTTCTTTGATTTACTTTACTGTTACAACCAACCAGTCAACCAACCTAACCAACTAACCAACCTAACCAGCTAATCAACCAACCAAACAACACATTTAAAAAAAAAATCAATTACAATCATTCAATAATTGAACTAACAAAGTACCTAATCAACCAACTATTCACCCGAATAACGAACCACACAACCAAATATCTTGTATCTGTGTGTGTGTGTGTGTGTTGTGCGTGCGTGTGTGTGTGTTTTTTTGACTCTCTTTCGAAACTGGTTACCATTTTATAAATAAATTAGGAATATTAAAAACACTGCACTTTTGATTAAAAACTACAAGCGGTGGATTATATGCAATCTCTATACACCTTGAAACATGTTTTAGCCGCATTATGTTAGCAATATTATCAATTGCTTCCTGAACGTCTAAAAACAGCTCTGTGACAGATATCTCCGTGGTTAGTTAATGAAGATAGGTTTTATCAGAAAAATGCTTCTCAGCTCATTGTTTCAGTGGCAATAACAGAACAATCCAGCAGTCAGAATAGAGTATGAAGCTTCAAAGCCATTTGAATTACTTTTTCCTCCTCCTCCTCCTCCTCCTCCGCCTCCTCCTCCTCCTCCTCCTCCGCCTCCTCCTCCTCCTCCTCCTCCTCCTCCTCCTCCTCCTCTCTTCTTCTTCTTCTTCTTCTTCTTCTTCTTCTTCTTCTTCTTCTTCTTCTTCTTCTTCTTCTTTTTCATCTTTTTTTTCTACTACTAATTCTTGTTCTTCTTCTGTTTTCTTCTGTTTTCTTCTTCTTCTTCTTCTTCTTCTTCTTCTTCTTCTTCTTCTTCTTCTTCTTCTTCTTCTTCTTCTTCTTCTTCTTCTTCTTCTTCTTCTTCTTCTTCTTCTTCTTCTTACTTGTTCACCCTCAAACATCAATATGAGTAAATGCAAAGAAAGCAGCAGTAAATTTAAACTTGTTCACATCCGCATAGAATTGGTCCTCAAACTGAGCGCATCGCCCAAAATAATTATCTCTCTTCTGCATATGTTAGACACCCCTGCTACAAATGTGTAGCTGTCATTTGACCAGTTGCACAATCACATTCAACAGTATCTCCTAGTTGTTGTTTATGAAACATGCAGCATTTCAGCATGTTGTGACCTGTATGGAGTGCGAACATCGTTACGTGTACTGGCAATATTTAAATACCCTGCTGCAGATAATGCAGTTAAATATCTCTATGGCACTGAGATTTTATCTTTCTGCAGACAATGAAGTTAACTATCTCTATGATACTGAGATTTTATCTTTCTGCAGACAATGAAGTTAACTATCTCTATGATACTGAGATTTTATCTTTCTGCAGACAATGAAGTTAACTATCTCTATGATACTGAGATTTTATCTTTCTGCAGACAATGAAGTTAACTATCTCTATGATACTGAGATTTTATCTCTCTGCAGACAATGAAGTTAACTATCTCTATGATACTGAGATTTTATCTTTCTGCAGACAATGAAGTTAACTATCTCTATGGCACTGAGATTGTATCTTTCTGCAGACAATGAAGTTAACTATATCTATGGCATTGAGATTATATATCTTTCTGCAGACAATGAAGTTAACTATCTCTATAACATTGCGATCATATCTTTTTGCAGACAATGAAGTTAACTATCACTATAACATTGCGATCATATCTTTTTGCAAACAATGAAGTTAACTATCTCTATAACATTGCGATCATATCTTTTTGCAGACAATGAAGTTAACTATCTCTATAACATTGCGATCATATCTTTTTGCAGACAATGAAGTTAACTATCTCTATAACATTACGATCATATCTATTTGCAGACAATGAAGTTAACTATCACTATAACATTGTGATCATATCTTTTTGCAGACAATGAAGTTAACTATCACTATGGCACTGAGATCGTATCTTTCTGCATACAATGGAGTTAACTATCTATATGGGATTGAAATCATATATTTCTGCAGACAATGAAGTTACCTATCTATATGGGATTGAAATCATATCTTTCTGCAGACAATGAAGTTAACTATCTCTATGGCACTGAGATCGTATCTTTCTGCAGACAATGAAGTTAACTATCTATATGGGATTGAAATCATATATTTCTGCAGACAATGAAGTTACCTATCTATATGGGATTGAAATAATATCTTTCTGCAGACAATGAAGTTAACTATCTCTATGGCACTGAGATCGTATCTTTCTGCAGACAATGAAGTTAACTATCTATATGGGATTGAAATCATATCTTTCTGCAGACAATGAAGTTAACTATCGGTGTGGCATTGAGATCATATATCTTTCTGCAGACAATGGAGTTAACTATCTCTATGGCACTGAGATCGTATCTTTCTGCAGACAATGAAGTTAACTATCTATATAACATTGAGATCATATCTTTCTGCAGACAATGCAGTTAACTATCTGTATGGGATTGAAATCATATCTTTCTGCAGACAATGAAGTTAACTATCTCTATAACATTGAGATCATATATCTTTTTGCAGACAATGAAGTTAACTATCTGTATGGCATTGAGATCATATATCTTTCTGCAGACAATGCAGTTAACTATCTATATAACATTGAGATCATATATCTTTTTGCAGACAATGCAGTTAACTATCTCTATAACATTGAGATCATATATCTTTCTGCAGACAATGCAGTTAACTATCTATATAACATTGAGATCATATATCTTTTTGCAGACAATGCAGTTAACTATCCCTATACATTGAGATCATATATCTTTCTGCAGACAATGAAGTAATCTATCTCTGTGACATTTAAATCATATCTTTCTGCAGATAATGAAGTCAACTATCTCCATAACATTAAAATAATATATTTTTTTTTTCGGATAATGAAGTTAGCTATCTCTATAAAATGTAGATTATATCTTTCTGAAGACATTTAAGTTAACTATCTTTATAACATTGAGATAATATCTCTCCGCAGACGATGAAGTTAACTATCTCTATAGTATTGAGAAAAGAATCTTTCTGCAGACAATGAAGTTGACTATATCTATAAAAGTGAGACATTATCTTTCTATGGGGAATAATGTTAACAATTTAAATAACATTGAAAAATCCTTATGTTAGATATGATGTTAACAATCGCAGTAACATTGACAGGTCCTTCCGTAAGGAAGATTGTTAACAATCTCTATAACATTGAAAATATGATGAGTCACGTTAACATTCTCAAAAACACTTAAATGCATTTCTTAAGACAATCATGTTAACAATCTGAATAGCATTGAAACTGTGGGGAACTATGTTAACACGCTCAAAAGCAATGTAACTGTGGGGAATTATGTTAACAATCTCAATAACTTTGAAATCACCCTTTGTGTGGATTAACGTTTACGATCTGAGTTGCGCTGAAATGTTATAGTATGGGAATGAATGTTTGAAATCTAATAAAACATTGAAATACTTTTCTGTGGGGAATCATATTAGCATCATAACACTATGACAGTCATTGAAACCTCCTTCTTTTGGAATCATGTTAACAATATAAAACTCTAAAGAATCATTGATATATCCTTCTATGAAGTATCAAGTTAACAATTTAACACGGAAAGTTATTGAAATATTCTTCTTTGGAAAATGATGTTAACAATCTAACACTATAAAAGTCATTCGAAATGTTCTTCTTTGAAGAATCCTGCTGACAATCTAACACTCAGAAAGTGATTGAAATATCCTTCTTTAGAGAATCATATTAACAAGGTAACACTCTTAAAGTCAGTGAAATGAGCTTCTTTGGGAAATTATGTTAACAATGTCAAGAACACCATAAAAGTAAATAATTTAATGTCTTTATATAGGTAATGATGTTAACAGTCTCAAAAAGACACATATACTTCTCTAAGCAATTGTGTCAAAAATCGCAATAACTGTGAAATGTTCTTATGTAAGGCAGAATGTTTACAATCTCATTAACACTGACATGTCAATGTTTAAGGACACATTTTTTTAAAGATCTAAATTGCATTGCAATATTCTTCTATAAAGAAGAAAGCTTGCAGCCAATAACATTTACATTTCTTTCTGTTAGTTAAAATGTTTACAATTTCAGTAACATTGAAATGTCCTTCTGTAAGGACGAATGTTAAAATCTAAAAATACCAAAATGCCCTTCTTCAAAGAAGAATATTAAGAATTACATAGCTATGTCTTTCTGTAAGCACAAATTTTACAATTAAATAATACTGAAATATCCTTCTGTTGTGAGTAGTGTTTACAGTTTATGTAACAATAAAATTCCTTCTGTAAGAAATACTGTTTGCAATTATAATAACAACACGGAATGTCCTAATGTAGACAATTAACTGTTTATAATGTCAATAACACAGGAATATCATAAAGTGGGGAAATGTGTTTACATTAACGTTTAACACTGGAATGTACTAATACTGGGAATACTGTTTATATTCTCAATACAACACGAGCTCCTAATGTTGGGAATACTGTTTACAATATAAATAACACATGCAATGTCTTAATATTTGGACTACTGTTTACAATAACACTAACACTGGAGTGTACCACTGTAGGGAATATTGTTTATATACATTTTTTTTTTAAATTCTCATATCCTTTACAGGACATCGCTGTCAACAGCAGCATCTTTCAGCTTTCTGTTGATTTCTTGGCAAGATTACGCTCAGTAGTTTGCCATTGCTTTCTGAGCGGCCGGCTCAGTTATTCCGCAAGTCACCAGCGGGGGTAGAACCGCTTCCAGTTCTCGCCCGCTACGAGACTCTGCATGATCAACGGTATTACGGATAAAGTGGTGTAACCCCTCGGCCAGAGAGACCGGCGTTTATATACTAGAATGTCTTAATGTAGGGAATACTGTTTACATAAAAGAATGTCTTAATGTAGGGAATACTGTTTACATACTAGAATGTGTTAATGTAGGGAATAATGTGTACATACGAGAATGTCTTAATGTAGGGAATACTGTTTACATACTAGAATGTCTTAATGTAGGGAATACTGTTTACATACTAGAATATGTTAATGTAGGGAATAATGTTTACATACTAGAATGTGTTAATGTAGGGAATAATGTTTACATACTAGAATGTGTTAATGTAGGGAATAATGTTTACATACTAGAATGTGTTAATGTAGGGAATAATGTTTACATACCTAGAATGTGTTAATGTAGGGAATAATGTTTACATACTAGAATGTCATAATGTAGGGAATAATGTTTACATACTAGAATGTGTTAATGTAGGGAATAATGTTTACATACTAGAATGTGCTAATGTAGGGAATACTGTTTACAGTAACAGTAACTCTGGAATGTTATAATATATGGAATACTGTTTACAATCTTAACAACACTGGCATGTCCTAATGTAATAAAATACTGTTTAATTCTTCAGTAACACTGGAATGTGGTATTGTAGCGAATATTTGTTTCTAGTCACAGTAACATTCAAACTTACTATTGTGGATAGCATTCTTTACAGTCGCAGTAACATTGAAATGTCCTGGTATATGCATTATTGTTAACACATCAGTAACATTATGAAGTGCCTGTTTAGAGTCACATGACAATGAAATGCTTATCTGCGAAAATAACATGAACAATCTTGGTTATGTCGTCATTTAGGCAACTGCATTGACAATCTCATTGATCCATTATGTCCTAATGCAGAAAGGAATGTTTATAATTTCATTATTATGTAAACGTCATACCAAGCATCAGTGCCTGTAATTACTTGTTGACACTGCAGAATCCTGACACAAGGAAGATATTGAAATGCAGTAACATTTAAATTTTCTACAGTGATCAACAATATTTACAAGTGTATAAATAATATTTTATAAAGTAAACAATTCACAATCAAATAAACAACTTAATATCCTACTGCATACACATGTAATCGCATTAACATTCTAATAATCTCTTATGTAGTCAATCTATAATAGTCTCATTACCGCGTACTTTACTACTGTAAGTAAAGGCTACATGAAGTATGTTGGTTAAGTTGTCATAATCGTGTACCATGCTGTTAAGCGTAAACGGTCGTGTTTCTCCATCCCACACGATCACCAGAGTCGTGGATCAGCTCTGTGTTCTTGTCTCGACAATGTCTCGTGGCCAAGGCACCAGATATTTACTTTCCTGCTTTCCTCTTGTTATTTATGCCTCAATCTTGCCAGTTGTCACCAACTGCTCTAATTTATTTCTTCTCATAATGTGCCCAACAATTGTGACTGCCTTCGTCTAATTTCTATGATCGGTTTAATGATTAATGTTTTCATGTGATTCTATTAGGACTTGCTCATAGGTTCTACTGTCTGTCCACGATTTTCTTTTCATTTTCCTCAGAAAATACATGACCACTGCTTAGATATTTTCCAGCGTGTCTCCTTATTGTCAATGTTTTACATCCAAACAAATGTTCAGGTTTTACACTTCAACTTGTAACAATACTGTTGATATTATCATTACAGGCTGTCGTGGTAACGCAGTGCCTAGAAATACTCGTCTGCCGTCTTATGTTCGAATCCTATCAAAGCTGGTAATACTGTCAACATTGACCTCTGCTCCCAGGTTGATCCAACATAAAAATGAAATCTGAATAAATTGTGGGGTTTGACTGACAGAACTACAAAAATTATATTTTTAAGAGTATGCATCTTTCCCATTGCGACATATCCCTGTGACACCTGGATACATACTAGACAAGCTTAACAGGGCATAAATGCCTGTGAATATTAATATTATTGACGGGTTCTAAGAATATCTTTGATACAGAAAAGAACAAATGCATCCATACGGCAAGAGCTGAATATTGAAGAAGGTTGGCTACTAAAGATGATAAAACAAAGAAACTTAAAATATTTTGGTCACTTGAAACGTCATGAAAGTTTGCAGGGAAAAATAGTGGAGAGGTATACGCCAGAGAAGAGAAGAGAAGGAAGGCCAAAGAGAAGATGGGTGCAGGATGTGACGGATTATCTCAAGATGGATGTATCGGACGCGGGACATCTTGCTTATGACAGATACGTTTTCCGGAAGGTTGTTATAGAAGCGAGGTTCTGCAAGGGACATGCTACTGAATGAATGAATGAAAACAAAGGTAATCAGGAAATGTAGGAAATACAAGTTGCCAGATAATATTGACCACATTATCCAGGGACTCCCGACGTGTCTATAAAAACAAGAGGCTAATACCATAAACCAAATAAGTCTCGTGGAGTGGAAAAGCTTTCTTTTTTAGTATTTTACTTTACAACATCGTTTACAAGCTTAGTTTTGTTAAACCGTCCATCTGTAGCCATTTGATTACAATAACATTTTAATGCGCTGCAGCAGACATGTGTATTAACTGGAGTAATAACCCTTTGCCTCAATGTTGTACTCTCATTTAAAGACAACATTGGTTTTGATAGAGTCACTAAAGGGAAGCTGTTGAAGAGAGCTAGACATGTCCAACAATGAGTAAGGTGAAGACTATGATGCACAGTGGAACACACGTTGCAAATAATCAGTTAATAGCATAACTAGAAAGTTCTTTCTCTGGGATCCGCAAGATAAATGAAATATAGAGAGACCAACTGTACACGAAGAAGAGTGTGACAGAAGTGATCATTATGAGAAAACCATGAAAGGAACTACGAAGAAAGGAAACCTTGTTGTTAGATAGCTCTGTGTGTGTTTTCATTAGCAGGAGTAAAAGTAGAAGACGAATGGATGTATTTGTGAAGATACGAGATTGTTAATGTATGTATACTTGTGAAATACCATATTTACAGATTCAGTGCCCCAAAAAAATTAGGTTTGGACCAAACAAAAATGGATGGCGGGAAATGGGAAGTGTAGGTGTGTCACAGTTATGACTTTAAAGTTGGTAATATGGTAACATAAATGTTATATTATAACAATTAATTACAACATTTCGGCGATATATAAGCCCATGGCAGATAGGAAAAGTCGCTTCAAACGATTAATCATCCCATGGCACTTAATAATTTAAGAAAGAAATGAAATATAATGGCAAATTAAGAGAACTCTTCTTCGGCTGCTGAAGACAGACACCTTGTGGGGATGTCCCTAGAGCAATGATGCTGATTCTTGATCCCATATTTCTGAACAAACACAGATATGAGGCAATCATGGCAACGTATTTGGTCTTAGAATCCAAGCTTAGGCTCCTCACACCGCTATTCTTAATGGCAAGTGTGGGTTAGGAAAAGCGACATCTAGCCATGGCTAGGTAGTTAATTGATTAATAGAAGAGATGGCGTAGAGAAATACTAAGCACAATACTACGCGAGAGATGCAGAGAAAGACACAACGATAACATGGAGAGATTAAACAGTTGGGCAGCAAATAATATTACTTGTACAAACACTAACATCTTAAAAATAATAGACAACAGAGAGGACTGAAGAATCATGATCTCAGATGCCTGCTTCTGAACAGACACATGAAGAAGACGAAGTTTACGCAACATTCGCGTGTACAACTTTGAGGTTGAAAATTATGTGAAAATATTTACAGAAAGGGGGAGGAGATGCACAGCCGCTCAGGATAACGACAAATACTAAAACTTTCTTAATGAGTATTTACTCACTGTTACATTAGTTAAAAATAAAAACAAAACAGTTAAATGTAACTGGTTAATGTGCAGTAAACGCTTCATAAAAATTATGCAATAGCGGTGCAAGGAAATTAATTCATACAAGAAGTAGAAAATTAATAACGCAAAGTGATGCTGCTTCATCGCCTGTCAGTTGTAGATGCAGCAAATGTGGGTATGTCTGAGACTCGTCTCTCAACCGGTAACAGAATGATTGATTCATCGATGATTCAATGATTGTTCGATGGCTGAATGGGAGATCATGTCTCGCAGCAGAATAAAGGCCCAGGTTTTCTCTGACTTGTGTAGCCGACACCTTACGTTCAATGTTGTGGAGGTGTTCTCGGCACTTTGGGGGATAAAACGAGCAACTTCAGTGTAGATTTACTGTCATGTAGGTAGATGTTGAACCGCCAACACAAGGTCTGAGAATGGAAGAGTTGACATAGGTAGATTACATTTTAAATGTAATATATGTTTAACATAAATAGATTTATTTACCGCTTTGTGGCAAAGAAAATTTCGAGCCAAAATAGGCCTATCCAGTTATCCTAGAATTCACAGCCCTAAACTCTCAACCTCACTGGATGAAATGAATGGTCATCATCATTCTTGATGGACAAACATGATGTGTGTGTGTGCATATGCGTGTACGTGTGCGTGTAATGATGATTGCATGCATGCATGGAGGAAGAGAGGGAAGGAGGGAGGAAGAGAGGGACTTAGAGGTGGAGGGAGGGCGGGATGGGTGGGTGTGTTGGTGGGTCTTTGTGTATGTATGTGTGTGTGTGTGTAAGTGATTGTAATGCTCTAACGCTTACATACAATAGCAATAGTATCCGTGCGACTTGTTCTCATATGTCGTGTAAATCATATACTGACACATATGAGGATAATGGAAATATATATGCACGTCGTACACAGGCAAATATATCTATATATAATATGTAAATAATCATAATCATCATCTTGTGCCATGCCGATAAGCCTGAGTGATCATGTGGGTGGTCATGTTTCGCCATCTTAACGATCACTAGAGTTCTAAATCAGCGCTATGTTCTTGTCTCGACCATGCCATGTAGCCAAGTAATCAAAATATTTACTTCTCTGCCTTCCCTCTTGTGGCATAATCGCTAACCACCATTATTCAGTTGCCAAGAATTCAAGCCAAGAAGAGAGGAAAATATAAAACAATTGACTACAGGAGCAAACTGAAACCAGAACTGCTAAATTAACATCACATCAAACTGAAACTTGAACAATTGACAGAAGATGACATCAATTCTAAGAAACATTTCATCAGCCAAAGCTCAGGAGACCATTGGACAAAACAGACATGTGACACCGCCTCAATTTGAAAACCCGCGTAGAATATGTTAATCGCGCACTCTTCCTAAAACATGCCTGACGAACAGACGTGAAAGCTAGTGTGACCAAATTTTCAAATAGGGAAGTCAGAATGTCTGGATCCCAGTGAATTCTTGGTGGCAACCCATTGGCAACCCAATGGGCGACCAACTGGCAACCAACACACCAAACCAGACCACAGAGAGAAAGAGATGAACCGCACTTGAGATGGAAGAAGACTTGGCCATGAGCAGAGTATGGGAAGCCTTCAGAGAAGCTACACGGGCAGAACTGAAATGGATCCATCAGTCAATGGACCCAGGCTATCCTAATCTTCCCATCGCAAGGGTACATTTCTATTAGGAAAACACACAACACTCAGTTTCAGGAACTGATACATAATTGTTGATTCATTATCTTCACACTTAACATGTACAACATTCAAATGTATACCATGTTTCCACTCTTATTGACATCTCATGTATTGATGCTTGTTTGTTGATGGTCTGTGACATTGGTCCTATATGCATTTTTTCTAAATTATCTGGTATAAACCAACATAGAAAATGAATAACAGGCCAGAAGACACAGGCCCATTCAATAAATAATTAACTGTCACTGATCTTATGTTGATTATTGGTTCAACCTATCTGTGATTCTCCATCTTATGTGGTACACTAAGTTGTCAAGATCTATTGTGATTGGTTATGTGTTTAATTGTTTAAAAACAAATTAACTCATGAAGGAATATGTAATTGGGAGAGACTCAAGATCTATCAACTGCTCAACATCCCTACTTTCTTAATATAAATCAAGCTGAGAGAATTCTCCAGACTTTCCTCAGATTTGATAAACAAAAGGGGGGCTCAAGAGCTAAAAGAATCCTTGGAGAAGGAGCAGATTCCCAGTTAGTATATTTTATTCTCACCAGGGCCATAATCTATATCTCCTAGACAAAAATTAAATAAGACGAGGCCTGCAGATAACTCGAGGGTCATATTCTGGGGTTATTGAAGACAGAAGAAGATGGGGCCCAACTTCTTTGATTAGAAATGGGGCATGCACCACAGTGATTTCCCACTCCCTTCAAAAATATATGACACCTCTCTAAATATTTTTAATATCGCGAAGGATATATTACTTTATCACATTTATTTGCGTATTATATATATATATATATATATATATATATATATATATATATATATATATATATATATATATATATATATATATATATATATGCATACCGTGGCCTACGCCGTATGTCATATTTGCCTAGCAAGGATAATATATCCATTTATCATACTGCCATGTGCGATTGGTGTACACAGTGAGCAATTAGGGGTAGATTTATATTGTAAGAAGACAGAGATCATGATAGTCACTAAGAAAACGAATATCGCAATGTAATATAGGGGTAAATGGGAATATTCTTAAACAAGTGAATCGATATAATTATCTCGGAACAGTCATAACATCTATTGGGGGGGGGGGGGGGTGCCTTGAAGGAGATTAGACGTTTTGCAAAATGGAAAAATACTGACTAATTAAAAAGATGCCAACTACAACAACAACAAGAATGTTGGAGTGCTACATAAAACATGTACTTTTGTATGTGAAACGTGGACGATGAACAGACAAGCTGAAAAACATCGAATGGCAGTGGAAATGTGGGTTCTGAGAACAATTCACAGAATTCCATCGACAGACAGAAAAACCCGTGAGCAAGTCCTACAAGAGGCAAATGAAAACCGTACATTAATTCTAGAAATTAGACGTAGAGAGTCAATATTTTTTAGAGAACTTGGTGACAGCTGGCAAGATTGAGAGGAAAAGAAGAAGAGGATAGCAGAGAAGTAAACATCTGGGTGGCTTGGCCACGTCGTATGGTCGATACAAGAACACGGAGCTGATCCACGACTCTGGTGATGGTGTGGAATGCGAAACAGGACCGCCGACGCATATCAGCATAACACATGATGATGATGGTGATGATGATGATGATGATGATACTTAAATACAAAGCAAAATATATCATTTAAAATATACAAACAGATGTAAATTGTCAAATAGATAGACAAACAGACAGCCGTACCACTAACCTCTGTATTCTATGTAATCTTTACCATCTTGTGTGGACCGAGCAATAAGTTCTTCGGCCTCTTCGGGAGACATCCTCTCGCCCATAGTGGTTAGGAAATGACGAAAATCTGACACCGTGATCCGCCCTGTTCCATTCTTGTCTAGCACCTGGACAATTTACAAATGGAGATCAGGTATTCAGTTTCAAGCAATCAGCTTTCAGGTTATGAGATATGGCTACATTGTGGTTAAGTCACACGATTCTTAAATAGTTATTAAATCACTAGATTTCTTAATAGTGGTTGCGTCCCCAGTCCTAATCATAAGATTCATAAGTAGTGGTTACGTCTCAAGATTTCTAAAAAAACAAAAAAAAGTTGTTAAGTCACAAGATTGCTAAATAGTGTGTGAGTGACATAAATTCCTAAATAGCGGTGAAGTCGCCAGTCCTAAATAGGGGGTAAATCATAAGATTCCTAAGTAGCGGTTACGTCACAAGATTTCTAAACTCTACCAAAATAAAAAAATTGGTTAAGTCACAAGATTCCTAAAATATTCATCGATTCTTCTGTGCTCACAGGTCGACTCAGACTAAATATGCATACTGGGAATTACCATGGAGAGTAAAATTGACTAGCGTGCAATCAATTACATCGCAATGGAGTGCCATTGGTCTATGAAATATGTGGATAGCACCATTTAACCAATAAGACTCAACTCGTATAAAAGGTTTCTTTACTTCCTTTGCTTTTACTTATAACTATGCATAATCTTTATTGAAAACATTTTATAGGACGCCGATGTCAACCCCAGCATGTTTAGCTGTTCGTAATTTCTTGGCAAGTTTGAATTATGTAGTTTGCCAATTGCTTTCTGATCGACCGGCACTCAAACCATTTTTATGAAAATCATCTCAAGGTGGTCTGCTGCCAAATCTCCCCCAGCTGTGTTTCCAAAGCTGTATGTGGGATTACGAATTGCGTCCGTGGTCCTTCCTCACAGAGCCGGCTATGTATAGCATGCGTTCATAAAGGAAGCATCCTCCGAAGTCGGAGAGTGTCTGCCTGCACGGCGAGGAACCACCAGTCTGCACACCAAGTCAGACATGGGACAACGGATACTCAGGCAAACCTCAGGTCCGGTATGACATCACACTGATGTTGGACAACAGGATGTCTTCATCCGACATACAGGACTTCACGCTGGAGTTCACAGCCAGCGAACACAAGCAAGCAAGCATAAAGGAAGCAAAGGATCTTCATCATCCAGTGCCTTGTCGGCTGGCGTGGTCGATCATGCTTCTCCACAAATTGCGATTTCCGACGGCATGGATCAGTTCATGTGTTGACTCACTTCCGTACCATGACACAAGACTGTCAAGGATCTTCTCAAGCTGACTTCCCCTATCTCTCTTTCCGCAAATCTTTCCGGTTGTCAGAACATGTTCCAGTTTTTCTCGTGTCATAACGTGGCCAAAAAGCGATGACTATCTCATTTGGATCTTTGTGATAAGTTGTCTTTGGGACTCAGCTTTCCTTAAAATGTTCCGATTGCTCTTTTCGGCTGTGCAATTAATTTTCAGCATTCTTCTATAAAACCTCATCTCCAAGGCTTCCAGCAAAGATACAACACCTGAACCTACCATGCATGTCGTATAAGCCAACTAAGTTGGGTTGGCGAGAAATTTTCTACTTCAACCATTAGAAAACGTTAGCTGCAGAATCCAGCCAATCATGATCAAGCTACAGAAGACTTAGCGTAATTTGATTTTGAGCCAAGCTCTATTCTGAACATTGTTCTGTACCCGTTTACTGTGACATTTTTATTTGTTTTTTTCGACAAAGTGCCCAATGCGCCTAAAGGTTTGACCAAGGGTCATGTACTGATACTTGACTACTGGGCTCTCATTGAAGAAATAGTTACGCAGTCTGCCTCGCGTTCCCAGGTTCGTGGGTTCGATTCCAGCCTTCGTCGTCCGGTTCATGAGTACCATTTTCTCGAAGACTCCGGAGGGTCGACACTGGAGCTTCAGAGTTCATGCGTTGTACAACCTGTTGCTTCCTGCTGAAGAGACCTAGCCATGTGGGGTAAAACTCGGTGCAATGAAGTCGATACTCTGACTTATTAAACCCCTCCCCCACCCCCCACCCCCCACCCCACCGTTTTTCCCCTTGGGGGGAGGGTTGTTATTTGCTTGTCTTCTATTGGAGATAAAATCCAGAAAGTGACCAAGTATTACATTTATATATAAAAAAGTTAGTTAGATATCCTTTATAGGACGTTGCAGTAAACTCCAGCATTTTCAGCTGTTTTTAATTTCTTGGCAAATTTTACATTAAGTAGTTTGTCATTGCTTTCTAAACGGCCGGCACGTATACCATTGTTTGGGAAACCGTCGCAAGGTGGCCTGCTTCCAAATCACAGCCGTGTTTCGAAGGCGGTATGTGGGATTGCGAATTGCGCCCGTAACCCCTGTGCCACAGAGCCGGCAATAACATTTGTATAGTTTTGACAAACAAAACGTGGATATAATTAACTCTAAAATCAATTATATACGAACAATTCAAGAGACACACAAATCCAGCAAAACGTATGTGGAAACACCACGCCGTTAAAGAGTTAAATTATGAATAAAATTAGGGGAACTGCGGTACAGATGTTGACAAGTAAACAGTATAAAATGAGGGGAACTGCGGTACAGATGTAGACGTGTTAACAGTATAAAATGAGGGGAACTGCGGTACAGATGTAGACGTGTAAACAGTATAAAATAATGGGAACTGCGGTACAGATGTAGACGTGTAAACA
Source organism: Cepaea nemoralis (assembly GCA_014155875.1). Classification (NCBI taxonomy): domain Eukaryota; kingdom Metazoa; phylum Mollusca; class Gastropoda; order Stylommatophora; family Helicidae; genus Cepaea; species Cepaea nemoralis. The sequence continues at coordinate 248,882 of JACEFZ010008858.1, read as the reverse complement.
GTATAAATTAATGGGAACTGCGGTACAGATGTAGACGTGTAAACAGTATAAAATAATGGGAACTGCGGTACAGATGTAGACGTGTAAACAGTATAAAATAATGGGAACTGCGGTACAGATGTAGACTTGTAAACAGTATAAAATAATGGGAACTGCGGTACAGATGTAGACGTGTCAACAGAATAAAATGAGGGGAACTGCAGTACAGATGTTGACGTGTCAACAGTATAAAATGAGGGGAACTGCGATACAGATGTTGACGTGTCAACAGTATAAAATCTAATAAATAATCAAATAAAATCAAATAAATTTGTGGGAGCACGTGTACACCTCGGAGGAGCAAATGGATCACCATAGTCTGATTAGAATGAGGCAGCGAGGAGTGACGAGGGGATCTGGCCGACGCTCGACGCTCAGAGGAAAGGCGAGACGGACATATAATCAGATTGCTACTGGAACTATTAGTCTTGGAACTCTTCGCTGGTTGCTGAGGATGGGGACGGAGCGTTTATGGGAATGTCCCGAATGCTGTGATGTCGGTAACTAGATCAATCAATCAATCAATCAATCAGTATAAAATGAGGGGAACTACCGTACTGGTATAGACGTGTCAACGGTATGAATTAACACGAAGTTATGCAGCTTTCAAGAGCGAGTGGTCGAGTGGCTTAATTTCTTGGGCTCAAAGAACCTTCTACCCCCCCCCCCACCCCCTAACCCCACCCCCACCACTGCCCTAAACCGCAGGTTTTTTTTTGTTTTTTTTGGTTGCGTATCCCTTACGGGACGTTGCAGTCAACACCAGCATTTTCAGCTGCTGTTGATGTACTAGGCAAGTGTTACGTTCAGTAGTTTGCCATTGCTTTCTGAACGACCGGCCCCTATACCTTTTTCGAAAAAACCAGCACCGCCGTGTTTCGAACCCGGGTATACGGGCTCACAAACCGCGTTCGCAAGCCCTTAGCCACAGAGACCGGTTAAACCGCAGGGTACTATTTTTTTTTTTTTTCATGTCCCTTTACAGATCGTTGCAGTCAACATCAGCATTGTTCGGCTGCTGTTGATGTACTAGGCAAGATTACTCTCAGTCAGGGTACTATATGTACAGTTAATTCATTAATGCAGCTATGCACAGCACGATTATGGAAAACAGAGGGCGTTGCGGCGGCTAGTCTTCATCAGCAAACACATACACAAAACCCGACATATAAAGAAGGGGAAGACACTACAGTGACTACATTGAAACGTAAAAAAAAATAAATTATTATTAACATTAAAGTTATTGTGGCTTAATATAGTCACTGAAGTGGCTTCCCCGCTTTTGAGATATAGTGTAGACAACTACAGCCAAGGTTACCTGGAAGGCGACCATGATGTCTTCCTCGGCATTGTTGCCGTAGTAGATCCCTCCGCGCCGAGCGATGTATCCTTCCACCTCCTCGAATGATATACTGCCTCGTGCTGCGGGGAACAAAAAATAACGCGGGAAATAATATTAGTATTAATTTTTTTAGTGCAAAATAAAAATTAGATTTTGACCAAACACGGTACACAATCAAATAAACAAATATTATAATGTAATTACAAATGGCTGTGTGTGATTCAATAGTCATGTTGTTACATTCAGTAGTGTACCATTGCTTTCTGACCAGCCGTCGTCTAATACAGTGGAAATCAAGACTAAGCTATCTGTTTCCAAATGGTCCGCAGTTAATTTCGAACCCTTGATTCTGTAATTCGAGAAAGTATGGAACTGTGCATCTCGCGATGCCCTAAAACACAGACACCCTCTCTAAGATAAAAACAGTTAAAGTTAACAATACCATAAAAACAGTTAAAGCATTCTTAATCTGCCTGCATTCTGTCTTAGTAAGTAATCATACAAAAAACGATGTTTTTGAATTTCGACTTCTCGTCCTTAACTTCAGGAGGGTGATGGTGATGATGATGATGATGATGATGATGATGATGATGATGATGATGACGACGATGACGACGACGACGACGATGATGATGATGATGATGATGATGATGATGATGATGATGATGATGATGATGATGATGATGATGATGATGAAATGTTGACTTCTTGTCCTTAACTTGGGGACGTAATTTACAAGTACTTCAGAAGTCGCAGTGGGTTGACCTGATGGCGTGGGGCACTGGTAATAGGGAAAGCTAATCAAAACGCAAAATCCAGTCCAATACATTAGAGCAGCAAGTAGCACTAAGTGAGCGAACGTTAAAAAAACAACAACAACACAACAGCAACTATGACTTAACAGTGCAGAAGGCGACATTTCGTGTCGTGTCAACAAATAAATACATGTGGAACTGTTCTTTACGGTTGCTGATTTATACATATCGCTTCTAATCTCTAAACATATATTATATATTTCAGTATATTACAAAGAATATGTAGCGTGACTTTACAAACCGTCAAATGGACCTTTTGTCAACTGTTGGGGTTTAGTTTCATGTCATTACAAATACGTTTGAATGCCGGTTCGTGCTTTTTTAAACGGTATAGCTCATGAATAGGGCGTTCAATTCTAATGCTGCACACTCAGTGCGATCCAAAGTGTACAGCAAGTAAAGTACACTCTAACACGCCTAAAAGTTCAATGGGCATATGGTGTTAGATTCACATTTGTATAGACCAATCGGTATTCGACAAGTGACGTAATCAGTATCAACTCGGCCACCTGAACTGAAGAAATTTGGTACACACTTCAGGCTGGATCGACCTGGGAGGTAATTTTTACAAATTCAAATCCGTCCCTATGCGGATCAAACCCATAAGCATCTGGTCGACAGGTAGGGGTCTAGCCACTATGCTACTTTGGCTACCCAGATCCACAGTGTAGACCTTGTTAATTATAAGGAAATGAAAACTCGGGGATTTTATAGTTTCTTGGCTTCTTGGTTTGTAAGAATCGACATGGAAAACCATACAAGTCCCTAGTCTTCTGCAGAAAATGTTGTAACGTGGAGATAATGACACTACCAGTAACACTGGGTGTAATCATGTTGGGTTCGTCCCCTCTCACCCTCATTGTAATTGGAACTACACTTGAATAAGACCTCCAGCATCCTTAACTATTCCTCTCTTATTATCTCCTCAACTGACATTCGTTCATTGGCAGTCTTCAGAATGTATGTCTTGTCCATCGTTATTGTTTATTCAACTAGTAGTCGTTCATAGACAGCCTTCATAATGTATGTCTTGTCATAGTTATTGTCTCTTCAATTGGCAGTCGTTCATAGACAGTCTTAAGAATGTAATGTCTTGTCATAGTTATTGTCTCTTCTACTGGCAGTCGTTCATAGACAGTCTTCAGAATGTAATGTCTTGTCATAGTTATTGTCTCTTCAACTGGCAGTCATTCATAGACAGTCTTAAGAATGTATGTCTTGTCCGTAGGTGAGTGAATGAATGAAGTCTTGAAAGAAGCTAACTCACAAATAGAATGGGTTACTCCCATCAGAAGAAGACAGTCCACGTTCTTTGAGCATGCCATAAGAAGGGGAGAACTTAACTACGTAATCATAATGGGAAAGTCGGAAGAGAAGAAAGGCCTGTGCAGACTAAGAGAGAAGATGCCGGACAATTTGGCATCATGTCTTGGAGGAACATCAGTAACAGCTTCTGGCGCTCTTCAAGCCTACAAATCCACCTGCTTGTTACCCAGTAACTCCAGTTTTAGTTTTTAATTTAGGTTTAGTTTAGTCGACAGATCAGCATCACGGCACACGGGTGTAACACATAAGTGCTCCGTTCTACTCCTAACTCAAGCCTGACTCCGAAGCCCTCAGATCGGTGCACGAACTCTGTTGCACCGGCGAGGATCCTGAAATACTTTGGGTAGATTTTGTAACTCGAAATATTGCCCGTTAGGCTACTCTTTTTCGATTTCCAACTGCCAAAGGATTTTTTCCGTGCGCAACAATACACACGGGCGTCCGATCTCACAACCCAGAGACCAGTGGAAATTTTGTTACTAGAAGTCCACGTAAAATAATCCCGGCCCTCACAGGGGTTTGAACCCGGGACCTCCAGCACTCGAGGCGGACACCATACCTCGAGACCACTCAGTCCCCTTACCCAGCGACTCCAGCATGACGAGAACTTTATATCTATGAAAGTCCTTATAAGAGAGAGGCGTCTATGTCTGGTGCAAACTAGTGCCACTTTTGTCCGTTTTGAACTTTTCGCAAATCAGATCCTATGATTGCTCTGGTGACTCGAGTACCCACTAGCCACATCAAACAGCAGTGACCGCAGCCATCTTCATATTCAAGCTTGCGATTGTAGACGTATAGCTTCCATTATACTCTTCATCAACCTTCTCCGTGACTCTAGCTAAAAATATCCAGTCAGATTTATCTGTAGGATGCGCAGTGCGATCGGTGTACCGAGGCTGGTATAATCTTCTCCTTCACCGATGGTAGTGGATCGAACATTTAGCTCTCTTACTCAAGGGCGAAACATCAGATGTCTGTGTGTATGTTGCAGGCGTTAAAAATCTGTTGGCGGTAAGAAATCCAAACTCTCAGAAGGAATCTGTAGCTAATTAGACCAGGTGTGAAAATCAGGAAACATAATACAAAGAAAAAAACAACTTTTAATACGTGTCACTGAATAAACCATTGTCAAATCACACATGTCAAAGAATGAATTTATGTCATATAACATAGAATCTGTACTTTTGTATGGATGTGAAGCGTGGACAATGAGCAGTCAAGCTGAAAAACATTTGATGGATGTGGAAATGTGGTTTCTGAAGAAAATGCAGACAGAAAAACCAATGAACACGTCCTTCAAGAAACAAATGAAGATAGTAAACTGATCAGAGTCATTAGACGTAGACAGTCAGAATTATTTGGTCATGTTATGAGAAGAAATGACTTGGAGAACTTGGTGACAACTGGCAAGATTGAAGAGAAGAGACCAAGGGGAAAGCCGAGAAGTAAATACCTGGATGGCTTGGCCACGTGACATGGTCGAAACAGAAACACGGAGCTGATCCACGACTCTGGTCATCGAGTGAAATGGCAAATCATGACCGCCCACGCTTATCGTCATGGCACATGATGGATGGATGGAACACATGTCACTGAAAGAATTAATGTCATATAACACGTGGTACTAAATGAATTAATTTGAGAGAGAGAAAGGGAGAGAGTGAGAGAGAGAGAGAGAGAGAGAGAGAGAGAGAGAGAGGGAGAGAGAGAGAGAGAGAGAGAGAGAGAGAGAGAGAGAGAGAGAGACTGACTACTTACTGGTCAGCTCCAGTTCATGTCTGGCCTCCTCCAAATCTTGCTCGGACGGATTCCACCCCAAACAACGCAGTAACTCCCCCAGGTCTCTGGCAGGTATTTTTCCCTTGCCAGCTTTCTCAAACATGGAGAAGGCCTGCATGAGCTCGGCTTTCTGCTCCTCCGTCAACACGACCTCCTCGGGGCAGCTGGGTTTCTGAAAAACATGTCGCATAAAACAATTCATTACACTGTCTGATATGCTTCATCGATGGAGACCGCAGTCTGCGTGGCCACTTGCGCTTTGATTCCCCTTGCGCTGATGGCGTGGCAGAGGGATCGTTCCCCACACTGGTCAACTGAACTTTAGATATGACTTCTCTTTCAGAAAGTAATGGCAAGCTACTGTACTAAACTTGCCTAAAAATCCGGCAGAGGTTCGGGTTGATTGGATCCGCATATGACATGTAACATTTGTATTGTTATTTAACTTTGGTGGAGAGAGTTCCAATTCAGTTGTAGACGAAATGGAAGCCGGAATCTTTGCGGTGATTTCGATCATTGAGTTGAGTTCAGTCGAATCAAGAACAGTCACTACGCCACTCAGGGCATTCACTAACGCTCTCCGTCCTCATCTTCATAGGTGTATTTGGACATGGGTATATTTGGACACAGGCATATTTGGACGTAAGTATATTTTGACGTAGGTATATTAGTACATAGGTATATGTGGAAATAGGTATATGTGGACATATGTATATGTGGACATAGGTATATATGGACGTAGGTATATGTGGACATAGGTATATATGGTCGTAGGTATATTTGGACATAGGTATATTTGGACATATATATATTTGGACATTGATATATTTGGACATAGGTCTATTTGGATGAATCACTATGGTTGATAGATGATATACAAGCGCACTAGCTTTTTTTTTTGGTCTATTCTGCCATCTTGTGTGATCATCCTTCCAAGGTATTTGAATTCTTTAACGTGTTTCAGAGATATACTATTTATCAGTATACTTAATCGACTAGGAAATCTGCTAACTTGCATTCATTTAGTGTTGGCTATATTTATACTCATATTGTATTTGCTGCACGTTGAACTCATCTT
>JACEFZ010008858.1:190000-237500 GCA_014155875.1 Cepaea nemoralis | reverse complement strand
AATAACATGGCTCGAGACACAGACATTCACTAGGGCATGTTTCCTTAGCTACTCAATGAACATGCTCCAGAGGATAGAGATGGGGGAGATCCGAAGAGAATGGTTGCTGTCTCTGGAGCGGTCTCGGCTGGCAAAGATTAGTTTCATCTTCGTGCCAGTGCATGCTGGAGTACAAGGGAATGAGCGTGGCTGACAAGCTCGCAGGTAACGCTGCTGTGGAGGGCGGACGCGCCATGGACCAGGCTGACATTCTGAATGCTCTACGAGAAGTAAGACTTTTTCGAGAACCAAGTGATGACTGTGAATCTACAACCATGGCCAGACTGCGAGAACAGCAAATTAAAAGAGGGGTGGCCAAACAAGAACACTACGCAGGACGCCAAAGAAGACTGATAAACCAACACAGAACTGGTGTCGTTAGCCGATACACGCTGCGGGATTTGCTGAGGAGGGGATTCGAGCACTTATGGACTGAATGGCTCGATGTGCAATGAGGATGATCTGTCGACTAACTAACAAACTAACTAACTAACATAGTACGGGTTATAATAACAATGTAACATCTGATCTATCCCAGATGTTACAGTAACAGAAACTATCCCAGATATTACAGTAACTGGAACTATCCCAGATGTTACAGTAATTGGAACTACCCCAGTAGTTACTGTAACTGGAATTATCCTAGATGTTACTGTAACTGGAACTATCCCAGATGTTACTGTAACTGGAACTATACCAGATGTTATTGTAACTAGAACTACCTCAGATATTACAGTAACTGGAACTATCCCAGATGTTACAGTAATTGGAACTACCCCAGTAGTTACTGTAACTGGAATTATCCTAGATGTTACTGTAACTGGAACTATCCCAGATGTTACTGTAACTGCAATTATCCCAAATGTTACTGTAACTGAAACCATTCCAGATGTTACAGTAATTGGAACTATCCCAGATGTTACTGTAACTGAAACTATCCCAGACGTTACAGGAACTGAAACTATCCCAGATATTACAGTAACATGAACTACCCCAGATGTTACGGTAACTGGAACTATCCCAGATAATACTGTAACTGGAACTATACCAGATGTTACTGTAACCGGGACAATACCAGATGTTACTGTAACTTGGACAATACCAGATGTTACTGCAAGCCGCATTATTACATATGTAAATTGACTGGCACTATCCTAGATTTCACTAAACACTGTCACTATCCGAGAATACTTCATCTCATTCTATCTCATACGATACTATAACTCATACTATCCAAGATGTTGCAATAATATTATGACTAATACTATCCCGGACGTTACAATGTTACTGTAACTCATATTATCCCTGATGTTAATAGATTACTATAACTCATACTATCTCTGATCTTACAAAATGTTACTGTAACTCACACTATACCGGAGGTTACTTTGTTACTATAACTCATACTATCCCTCATGTTACTAAGTTACTATAACACATACTATCCCGGATGTTACAATGTTACTGTAACTCATACTATCCCGGATGTTACTAGGTTATTATAACACATACTATCCCGGATGTTACTAGGTTACTATAACTCATTATATCCCGGATGTTACTAGGTTACTATAACTCATACTATCCCGGATGTTATAATGTTACTATAAATCATACAACACGGGATGTTATTAGGTTACTATAACTGAAATTATCTCCGATCTTACAATGTTGTGGTAACTCATACTATTACGGATATTACTAGGTAACTGTAACTCATACTATCCCGGATATTACTAGGTTACAATATCTCATACTATCCCAGATTATTCAATTTTATTGTAAGTCATACTATGCCTGATGTTACTATGTTACTATAAGTCATATTATCCAGGATGTTACTAGATTACCATAACTCATACTATCCCGGATGTTACTAGGTTACTATAACTCACACTATCCCGGATGTTACAAGGTTATTGTAACTCATACTATCCCATATGTTACAATGTTACTATTACTCACACTACTCTGGATGTTACTAGGTTTCTATAACTCATACTAAACGGGTGTTGCTTGATTACAATCACTCATACTATCTCTGATATTACAATGTTACTATGACTCATTATATCCCGGAAGTTACAATGTTACTATAAATCATAATATACGGGATGTTAACAGGTTACTATAACTCAAATATTCTCCTATCGTAAAATGTTAAAATAGCTCATACTATCACCGATTTTACTAGGTTACTATAACCCATACTATCCCGGATTAACTAGGTTACAGTCACACATAATATATCTGATGTTACAATGTTACTGTAATATCCCAGATGTTACACGGTTACTATAACTCTTACTTCCCGGATGATACTAGTTTATTATAAAACACACTATCATGGATGATACAATATTACTATAACTCATAATGTCCCGGATGTTACTAGGTTACTATAAGTCATTTTATCCCGGATGGTACTAGATTACTATAACTCATACTATCCCAGATGTTACTATGTTATCTTGTCTCATACTATCCCGGATGTTACAATGTTACTATACAACATACTAAACAGGATGTTATTATGTTATTAGGATACTATAACTCAATATATCTCCGATCTTACAATGTTACTATAATTCATAATATCCCGGATATTACTATGTTACTATAACTCAAACTATCCGGATGTTACTAGGTTACTATAACTCAAACTATCCGGATGTTACTATGTTACCATAACTCAAACTATCCGGATGTAACTAGATTACTATAAATCATACTTTCTCGGATGTTACTATCTTACTGTCATTGGCACCTTGCCGTCTTGACAGACGATAGTTTGTGCTTCAAAGACGCATAACTTTTACCCATGGAGGTAGCGAATGTATCTGATAGGGCCAGTTCGCGCTGTAAATGTTCGTTCACAGTGGATGCATGTGAATACGTGCTCATTTCTACCATCATGCACCATCTTACGTCTCACACGCTCGGTGTGTGACTTATCTGCAATAATTTTCTTCTTTGTCTTTATTCCATTTCTGATGTTTGCCTTCCATGCAATACGTTCAGCGGCGACTTGCTCCCAATGTGCATTATCAATGCCTGTATCAATCATGTCCCGCTTACACAATCTTTGTATCGCAGCAGAGGCCGACCCTGAGATCTCTTACCTATCTGTAATTCACCAAACAAGATGTCCTTTGGTATTCTACCATCATCCATCCTCCTAAAATGTCCAATCCATCTAAGTTTACGAAGACTGAGCATGGAATAAACCGTCACACAACCTGATCTTTTCAATACTTCAGTATGTGTGATTTTGTCTTGCCACATAATACCAAGAATTCTTCGCAGACACCGCATTTGAAAGCTGTTTAAACGTTTCTCTTTGTGTGAGTAGGTTGTCAAGGTTTCACTGCCATAAAGAAGAGTACTAAGGACACAGGCTTGATAGACAAGGACTTTTGTTTTGGCAGTAAGCTTCCTGTTCTCCCAGACTCTTTTTCTTAACCTGTTCATTGTTGTTGCTGCCTTACCAATCCGGATGTTGATTTCCTGATCTAGGGATAATTTGCTATTTACCACTGATCCTAGATATGTAAAATGGTCTACTATCTCTAGTTCGGCGTCGTCAATAAAGATTGATAGTACCCCATGTGCACCTTGTGACATAATCTGTGTCTTCTTTTTGCTAATTGTTAAACCAAATTAAGAACAAGCATTGGAGAATGCAGATAGTAGACATTGTAATTCTTCCTCAGCGCGGGTCGTAACTGCAGCATCATCTGCAAAAAGCAACTCTCTGATCAGTACCCTCCTAATTTTGGTCTTGGCCTTCAATCTCTGAGCATTGTAGAGGCCGCCATCTGAGCGTGAGTGAATGTATATACCACCATCCTGATCACGAAAGGCATATTTCAGTAGAAGTGAAAAGTATATTCCAAAGAGGGTGGGAGCTAGTACACAACCTTGCTTAACTCCACTCTTGATTTCAAACTCTTCAGAAGTTGCACCATCAAACTTGATTATACCCTTCATGCCTGTGTGGAACGATTCCACAATGGACAGAAGAGTTGGTGGGCAGCCAATCTTCTTTAGTGCCTTGAACAGACCCTCACGACTGACCAAATCAAATGCCTTTGTGAGGTCGATGAAGGCAATAAACAGTGGTTGATTCTGTTCACGGCATTTTTCTTGCATTTGTCGCAATGAGAATATCATATCAATGGTAGACCGGTTCTGTCGAAAGCCACACTGTGATTCGGGGTAAACTTCATCTCTTAGGACTTGAAGTCTGCGCAGAACAATTCTGACAAATATTTTTCCAACAATATACAGAAGTGAGATACCCCTATAGTTGTTGCAGTCGCTCCGATCGCCCTTGTTCTTGTACAGTGTTATGATGCTTGAATCTTTGAAATCCTGTGGGACTTGTCCTTCTCGCCAGCATAGCTCTATTAGCTGGTGGATCTGTAGAGTGAGTGTGTCTTGCCCACTCCTGATAACCTCTATTGGAATCCCATCCTTACCTGGAGCCTTGCCAGATGCAAGTTCATTTATAGCACACTTAACTTCTGTTATGGTGTGAAGTGTGTCCAGGTGGTCAAGATTTTCTAGAGCCTCTATGGCGTTGAGGGCATCATCCGCTAGTTTGGTCTCACTTGAGTAAAGCTCCAAATAGTGCTCTACCCATCTGTCCATCTGCTGTTTCTTGTCAGTGATGATTTCTCCAGTCAAGGTTTTCAATGGTGCACTTCTTTTGATCACTGGACCACAGGCTTTCTTTATCCCTTCATACATGCTTCTGATGTTTCCCTTATCACTTGCGATTTGAATGGATTCACATAACTTGGTCCAATAATCATTCGCACACTGCCTGGCAGCCTTTTGCACATCCTTCCTAGCTTGCCTAAGTGCACTCAGAGTGTTACGCGTTGGTCTTTCCTTGTTTCTTAAGAGAGCTATCTTCTTCTTATCAATCAAGGGCTGCAGAGTCTGGCTGTTTGCCGCAAACCAGTCCTGCCTCCTATGATCCAAAGTGCCGTAAACCCCTACAGCAGTTTTATAAAGAGTGTCCTTAAGTTTCCCCCACTTTTCACTTACTGTACAATTTTCTGGTGTATCAGTGAAAGCGTCTTCATGTTGCTGTTGAAACTGAAAGCACTTTTCAGGACCGTGAGTGTTAATATTATTAATCGTGGGGCTAGATTTGTGTTTAGCGGTGTAGATACTCTTTGGTATCAGTCTAACTCTTGCAACAACCAAAGAATGATCCGTATCACAGTCAAAACCACAAGAGGTCGCCAAGCGCATGGATAATAGTCTTTCATTTCCTCCTGCTGGAATTTCAATCATTCCCAGTAGCGAATTCTTCACTGCAAAGCCCACACCGTGTTGCCTTTTTTCTGCCTGCCCTTTACCCTTCCAAAAAAAGGTGTAACTACTTTCTACCCTTCTAAAAAAGGTGTAATTGTTTTCCCTGAGTGACCTTCCTCAGCGAGGTGAGTCTCCTGCAGGCCAGCAATATCAATTTTAAGACGACTGAGTTCGGCATCAATCATAGCCGTTTTTCTCACATCGTCAACATTGGTCAAGTCAGTGGACAATCCTTGACACATGGTTCTCACGTTCCAGGTTGCAAGCCTTAGCTTGAGGTTTCTATTTTTCTTTTTATTAGTACTTGGTGCATTGCATTTACAGCCTGCGAATCATATTTTGTCCTAGCCCCAAGCACCCTTTTAAGCAGGCAGGCTGTGGCCAGGGGCAGCCCAGCTTAAGGCGGGCGGTAGCTGATCAGTGACACCTGTAGGTGTCTCCCATCATCAGAGGCAACGCGTGGCGCCCCATGTCTACGCCAATTGACAGGGGCTTACAACCCGTAACAGTTGCCTCTCGCTTTGATTCCGAGACCGGTTAAGACCAGGGATGGAGTTACTGCCTCTCCATAGCACAAAGCCTGGGCTAAAATATAGAGATCATGTGTTGCCCATGCAGCCTGATCCCTCTCTCGGCCTGCCTAGTTCACTCCAGAGGAAAGGCAACACCTCTACATCTGGAACAAGACAAGCTGCAGAAGCTGCCGGATCAGCAAAGCAATGCTCTAACTGTCTGCCTGTCGGAGCTTCGATCCTAGACCAGCCGCCAACCAAGGCTTAGGGCCTGGTCTGCCCTGCCATGACATTTTGTCTTTTGGTTGCATTTCCTCGCACCAGGGTAAGGCTTATTCCCTCCCAATTGCGTTCTTCCACCCGAAGCCGTTGGCACAAGGTGGGGTGTCGGGTTTGGTAAGCGCCGCCCAACGTTCAGCGCTAACAGAAAGCAGATAGTACCGTCTACTGTTATACGGTAGCTCAGTCAAATCTGACTAAGACCTTATGTCAGCGTGTTGAGTAGTGCAGACAGGACATACACAGGACAATAGAGATGTCAGAGACAGAACGATAGACATGTCATAGACAGTACAATAGAGATGTCATAGACAGGACAATAGAGATGTCATAGACAGGACATAGACGGGACAACAAGACCCAGCGATAAACAGGACACAAGGTTATAAACAGGACACAGGGACATAGACGGGACTACGTCCTCGACCGACAGTACAACCCTGCACTGAAGGACCCGAGACAAACCAGACTGAACAGCTAGTACGGCAAGACAACTGATACAGCACGACTATCACAGGGGACACGCTGTCAAGCACCACGTGACTATCAGGCCGAACACCAGAAGGGTTCAGACTGGACTGGGACGCGTTAGAGGGAAAATGTGTGCGATTGAGCGAGAGAGTGTATTAATTGCCATTGTGAAAACTAGCCCTGCTGAGCTAAGATAACAAGTGTTAAGTGCAGGGAATGAGGATGAATTGTGTTGTGAGCGCACGAATGGCTGAGTGTTAATTGCCTTTGATGTACATAACATATTGTGATAAATTAGTGAACCATGTGTGCACCTTGTTGATATTATCGTTTGACATAAATAAATGTTATATACCTACGTGCGACTGCCGATGATATTATTGAGTACATGTAGAAAACTCACTGTAGCCTTTAGAATGACGAATTAAGGTTACCTCTAATTCTGAGACGCTGACAGGCAAGTTTATTTTTGGTGTCAGAAGTAAAAATCTTACAGAATTAAACCTACGACGCTAGTATTTTGTGGCGTAGTAAGTGAAAATCTTACATATTTAAACCCACGGCGCTAGTAGTAAGACATGAAATAGTACTACTACTCAGCTAAGTAACGACAATTAGAGAAACTAGACGGATAACTATGCGACCTACGGAAATTACAGATAATTGCATTTAAAAAGATTATAACATAAATCTTTCCTCTAAAGTTTGACATTGGACAGACACATTTTTGCACGATACTAATGTTTGTTATTACAACCACAGGAAAGATGTACACCCTGAGATAGATGTCATACTGCTGAAATGTGTATTTTTCCTAACAGAAGTTAAACAAGTGGTGGCACTGGAGAAAAATTCACCAAGTCCAGATAAGTATCTCGATATTGATATTGTTGATTAAAGCAGCACTCTATTGTTTTATTCTTCTGTATATAACATTGTAAATTATTACCACGTACTCATTTGATGTAATTGAACGTAACAAATTATTTTGCATTGAAATTGTTATAAAATAAAACTGTGAAAATGTCAACATTGAAAGATTGTGTAGAATCTGGCAAAGACTTAGGTTATTCAGGGGATAAGCTTGCAGAATGGGCTGAAAGTGGAGTCAAAAAAATTTCTACCGCAGAAAGAGAAGAAAGAGCACAGGAACGCTTACATACAAAGAAGTGGCAGAGATGGCAATGAAAGAAAAAGAGCTACACATAGCAGAAGAAACCAAACAACAGAAGTTAGAGTCTAAAACGCAGATAAAGATGAAAGAACTAGAGGTTGAGTCACAAGTGCATATTGCGACCAGTAAATTGAAGAGCAAGGAAGAAGAACACAAATTTTCTAAATATAAGGGTATTGTAAAACCATTATGTGCAGGAGATTCTATCTCAGCCTGGTCTGAGAATTTTGAGACCCAAATGCAATACTATGACATCCCAAAAGAACATTGGGCGATGATCTATATGCGCAATCTTGCCTTAGAGCCTTTAAAAGTCATTGAATCGATACCACAAGAACTTAGAAAAGACTTTGAGTACATCCATCAAAGAGTCATGCAACATTTCTTGCTAGATGCCACTGGTTATCATGTCCAATTTTCTAAGTTAAAGCCTAAAGCTAACCAAACGTTCATTGACTATATATCACAAGTGCATGATATTTTTAATAAATGGATAAATGCTGCGAAAGTAAATAAAAGTATATAGAAATAATTAAGAGATATGAAAGCAAGGAAAGCTTAAAGCATAAGCAGTTTTGTTGTTGTTCAATTGCATTTTTTGTTGTATTAAGACTATCATTTGATTCAAACATGTAAAATGTAAGCTAATAATCTTTTTCACTTCAAGATTTTCGTATCCATTGAGATAGTCATTTGCTTAAAACATTTAAATTACAAATTTTGCAACTTTTTCACTTTAACTTAATAATTTGATGATCTTAGCAAGATAAAGATTTTTTAAATATACATGCAGTGTGAATGAACGAGTGAAAAATGAATGCAAGCCAGTACAAATGTATTAAATGAGGGTATGTAAACAAAAGTGGATATGTTATGCACATACACCTCAGCTTAATGTTTTGTATACGTCTCTTACATCACATGTAAGTTGTCAATTTATTTATATGTGTAAACATTATGTAAACACTACACCGATAGGAATATATTCAAGAATCACAGCTCGGAGACTCATCTAAGAAATTATAAACATAAAATAATTTGTGAGATGTAGAAACCTATCTGATGACACTTGAATAAGAATATTACACAGATTATAAACATACACCCATGTTCGTAATTTATAAATGCAATATTATAAAGAAATCACTTACACTAACACTATATTAACACATAACGTGCAGACACTAGGATCCTTTAAAGGGGAGATCACACTTATACAAGGGACATAAGTGGTTAATGAGGAGGGAAAGAGATATTACAAGAGAATCACTGCCAAGAAGCGGAAGTGAGATAGGAGTAAATCAGTATACACATATCTTGAAGAAACATGTTGAATTACCATTTTATGTTGACTATGGGTTTTATACCCGTGATTAGTCTCCTTAAACAGAGACTATTGTTTCGGGACACCACATTGGGTGTATGAGAGTTTATGCAATTTAGTGGGAAACCATAAATGTAAGTCAATGGTACCTTGGGCCGTTTAACAGTCCCCAGTAGTAAAATGGGTGAGAGTAATAGACTCTTTGCAACATACCAAGAGTGTTAAGCTGATTATACACCAGTAGGTGTGTGTTTCAACAGAATATCAGACCCTTACAAACTACAGTTGTACCCAACCTAACAGTTACGACTGACGAATTCCCACAACCCACTGACAAATTAGTTCAGACTAATTAGATATATAAAACACATTGTGTCACTGATTCTTATAAGAAATTTAGTGACACAAAAATGGGGAGAAGTGGAGAATGTCAGCGTGTTGAGGAGTGCAGACAGGACATATAAGGACAATAGAGATGTCAGAGACAGAACGATAGACATGTCATAGACAGTACAATAGAGATGTCATAGACAGGACAATATAGATATCATAGACAGGACATAGACTGGACAACAAGACCCAGCGATGAACAGGACACAAGGTTATAAACAGGACACAGGGACATAGACGGGACTACGTCCTCGACCGACAGTACAACCCTGCACTGAAGGACCCGAGACAAACCAGACTGAACAGCTAGTACGGCAAGACAACTGATACAGCACGACTATCACAGGGGACACGCTGTCAAGCACCACGTGACTATCAGGCCGAACACCAGAAGGGTTCAGACTGGACTGGGACGCGTTAGAGGGAAAATGTGTGCGATTGAGCGAGAGAGTGTATTAATTGCCATTGTGAAAACTAGCCCTGCTGAGCTAAGATAACAAGTGTTAAGTGCAGGGAATGAGGATGAATTGTGTTGTGAGCGCACGAATGGCTGAGTGTTAATTGCCTTTGATGTACATAACATATTGTGATAAATTAGTGAACCATGTGTGCACCTTGTTGATATTATCGTTTGACATAAATAAATGTTATATACCTACGTGCGACTGCCGATGATATTATTGAGTACATGTAGAAAACTCACTGTAGCCTTTAGAATGACGAATTAAGGTTACCTCTAATTCTGAGACGCTGACACCTGACTACCACTAGCTTACTATGGCTCATACTATCCCGAATGTTACAATGTTACTATAAATCATACTATACGAGATGTTATAAGTAACTATTACTCAAACTATCATATATGTCACTAGGTTAACACCACTCATACTATCTCTGATGTAACAATGTTAATATATCTCATAATATCCGGAATGTTACTAGGTAACTATTACTCCCCATCCCTGACCTACACCGTACTTACTATAGGCAGTAATGACAGTACAGTAACAATTTACTTGCTCACGTATAAACTGATTTACGTTGTTGGTGTGAATCGTTCCCTGGTGGTACATCAGTAACTCATCGGCAGACAACGTCCTACAATTGCCGTGAAATATCCACCGGAAATACGTATCGTGTACATGATGAATAGCATTGGAGACAAGCGTGACACTCTTTCATGGATATGTTGGTTAAGATGCCCAGTAATCACACATATGTAAAACTCTTCTTTGGAGAAATCCAGTTAGTAAGGAAGGATAATAACCGGGGCTCTGTAAGTGGTGTGGCCAAACATAAAACTATGCAGGAAGTCAACGAAAATTAATAAACCAACAAAGAACTTGTGTCGTGAGCCGCTTCAAGCTGCGGGATTTACCGGGGAGGGGATCTGAGCTTTTATAGACTGAATGGTTCCATGTGCAATGAGGATGTGTCGATTAACTAACTAACTAACTAACTAACTAACTAACTAACTAACTACCTTAACCTTGATGTACCCGTCAAGAAGGTTAAAGAGATCCTTGTTTAAACATCCTCCAAAACCTGTAGAGCCCACGAGAGAGCTGGCTTCCTCTGTGCGTATGTAGGGTAGCGTTTCTTGAGCTGGAAACGGGGTACGTAGAAGGTACCATGGCGACAATAACGTATATTGTTTTATAGTGAGCCACCGAGGTGAATGCGAAGACGGAGACAAAACGGTCTGGAGAAAGAAACTGGCTTTCCCAATAAAAAAAATCAATAAAAAATTCAATATGTCAATAAAAAAAAAATCGCTTAATAGTCGATAGGGGCGACTTCATTGCACCGGGTTTATATCACATATGGCTCAGTCTCTTTCCTCCGCGAACTGCTGAAAACGTTGCACAAAGCCTGAACTCCGTAGCTCCAACGACGACCCCCAGTAGTCTCCGAAGCAAAGCACTCGTGAACCGAAGGACGTGGCCCGGAATCGAAGCCACAAAGTTCGAAGCCCGAGTCAGACGACTTGACCGCTTCGCCACGGAGAATCCCTTTCCCACTGTCGTAGAAAGTTGCAGTGATAATGTTGGCAGATGTGCCTTGTGCACAACCTTCTCCTCCCCGAGGGAAAGGTGTCTTCAGGGCAGGCAAATAAAACGATGTTTATGTGCGGCTAAGTGCGAAAACCGAAACGTCTCGAAGGTTTATGTGCTAATGTACGACCGGAGAAAAACCCCTGGGAGTCATGACCCCTGAGAGTGTAAAGGAGGGTTGGGAGGGGGGGGGGCGAAACAGTAGGCTAGAGGGACCTTTTCGGTGATCGGACGCCTTATGTTGTGCTTGCTCCGCGATGGAGTTCATACAACCACTATTTTACCTTCAAACACATCATTTGCCAAAACCGCGGCATTGCACCACGTGTCGCCGTGTGGACGATTCCTAGCGGAATCGGATGAAGCCGGTCGATAGAACACGATACCTTCCTCTCAATGATCCTTGCCAGTCTCTTACCAGCCGTGGTTTGAATAATTATTTGTCATTATCCCTGCAGCTGGTCTTTGCTGGTTTGTTGAAGTGGTATCCGGTAAGTGATCAACCAAATCTCTTACCTACAGTAGTTCTTGATTTCTTTGTTGCATTCAGTAGGCAGATCAGCCACGAACATGTCCTTCAGTCTGCAATTGCCCTCATGACTTATGTCGTCAAGCCGTATTTCAGAGTTTGTCGATGGCTTAAATACAGTTCAAACATTATCAGCTGTGAAATTTGATTCTTCATTGTTGACTTGGTAGTAGTGAATTCTGGCATAGTTCCAATTATAGTAGCATCTGGGAAAGTTCAAGTAACATCTGCGACAGTTCCAAATACATTAACATCTGGCATAGTTTCAGTTACTGTAACATCTGGGATTGTTCCATTTACAGTAACATATGGGATAGTTCCAGTCAAACATCATCTAGGATAGTTTCAATTACAGTAGAATTAGACTAGAAGTAGACTAGAACATTCATACTAATGTATTAGTATTGGGACTATTCGCTGGCAGTCGAACATGAGAACGGAGTCCGTATGGAAATGTAATGTCAGCCCTTGATGCAACTCAACTCGACTCACCTAAACTCAACTCAGCTCAACTCAACTCAACTCAGCTCAGCTCAACTCAGCTGGTGTAATTCTAAGATTGCTCTTTAACCTTCCACATATTTCACCAATATATAAGGGTTCCAGTGGCTTTATTACAAAAGCATGAAAGAAACATTAACTGGTGTGGTAGAATTAAACAAAACATTCATTTTGAATGAATTATGCACCATGGGTTGGTCAGAAGAAGTCGCCGTAGGCATTCAGGCAAGCACCTCATTGCTTAGGTAGGCGTCGAATGCCGTCCGCAAAAATGCATAGTGGTTGCTCACTGAACCAAGTGTTTACCGCGTTCATTACGTCTGCATCTGGGTGAAATCGTTGCCCCTTGAGAGAATGTTTAGAGGTCCGAACAAATGAAAATCACATGGTGACAAATCAGGACTATAGGCTGGATGATGCAGAATTTCCAACTTCTTCCAAGCTAATGCTTCCTGCACAATCTTTGCAACACGCGGACGAGCATTATCGTACAATAAAATCATACCGCGAGAAAGCATGCAGGGTTGTTTATTCTTGATACCTTTTGCAGCTTGTCTAGTGTTTCCAAGCAGTGGATAGAGTTTATGTTGACACTAGATTCTTTAAAGTAGGCCAACAAGAGCCCTTCATGGTCAAAACATGCGCTCAACATAACCTTGCCACCGGAAACCTGTATTTTGATTTTTTGGAGCGTTTGGTGAACCAGCATGCTTCTATTGCATGCTCTCTCTTTTGCTGCTCGGCTCAAAATGGTGACATCATGATTCATCGCCTGTCACTATGTGGAAGAGAATTACATCAGCCTCCACGCTGTAACGCAGGATGTGGTTCAAAAACCATACCATGCTTTCTTCTTTTTGGTGGTCTGTCAACATCCGTGGTACTCACTGTGAACACACCTTCCGATATTGCAGTTTCTTACTAACGACCTTTTGAATTGTCCCAATTGACACATCAAATTCTTTCGCTAGCGAACGTATGCTTCGACAACGGGTTATCTGTACTGCTGCATTAATTTTGGTGATGGTTTTTTGTCTGTTGCAACAATATGCACTTGACCCGGCCGTCAAAGATCTGTCGTGAACTGACGTCCTTTCAGAAACATTCGTACCCAGTCTGTCACTTTTGTCTTCGACACACATTTGTTATCGTACGCTGCCTGCATTCTTCTATGAATGTCCACTGGTCGACATCCTTCAAATAAAAGAAACTGAATCACCGCTCTTTGAGTTTCTTTGGACGGATTTTGGATCACCCAGGCCATTTTCTCAACGATCAGAAACAGAACCTATGCATCATGGGACGACAAGCACGTGCTCTTTTATTCATTGTTCAGTACTTTCACATGACTATGACATGATCATGTTAACGTACGCAAATACGCTTGGTGCAGCACGAACGGATTTCAAATGAACGCTCCTAATAACTAAAGCTAAACGATAAATCTTTTAGGCTAGGCGCCTTTACCTATTTCCTCAGTCAATCAGCTGCCGTCTCCACAATGAAGGCTGACTGCAATGGATCTCAAAAACATATCTTGTCTCTCGCCTTGATTATACATATTGTCAGATTGCTGTTCGTCCATTTCTTGGGGTTATCTTCCCACTTGAATCGTTGTCCACCTCTTGCTCATTTGCCTTCAACCTCATCCTCCAGTGTTTATTTATAAGAGTGTTATGTCTTTTAATGTGACCAAACTATTTCACTTGCCTCTTTTGCATTTCTTCCATCAACTCTCTTTCCACTCCGAATTTTTCTACAACCACTGTATTTGATTGTTTCTGTTTCCATGACATACAACATATTCTTCATGTTCCTATAGATTAGATGTGTGAATTCTACAGTATGCCCTGGCCAGATGCAGCGAAATATTCCCAGGCAATACACTAGGCAACCTATTGTATGTCTTTATCGTTCAAATTCACTACGGGAAAACATTGTTTTCAATATTCCACAAAGTTCCTCCACTAAATTTGCCCTGGGTTATTTATGAGCGAAGCTTTGCCTGAATCCCCATCTGTCCTATGAGTAGGACAGCATGGCCGAATAGACATAAGCGCTTGTTCTTACACTTCGGGTGTTCTGGCTCCGCGATTGCGGATTCAACCCTTACACCGGTCAGTTGGACTAACATGTCGACTTCTCGTCCTTGACAAGGGGACGAAAATTACAAGTTCTTCAGAAGTCGGAGTGGGTTCACCTGATGGCGAAGAACACTGGTAATTGGGAAAGCTAATCAAACACGCAAAAACAAGTCCAGTGCACTAGAAGTACCGGCACGTGTATGGACTACGCTTGAGTTCACAGCAAGCGAACGGAAAAAGAATGCCCTCACTTATTTGAGCTCTACTTCCTGAAGTTAGAAATAAAAAGTAATGGACCCTTGTACATGCCGTGAGATATATGGTGATTGATCCCTATGTTTACCTTTAATTAATGGTAAAATGGTTACCGACAATTCTAACCTACGTGAAAGTCTTCAGTTACTGCCACTTCACATACGTTTACTTTTTTAAATATGGTCAAACTAATTAACAAAATCCTATTTCAAAATGCCCCAAGCTATCTTTGGCCATCCTTCAAATATAACGCAAGACATAGCGAACGACTAAACATACTTCATGTCCCTAAACCTAGGATAGACTTATACAAAACGAGCTTATCGTACTCTGCCGCTCGGTTGTGGAACAATCTTCCACAAGAAATCAAAGACACCACACCATTAATCACTATGCATATAGTCGCAAGCTGTTTGAACACTATCTCAGTACAAACTACATGCCCCCCCCCCCCCCCCCCCCCCCACCCCGGCCACCCGCCTCCGCCTTTAAAAACAAAAAAAAAAATAATGAAAATTCTCTCAAACGACAATAGTTATTAATCATTCCCATATGTATGGTACGTTACATTTTCCTTTGGTATTTATAATGGCGATGTTAAAGTTGCCTTAGTGAGTCATGTATTATTGGTTATGTCCCATTCGTATTAATGCATATTATATTTTTGTTGTCTAAGATTAGCTTCATACAAAATGTTGAATAAAATAACGTATGAGAGGACAGCGAGAAGAAGGACAGAATGTCAGACGGACCTGCGTGGCCAATTCTTAACCCTTTGAAAATAAAGTTTGTTCGTTCGTTCCTTTGTATAGACGAATCCACACTCGATGGCTGATGTGGCCGACTTTACTCCTAAGGAAATGTGAGGTCAGAAATTCCCCCGATTTTTGGTGAATCATTCATTATTTTACGCAATTGTCAGAACAATTTCACAGATTTCTCAGCTGCCACAATCTGGGAGAATTGCTTTTATTTAATAACTTCTATGACTTCTCAGCTGTCACTCTCTCGGAGAATTGCAGCTATCTAAAAGGTTTAGCTTTCATTTGCGATAGTCTAAAACTGGTCCATGTTATCACTCCTCGTCGTTTTTTATCAGCAATGAGATATTGTATTGTTCGACTTTTCGGTACAAGTTCACCTAAATCTACGTCACTGTGCAACAGCTAGTCGCTTGTTGAATAAGGTTATCTTAACTTTCTCACTCCCTCATGATGGTTGCCTCGAACTCTCCCTTCCACTGTTGTGCATCTTGCGCCTCGTCTAATTTTGCTGAAGATATTCCGACTTGTGTTGTCTTATTTGAAGAAAGCACTTTCGGTCAATGTATTTATGTTCTACGTTTCTTCACTCATTTATTCATTCAGTAGCATGTCCTTTGCAGAACTTCGCTCCCATAACAACCTTCCGGTCACTCCCATAACAACCTTCCGGACAACTTCTCGGTCATAAAAAAGATGTCCCGCGTCCGATACACCCATCTGGAGATCATCTGCCACATAATTCAGTTCTTATCGTATGGATTCATTTGTTCTTTTCTGTATCCAAGTTTTTCTTAGAACCCGTTTCCCTAGAAACATAGAATAAGGGGAACTGCAGCAAAGCTTAAAAAGGCAATGAATGAATCACCCCCCCCCCCCCCCCCCACCCAAAAAAAAAACATTTAACAAAACGAGAAGTAGATTGTGAGTTTTACTAGAACAAGATTATAAGAAACAAAATGGACGTTGCGCCCAGAGCCTTCGTCAGCACGGAACAAACAAACACAAACAGACACACAACTACACGAAAAACACTACATGAAAACACAAAGGCTACTTATCTGAATCCTTGTTTGGCTGATTACGTATTGAGCGCTGAACATATTTGATGTGGACGGAATGGACCGGATGTGTGATACAAGGGGGTCGAGGGAGTAAAGGTCAACAACGCCAGAAGCTCAGCGATTGGCTTAGCCACCCGATGGGAGGGATAGGGAGACGCCCTTGTGAGCGAACGGCAAAGTGGAGATTAGCAGTGGACTATAGCCGGCACTGTGGCGAAGCTGTCACGAACGTAGTTCGCAATACCGCATATCACGTTCGAAACACAGCTGCGGGCGCATTGAATGCAGTCCGCCCAGCTTTGGTTAGCATAGAATGGTATGAGTGCTGGTCGCTGAGAAAGCAATGAAAAGCCACCGAACACACTTGTCAAGGAATCACAAACAGCAAAACCAAGGGATGACTTCATGGCGTCGAGATGTATCCCATAAGGCTCGGTCTCTTTCAACATAGTTGCCTGTCGAAAGCGCCACACAGAGCCAGAACTCCGTAGGTCAGGCGACGACCCCAAAGAATCTACGAGAAACTGCACACGCGAACCGAATAACGGTGACCGCAAATGAACTCACATCCTTTGCAGCGCGAAGCTTAACCTCTCTGTTACGGAGGTCCTCTACCGGAATAAAACAGGGGCAGTGGTCAATACCCTGTTAATCTACAACTCTCCATCTGTATGTTGGAGTCACTGCCCTGTTACCCTACAACTCTTTATCTGTATGTTGGAGTCAATGCTCTGTAACCCTACAACTCTCCATCTGTATGTTGGAGTCACTGTCCTGTTACCCTACAACTCTCCATCTGTATGTTGGAGTCACTGCCCTGTTACCCTACAACTCTTTATCTGTATGTTGGAGTCAATGCCCTGTAACCCTACAACTCTCCATCTGTATGTTGGAGTCACTGCCCTGTTACCCTACAACTCTCCATCTGTATGTTGGAGTCACTGCCCTGTTACCCTACAACTCTCCATCTGTATGTTGGAGTCACTGCCCTGTTACCCTACAACTCTCCATCTGTATGTTGGAGTCACTGCCCTGTTACCCTACAACTGTCTATCTGTATGTTGGAGTCCCTGCACTGTTACCCTACAACTCTCCATATGTATGTTGGAGTCACTGCCCTGTTACCCTACAACTCTCCATATGTATGTTGGAGTCACTGCCCTGTTACCCTAAAACTTTCCATCTTTATGTTGGAGTCACTGCCCTGTTACCCTACAACTCTCCATCTGTATGTTGGAGTCACTGCCCTGTTACCCTACAACTCTTCATCTTTATGTTGGAGTCACTGCCCTGTTACCCTACAACTCTCCATCTGTATGTTGGAGTCAATGCCCTGTAACCCTACAACTCTCCATCTGTATGTTGGAGTCAATGCCCTGTAACCCTACAACTCTCCATCTGTATGTTGGAGTCACTGCCCTGTTACCCTACAACTCTCAATCTGTATGTTGGAGTCACTGCCCTGTGACCCTACAACTCTCCATCTGTATGTTGAAGTCCCTGCCCTGTTACCCTACAACTCTCCATCTGTATGTTGGAGTCACTGCCCTGTTACCCTACAACTCTCCATCTGTATGTTGGAGTCACTGCCCTGTTACCCTACAACTCTCCATCTGTATGTTGGAGTCACTGCCCTGTTACCCTACAACTCTCCATCTGTATGTTGAAGTCCCTGCCCTGTTACCCTACAACTCTCCATCTGTATGTTGGAGTCACTGCCCTGTTACCCTACAACTCTCCATCTGTATGTTGGAGTCACTGCCCTGTTACCCTACAACTCTTCATCTTTATGTTGGAGTCAATGCCCTGTAACCCTACAACTCTCCATCTGTATGTTGGAGTCACTGCCCTGTTACCCTACAACTCTCCATCTGTATGTTGAAGTCACTGCCCTGTTACCCTACAACTCTCCATCTGTATGTTGGAGTCACTGCCCTGTTACCCTACAACTCTCCATCTGTATGTTGGAGTCACTGCCCTGTTACCCTACAACTCTCCATCTGTATGTTGGAGTCACTGCCCTGTTACCCTACAACTCTCCATCTTTATGTTGAAGTCAGTGAGGGAGACATCAGAGCCGAAACATTAACATTGTTCTTGTCCACTGGGTGACCCGTCATCTTTGTTACACTAGTACTGACAATGCACATGAGGTTACAGCTGCTCACTTTGGATGTTTGCAGATTTGTTGTTGCTCACGATGTTCCTTTAACTTTATAGTCATCATCATCATGTGCTGATACACCTGGGCGGCCATGGTTCGCCGTCTCACACGATCGCCAGCATCTTGTATCAGCTCTGTGTTTTGGATCCAGTTATGTCATGTGGTCAAGCCATCGCGTTTTTATCTCTCTGTCTCTATTTTACTCTTTCCGTATCAATTGTGCCAGTTGTCATCAAGCTTTCTACTTTAATCCTCCTTTGTAGAACGTCGCTCTAATCAGAGCTCGCTGAGAGATATCTCGCTCTCTTGCCAGTTCTCCTGCCTCGTGCACTGTCACTTCCAAGGTGTCTGCAATGTAATGTATCTATCTTCGAACTGGTCGACACCAGCCCAAGGTGTCTGCAATGTCCTGTATCTATCTTCGAACTGGTCGACACCAGCCCAAGGTGTCTGCAATGTCCTGTATCTATCTTCGAACTGGTTGACCCCAGCCCAAGGTGTCTGCAATGTCCTGTACCTATCTTCGAACTGGTCGATTCCAGCCAAGGTGTCTGTAATGTCCTGTATCTATCTTCGAACTGGTCGACACCAGTCCAAGGTGTCTGCAATGTCCTGTATCTATCTTCGAACTGGTTGACCCCAGCCCAAGGTGTCTGCAATGTCCTGTATCTATCTTCGAACTGGTCGACCCCAGCTAAGGTGTCTGCAATGTCCTATATCTATCTTCGAACTGATCGATCACAGTCCAAAGTGTCTGCAATGCCCTGTATCTATCTTCGGACTGGTCGACCCCAGCCCAAGTTGTCTGCAATGCCCTGTATCTATCTTCGAACTGATCGACCCCAGCCCAAGTTGTCTGCAATGCCCTGTATCTATCTTCGAACTGATCGACCCCAGCCCAAGGTGTCTGCAATGTCCTGTATCTATCTTCGAACTGGTTGACCCCAGCCCAAGGTGTCTGCAATGTCCTGTATCTATCTTCGAACTGGTCGACCCCAGCTAAGGTGTCTGCAATGTCCTGTATCTATCTTCGAACTGATCGATCACAGTCCAAAGTGTCTGCAATGCCCTGTATCTATCTTCGGACTGGTCGACCCCAGCCCAAGTTGTCTGCAATGCCCTGTATCTATCTTCGAACTGATCGACCCCAGCCCAAGGTGTCTGCAATGTCCTGTATCTATCTTCGAACTGGTCGATCCCCTCCCAAGGTATCTGCATTGTCCTGTATCTATCTTTGATCTTGTCGATCCGTGCTTCTTTTTACATGAACCATCTCTGCCACCGTTCTTTCCAAACCGCTACGACAATTAATATAGTTGAACTACTTTAGTTTCCTTGATGTGACTCGTAGTCCAATGTAATTTTAGCCGTCATAAAGAAGGTCAGTAACAGACACACATGAGACGATGCACGCATTCTTTAGCACCAACGAAGATCCTCTATGAATGTGTCATCTAGTCACACTGCAGTCACTAGATTAGCGATTAGTGAGGATCATCAGGATCACATCTCGGACAGGATTCCGGACATCCCTGCCAACGTATATTGGGTGGCGGCATCAGTCCTGTGTTGATCAATCAAATGTCTTGTGCCCCTGCCTAAATGTTCATGTCTGACAGTTTTTCCCATACCTTCCATCTCCCTCGCTCTGGTAAAGAAGCAGATTCCCAAGTCAACATTATAGGGATATTGGTAACCAACCTTTCACAAAAGCAGACAAGTCATTCACACAGAAATCTACATGAAGGCCGTTATCTTTGCGAGAAGTTCACGCCTGTGACTCAAGGAGGAAGAATCATTCATGAATCACAGAGGCACCTTCTAGAATGATTCTCATCATAAACGCCACAAATGACAACTAAACAATACAACACACGCCATTATCGTGACGTGGCCTGCCAACTGACGTAGGCGTTTGTGATCTTACTTCTTGGTGTTCTGTGTCAACTCTCCTGATGATAATTCTACAAGCGACCATCTCAGATCACTCAGCATAATTTCTCCAAATTTACCTCTGCTTTTCACGCACTGATCTTCCCAGTCGTCCTCTAACAGTTTTGCAGAGTTTGAGAAATGCCTTAATGGTCTCACAGAAATACCAATTGGGGAACTCTTTGAGGCCACTAAGACAGTTCATGAATAAACAAATATGTATTGTTTGGCGCTCATAGAAGATAGAAGCAGGCAGTACAGATTCTACTTCCTTCTTCCAACTTAATGGTCTCATAACTTCAGGAAGAAAAGTCCTTGCTGCGCCTTTAGTAGAGGACGGGAAACAGATCATGGCGTAGCAAATGCAGTTCTGGGGACCGAGGAACCTCACGGCTCAATGGAAAAGTCTGCAGCTGAGCAGGGTAGTCACTTGTCATGATAGTCGGAAATTGCTGTCAAAGGCAATGGTGAAAGACCGCCGTGTACACGTGAAAGATAATGGAAAATCACAATATTACCTTCCCAAAATTTCAAGGAATTCTAAAGATCAGAGTCAACAAAACACTTTATGAGCTTTTTCACATATGCACAAACAATCAGCAGAAGATACATGCACACAAAATACAAGAGATATGTGACCCAGGATTATGGTCGCATATACTACATAAGAAGAAGCAAGATTCAAGGCGTCAATTCAATCTGTATTAACAGCATTATGTAAATTACTCATGTAGGTGCACAAAGGGGGAATGAGCTATTTGATTTTGACGCATAATGTCATTGGAGGTTCGCAGGAAGATTTAAGACTACAGTAGCATGTCTCAAAACGATATATGCACAACAGTAGGCCAGAGAATGATCTATAGGCAACAGTAGGTCACATATGGATAATAACGTAAAAAGGCCAGAGAAAGATGTATACTTAATGGTTGCCCAGAGATACTTACTAACGCAAAAGTAGACCACAGACAGATATAAAGCAATATTTAGCCAGAGATAGTTCATAACGCAAATGTCGGTCAGAGAAAGATATAAAGCAATGGTTAGCCAGAAATAGTTCATAATGCAAAATTAGGTCAGAGAAAGATATAACGCAATAGTTGGCCAGAGATAGTTCATAACGGAAAGGTAGGTCGGGGAAAGATGTATACGAAATAGTACACCAAAGAAGATATGACTGCTCCAGGCCAAGCACCTGAAAGATGCGGATGCGAAAGAAGAAGATGAAGAAGAAGAAGAAGAAGAAGAAGAAGAAGAAGAAGAAGAAGAAGAAGAAGAAGAAGAAGAAGAAGAAGAAGAAGAAGAAGAGGAAGAAGAAGAAGAAGAAGAAGAAGAAGAAGAAGAAGAAGAAGAAGAAGAAGAAGAAGAAGAAGAAGAAGAAGAAGAAGAAGAAGAAGAAACGGAGGAGGAGGAAGAGGAGGAGGAGGAGAGGGAGGAGGTGGAGGAGGAGGAGGAAGAAGAGGAAGAAGCAGACGAATCAACAGAGAAAGAGGAGGATGAAGAAGAATATGAAGAAGAAGCGGAAAGGATGTAGAAGCAGACGAACAAAAAGAAGCGAGGAGGAGGAAGAAGAAGAGCAAGCAGACTAAGAAAACGAGGAGGAGGAAGAAGATGAATAAGAAGACATGGACTGCCAGACAAGAAACATATTTACCTCGTCCCTGAGAAACTGAGACCCATATTTGCTGCCCCGTCTCGCTTCACTACACGTCATTGTAGAACTGGAACATATAGAAGTTCTCCCGCCATCCCGCGACACTGCATCTCCTGGCAGGTACTCCAAGGTTACGTCATGTTTGCAGTTGGTGACGTCACAAGACGGACACTTCTCTATGGCACTGCTATCATAGGCAGCCCCTGAACATGGAGAGACTGCGTTTTTGGCCCCTGGACTTTCAAGTTTTGGTTCAGAAGCTCTGCATTCTGAAGGGCATTCTTCGTTGTCTAGTGTTTTCTGCCTGACTTTCTCAATAAAGCTAATTCCGGTCATAATACTGAACAGCTTTCTCATTCCGAATCCTTTTTGTTTATTCATACTTAACTAGAGAAATGTATGTGTTTCATGTATATGAAATTTGCTTTCTGCTGCGCCCTTGTAACCTACGAGAAATACTTAATTATGCATATGTTCACGTATCGTATGTTAGATTACGGATACGTTTCTATGTATAGTATTTAGATTACTAGATTATGAATTTGTTCCTATATTGTACGGATATTCTTGTATATTAATATGTCCCTATAATATGTGAGATATTTGATTATGGTTATGTCCATATATCAAATATGCAATATGTGATTATGGATACGTCCATATATCATACGTTGGATAGTTGATTACGAACACTTCCTATATTGTATGTGGGAAATTTTATTATGTAACTCGTCCCTATATCGTATGTGCAGTTCTTGATTATGCATACGAATTTTATCGTAAGTGGGATATTACATCATGAATACGTGCCTATATCGGATTCAGGATACTAGATTATGAATACGTCCATATATCATACGTCTCGTGTTTGATTATGAACACGTCCCTATATCGTATGTGGAATTCTTGATTATCTTCACAAGCTATAACGTAAGTTGGATATTTCATGAAGAACACGTGCTTTATCATATGCAGGATACTAGATTATGAATACGTCCACATATCATATGTCTGTTATTTAATTATGAATACGTTCATACATCATCTATATGGTTTCGCCATCTCACTCGATCACCAGAATAGTGGATCAGCTCAGTGTTCTTATCTCGACCATATCACATGTCCAAGCCATCCAGGTATTTACTTCTCTGACTTCCCCTTGTCCTCAACATTTCCACAGCCATCAGATATTTTTCAGCTTGTCTGCTCATGGTCCACGCCTTACATCCATACAAAAGCACAGGTTCTATGTCGCACCTTAACACGCTTTTTCTCGTTGAAAATGACATCATTTTATTTGTCAGTATGTTTTTCATCTTGCAAAATGCTGTCTTCACCATGGCAATTCTTGTTCTAATCTCTTCAAGGCTTCATCCATGAGATGATATGACTGTTCCGAGATAATTGTACCGATTCAATTGTTTAAGAATATCCCATTAACTTGTATTGTACATTGTGGTATTTCCTTCTTCTTCGTGACAACCATAATATATGTCTTCTTACAATTTAATTCTAACCCAAGTTGTTCACTGTGTGCATCAATCGCATGTACTAATTCATTTTAAATCATTGTCTGCAAGCAATACTGTATCATCATCATATCTAATGGTATTTATGTTATGTCCCCCAATGACGATTCCTTTCATATTGTTAACATTTCTCAATATATTTTCACTATACAGGGAAAAAGAATCTGGAGACATTACACATTCCTGTCTCACCCCTCTCTTAACAGGCTGATATTGACCTACTTCATTATCAATCTTTATGGCAGCTATTTGTTTCCAGTGTATGTTTTTATGAGTGGTATTTGATTATGAATACGTTGTTATATCATATCTTCCACAGGAACTGTTATTTTTATATCTGCACTGGTTTAGGGTATAATGAAAATGCGTTTCACAATTTCCGAATATATCGATTATAGCGTTCCAAATCACCTACGCTCAATGTGACTGCTTTGCGTTGATTTCCGTGGTATGAGGCGTCAGCCGTTCAGAAAGCAATGGCAAAATACTGAACTTAAATAATTGCTTCGTAAATTACAAAAAGGCAATAAATGCTAGGGTCGATTGCAGCGCTCTATAAAAGGCATGGAAGTAACTTTTCAAACAGATTTTATACTGGAATGGGTCCTTGCGTTGGCAACAAGCTGGATTAAAATGTCTGATTATCCGGAACCCCATATTTGATATGTAGGGTACTTGATTCCCAAGAATTGTCTAATTTACTATTAAAATACTTTATTTTCAAGATTTTTCTATTTCACAACAAAATACTCGATTGTCAGTATTTCAGTGTTTTTACAGTCAAAATACATTATGCTTTACATATATCCGTCTCACACAAAAATATACTTCATTCTCATTCGTTCTCTAACAGATAAAATACACGATTCTTTCTACTTCTTTGTCTTATATGCCAAATACTTGATTCTTGTTAATTCTCTGTCTAACAGATAAAATACTCGATTATTTCTAGTTCTCTGTCTTACATGCCAAATACTTGATTCTTGTTACTTTTCTGTCATCCATGCCAAACACTTCATCCTTGTTACTTCTCTGTCTAACAGAGAAAATACACGATCTTTCTAGTTCTATGACTTAAATGCCAAATTCTTTATTCTTGTTAATTCCCTGTCTAACATATAAAATACTCGATTTTTTCTAGTTCTCTGTCTTACATGCCAAATACGTAGTTCTTGTTACTTCTCTAACAGAGAAAATACTCGATCTTTCTAGTTCTCTGTCTTACATGCCAAATACGTAGTTCTTGTTACTTCTCTAACAGAGAAAATACTCGATCTTTCTAGTTCTCTGTCTTACATGCTAAATGCGTTATTCTTGTTAATTCTCTGCCTAGCAGATAAAATACTCGATTCTTTCTTGTTCTCTATCTTACATGCTAATACTTGATTCTTGTTACTTCTCTGTCTTACATGCTAAATACTTAGTTCTTGTTACATCTCTGTCTAACAGATAAGATACTCGATTCTTTCTAGTTCTCTGTCTTACATGCCAAATACTTTATTCTTGTTAATTCTCTAACAGATAAAATATACGATTACTTCTAGTTCACTGTCATGCATGCCAAATACTTGATTCTAGTTACTTCTCTGTCTCACATGCTAATTACCTGATTCTTGTTACTTCTCTGCCTAACAGTTAAATTATTCTCTCCTACATGCCAAATACTTTAATCTTGTTAATTCTCAGCCTAACACGTGAAATATTTGATTCTTATTGCCTCTCTGTCTAGCAGACTATCTGGTTCTCTAACTTACATGCCAAATATTTGATTCTTTCTAACTCTCTACTATATCTTACATACAAATTACTTCATTCTTCTTAATTCTCTAACTGATAACATAGTTGATTTTGTTTACTTCTCTGACTGTCAGATAAAATACAATACTTTTTCTAGTTATCTATCTTAAACGCTAATACATGATTTGTGTTACTTTATACTGATTATTCTATATCTAACATATAAAGTATTTTATTCTTTTAAATTATCTTTCTTATGTGCAGAATACATTATTATCATGACTTCTATGTAATATATAACATATTTGATTCGTTTTAGCTCTCTACCTCACATATGCAATAAATAAGTCTCAATACTTCTTTATATCACAAATATGATGCTTCATTATTTATACTTCTATGTATACAATAAAATATTCTCGTTATCTTTCCATCTAATACTTCTAGTTTTCTATGCTACACGCAAAATACTTGATTCTTGTTACCTCACTGTCTAACAGATAAAATATTTGACAGTTTCTAGTTCTTTGTATTACATGAATTTTATTACCTGATTTATTATTATTTATTATTATTATGATTTATTACCTGAAGTATTACCTGATTGTTATTAATTTTCTGTCTAACAGATCAAATACTTGATTCTTTCTAGTTCTCAATCTTACACTGGCTTAAACACCATAAAAGACGACTTTACACACGGAAAAGCCCTGACAAAGAAAATACTTAACCAAATTGACTACATACTTATTAATAAAAATTTAGAAGTGCGTTAATTAATGTTAAGACAATGCCTGGTGCTAACTGTAATAGTAATCATGTACCACTGAGTGGACAAATGAAAATAATATTGGAGAGAGGGACAAAGTAGTTAAGAACATGAGACTTAATAAAGATGTTCTGAAAGCAGATGAAGAAATGTAACAACTATACAAAGTTACTGTGAAAATAAGTACAATGCAACAGTTAAAATATACAGTATAAATGAGCAATGGGAAATGTTAAGGGACTTCATTAATCAAACAAGTACGATAAGATAGATACAGAAATAAGAGATATATGTGAAGGTAAAGAAAGTTGATTAAAGTAAAACGAGTAGTGCAAGAAAATTGAATTAAATTCTACTAATAATACCAAAAAATATTCACAGACAAATCAGTGAGCACACAGGAAGTAAAATAAGGGTAAATAATCAATCAATCAATCAATCATGTGCCATTCCGGAAAGCGTGGGCGGTCATGACTCGCCATTTCACTCGATCACCAGAGTCGTGGATCAGCTCAGTGTTCCTGTCTCGTCCATTCCACGTGGCCAAGCCATCCAGGTATTTTCCTCTCGGTCTTCCTCTTGGTCTGTTCCCCTCGATCTTGCCAGTTGTCAATAAGTTCTCCAATCCATTTCTTCTCATAACATGTCCAAACAAATTTGACTGTCTTCGTCTAATTTCTCTAATCAGTCTACGATTTTCATTTGTCTCCTGTGGTACTGGGTCATTGGTTTTTCTATCTGTCCATGGTACTCTTTGCATTTTCCTCAGAAACCGCATTTCTGTAGCCATCAAATGTTTTTCAGCTTGACTGCACATTGTCCAAGTTTCACATCCATACAAAAGAACAAGCTCTATGTACCCCCTCAACACTCTTTTTCTCGTTTCAATTGACATCTTTTTATTGGTCAGAATGTTTTTCATCTTGCTAAAGGCTACTTTCGCCATGGCGATTCTTGTTCTAATCTCTTCAAGGCATCCCATCAGATGTTATGACTGTTCCGAGATAATTGTATGGATTCACTTGTTGAAGAATATTCCCATTTACTTGTATATTACATTGTGGTACTTCTTTCTTCCTAGTGACGACCATAACCTGTGTCTTCTTACAATTTAATTCCAACCCCAGCTGCTCACTGTGTACAACAACCGCGTCTACTAATTGTTGCAGATCCTAGTATTGTCTGCAATCAATACTGTATCATCTGCATATCTAATGTTATTGATGTTTCGTCCTCCAATGCTGATTCCATTTATATCTTCTACATTTCTGAAAATATTTTCACTGTATAGGGAAAAAAGATCTGGAGACATTACACATCCCTGCGTAACATGTTAAATAATAGGTGTTTGAAATCAAAAACAGGAAGATACTATTAGAGAAAAGGGCTATAATAAAGAGGTGGAATAATTATATAAGAGAATTATATGATGGCGAAATGATGAATTAACAAAAGAAAGTAACTTAGAAGGTCCACTTATTCTAAAAGAATAAGTCACTGACGCTATCAAATATATGAAGAAAGGAAAAACACTTGGGACAGATGGAAACTATACAGAAAAATCATAAATACCGGCGGAATTTGGAGTAGATAAATTAACCAACATGTTGAATGATATTTACAACAGTGGACATTTACCAGGTGAAATGTTGAATGATATTTACAACAGTGGACATTTACCAGGTGAAATGTTGAAATCTGTATTTATAGCTGTACCAAAAATATCAGGAGCAACTGAATGCGAAGACTTTCGTATAATTAACTTCATAAACCATGTCACTAAGCTTCTACTCAAAATTATAATGAGAAGAACAAGAAAGAAAATAAAAATCGAAATTGGTTAAGAACATGGATTTGTGGAAGGAAATGGTAAAAACAATGCAATATATACATTACGAATACTAATAGAAAGATCAATAGAGACACAGAAAGACATATTTGTGTTTCATAGATTATACCAAGGCATTTGATAAAGTAAAACATGATGAACTAATTAACACGTTGAAAAGATATCAACATTGATGGGAAAGATCTCAGAATACTAAAAAAAAATATTTATTATAACAATGTAACAGCAATTAAAATTTGAAATAAAAAGGGCAAGTATGAACAAACAAAGCTAGGACTAACGACAGGGATGTGTTTTGTCACCGGATTTCTTCTGTCATTATAGTTACAGATAGTTGCATATCCTCTACGGTCGCAGCAGTCAACCCCAGCATTTATTTTGCTGTTCGTGATTCCTGGGCACTTTCACGTTCAGTAGTTTGCCATTGCTTTCTGAACGACCGGCTCCCATACCATTTCAAAAGAAAAACCCAACACAGCTGTGTTTCGAACGAGGTATGCGGGATTACGAACTGCGTCCATAACACCTTCGCCGCGGAGACGGCTCTCCCTCTATAGCGAAGTAATAATGAGAGATATCAAAGAGAACCAGGGAATACTAATCGGAGGTTTTAATATACACAATATACGCTATGCTGATGACACAGTTTTGGTGGCGGATAATGCAAAAGATCTACAACAATTGTTGGACATTATAGTAACAGAGTGCAAAGAAAGGACTCTCTCTCTCTCTCTCTCTCTCTCTCTCTCTCTCTCTCTCTCTCTCTCTCTCTCTCTCTCTCTCTCTCTCTCTCTCTCTCGCTCGCTCCTTGAGTGAAAAGAAAACAGTAACAATGGTGATATCGAAGAACAATGAGACACAAAAATGTGAAATATAAATATAAGGGAACATTCTTAACCAAGTAGATAATTTTACATACCTAGGAACATTTATAACATCAGACGGAATGTGCACCACAGAGATAAGAGCATAATAGGGCAAGCAAACGCTGCATTTCAAAAAATGAAAAGTATCTTATGCAATAAGTCATTATCATTGAATGTAAGAAAGAGAGTGCTGAAGTGCTATATAGAACCTGTTTTGCTGTATGGTAGTGAATCTCTTCGAATGTAAATGAACAAATTAGGAAGAACTTGGAAGCAGCAGAGATGTGGTTTATGAGGCGATTGTTGCGAATTCTTTGACTGCCAAAGTAACTAACAACGATTGCCTGTAAGAGGCTAATGAAACTAGAACATGATATACAACAATAAGAAAGAGACAAACAGCTTTCATTGGTCATGTGATAAGACAATAGGCATTGGGGAACATCGCGACGACTGGAAAGATCGGGGAGGGGGGGGGGGGAAGAAAGGCAGAGGCAGACCATGAGAAATGATGCTGGATGGATTGAGACGGTGACAATGGAGGAATATCAGCAGCTGAGTTGATGCAGAACACCAAAGACCGAGTTGTGTGGAATGACATGAACACCTACGCCAGCTGGCATGGCACTTGATGATAATGATGATCTTACACACTAAACACTTTATTCTTGTTATTTCTATGTCTAATATTTAACTTTTGTGTTGGCATTCTGGCAGCGCCTTATATATAGTATGCCTGTGTGGGCTGTTGGTTTGTTAAGACTTCTGTCTGCCCCACTGTTCACATGGGGCTGTGAGGAGCATTGTGTGTAGATATTCACTGGCACAGAAACGAAGGATTATGGGACGACCCTCTGTCGTGAATTTGAAACCGCGACTAATTAACTAACAAATATTTAAAATATGTGATTCTTTCTAATTATCTTATTTACGTGCATAATATATGATTATCATTAGCTCTATCTAAGGGCTGCGTGGTCTCGAGGTATGGTGTCCGCCTCGAGTGCTGGAGGTCCCGGGTTCAGGCCCCTGTGAGGACCGGATTTTTTTCACGAGGACTTCTAATAATAAAATTTCCCCTGGTCGGTAGTGAGATTGGACGCCCGTGTGTATTGTTGCGCACGTAAAACATCCCTTGGCAGTTTGAAATCGAAAAAGAGTAGCCTAACGGCGCTGCCCGGGCAAAATTTTGAATTAAAAATCTACCCAAAGTATTTCAGGATCCTCGCCGGTGCTACGGACTTCGTGCACTGAGCTGAGGCACTCCAGACTCAAGTTTGAGTTAGGAGGAGAACGAAGCACTTATGGGTTGCACCCGTGTGCCGTGATGTTGTTCCATCGATTAAACTAAACTAAACTATCTAATATATAAAATACTTGATCCATTTTGGTTACTTTTAGTTATCAACCTAACAAAAGCAATAAGGAAGTTTATTGTCTTCTCTATACCACATATATAATACATGATATTGTTAGTTCTATATTTCACATGTGTAATAAATGATTCTCATGACCTTTCTATCTAATGTATGAAATACTTGATTCTTTCTAGATCTCCATCTCACATGTGAAACAAGTTATTCTCTTGAGTTATCTATCTAACATGTAACATACTTCATTCTTTCTAGTTCTCTATCTTACATGCCAAATACTTTATTCTGCATAATTCTCTATCTTACATACCAAATACTTGATTTGCGTTAGTTCTCTATCTAACATAAAAAATAATTGATTATTTTGTGTTCTCTACCCCTACATGTAAAATAAATTAAACACATTACTTTTCAAACTAACATATAAACTACTTGATAATATGTCAAACACTTGATTCTCATGACTTCTGTATCCAACATTTAATATTCTTCTCCTTTCATGCTTCCTGCCTCTGGATGGCTATAGGCCCTCACCAATTCACGTCAACCCTTTATATCCTCAGCTATACCATACCTCTCCTTTCATGTCCCCCACATATTATTATTTTATGTTTCTATTTCTCTTCTCATGTATTATTAAATCTCCTCTATTTTGTTTGCCCCATGGATTAGAAACAAAAGCCTTTTTTGTTACATTAATCCCATGTATTTTCTCAATGTGTTCTTTCCATCGCCAGCGTCTTTTCTTGACCTCTTGGTTCACGTTGGTAAGTCTGTCATACCATTTTCTTCCTTTTACTTTGCACGGGCACCAAATAGTGAATGTTTGTAGGTTACTTGTCATCGTGTTCGTTGTTCTCCTTGTGTTTTATCCATACAATAGCACATATTTAACGTTAGAGGTGAATATTCTACGTCTGATGATACATTTAATTCTGATTTCCATAAATTTCCTTGTGCTTTAAAATCCCTGTTAGCCTTCTGTATTCTTATTCTGATTTCTATGTCCGTTTCATCCTCTTAACATGTAAAATACTTTATTTTTGTTAATCCTTTAGCACGCATGTGAAATACTTGATTATGACATATTGTGTTTGCCACGTACATAACACACAGTCTGAAGTATTGTTTGCATCAGTGGAAAGAAGACAAATAACTTCTGTCATCTGCCTGTCTGTCTGTCTGTCTGTCTGTCTGTCTGTCTGTCTGTCTGTCTGTCTGTCTGTCTGTCTGTCTGTCTGTCTGTCTGTCTGTAATATCAGAATGTATGTTTGGCCTATACCCGCTCCATGTGTGAACATACTCTTTGGAGATATCAGCAAGTCTAACTTGACTGTTGCTGTCTTTGCAGTCTTTCATATTCATGTCTGAAGATGAACAAAGAAGAAGAGGAAGTAATATGAGGATGAGGAAGATGAAGAGGCAGAGGAAGATGAAAATGAAGAGGATGATGATAATGAAGAGGAAGAGAAAGATATAGAGTAAGAAAATGAGGAACATGAAGAGGAAGAAGAAATAGAATGAGGACTATGAAGAAAGTGATGAAAATGAAGATGAATCAAATAAGGAAGATGAAAAAGGAATGAAGCAGCTGATGCGGATGAGGAATAGAAAGATGAAGAGGGTGAGGAAAAGAACTGAGCAAGAGGACTGTGGATAATGATGTGAAAGAGGAAGAGAAAGGCGAGGAGAAAGAAGATGAGATATAAGAAGAGAATGAGGAGGTGGAATGAAGAAGCAGAAGAAGAAGAAACTTGTTTTAGCTATATGTCCTATGTTTAGCATGTAAGGAGAAGCTGTCTGTGCTCCCCGTATGAATCAATCTCTGCTAAGTTAATCTGCGAACAGTAAAATCCTCTTCTGTACTCTTTTATTTAAACGTAAACCTTTCAGAAATTTCCTGCGATTAACGCAGAGAATCGATATTTACAATGTACAAGTAATTTGAAATAATGTAAGCCCAAATAATACTCCAGCACGCGCTGGCAATACATATACTACTGTATGTTCTGTGTTATTGATTGCGTCTGCCTTCTACCGCACTTATTGTATATATAGAGAATCGTTTAGCAATTAACTACGCAGCAAGTGATAGGCACCACTGAACAGCTTGAAACAAGTATAGTGAAGGAATGCAGCCACTTAATCATAGGTTAGATATGCAGGCGGAGTATGTGGTTGGTAGACAGACAGATAAATAACTGTCCAAACCATAAGCATTTATCTATAAATCTATCTATCTACCTACCTACCTACCTACCTACCTACCTACCTACCTTCTTACCTACATGCTTACATATATACCAACCTACATATCTACTTACCTGCATATCTATCTATCTATCTATCTATCTATCTATCTATCTATCTATCTATCGATCGATCTATCTATCTATCTATCTATCTATCTATCTATCTATCTATCTATCTATCTACCAACTTAAACCAATTACCTACATACCGACCTATCTACCTATCTACTTACCTACCTACTTACTTGCCTACCTAGCTACCTACCTACCTACCTATATTTCTATCTATTTATCTACTTACCTATCTACCTACTTACTTGCCTACCTAGCTATCTGCCTACCTACCTACCTACCTACCTACCTACCTATCTATCTATCTATCTATCTACCTATTTATCTGTCTATCTATCTACCTACCAGCCTACCTACCTACCTGTCTGTCTGCCTGTCTGTCTGTCTGTCTGTCTGTCTGTCTGTCTGTCTACATACCTACTTATCTTTCTATATATAAATCTATCTGACTATCTGTCTGTCTGTTGATAGATAGATCGATCGATCGATCTATCTGTCTGCGTTTCTGTCTGTCTCTTATTTTGCCTATCTAACATTTTATCTGCCTGCCTGCTTGCCTGGTTTCTGACTGTATATCTATCTGCCCACCAATATTTCTGTCCTTATGACTCTTTCTTTGTCTATCAAATACCAAAACAGAAACTCAGAATCACATCAATACATCTTCCTTTGTGAATATTTCACCAAATCACAAACAGCTTTTGTAAGAGAAAATCACTGACACCAATACACCAACAACCTAAGATATGTCCACATCGCGAAGATTCACATTACAATATAAAGCAAAACTAACTGCCACAGTATGTTCTGTGTGCACATTTAGACAAAATTCCAGAATTCCCGCAATCCTAGCCACAGGTGGTTTCGATATACCACACAGACGATTGACAATTCTTAAGTGACACCGAGGATG
Source organism: Cepaea nemoralis (assembly GCA_014155875.1). Taxonomy (NCBI): domain Eukaryota; kingdom Metazoa; phylum Mollusca; class Gastropoda; order Stylommatophora; family Helicidae; genus Cepaea; species Cepaea nemoralis. Next base: position 203,622 of record JACEFZ010008858.1, on the reverse strand, counting down.
CTGTCCTGCTTGCCTGACCTACTCTCTCGTTCGCTCTCCCTCCTACTCTCTCTCTCTCTCTCTCTCTCTCTCTCTCTCTCTCTCTCTCTATCTCTCTCTCTCTCTCTCTCTCTCTCCTGTATTTCATAGATCGCTTCCAAACTCCATCTGGCATATCCAGTGGCTTCTGCTGGTGGCATTTCGGCCGGTGAATTTAAATCCTGGCTCTCGCTGTTTGTGAAAGGCACTTTTCCTCTCTTAATATTGTCATAGCCAGTTGACAAACTGAATTTATTCTGGTAAATTCGCAGTCGAATTAGTTATTAGCTGGTGTTATTATTAAAGGATACGTGCATCTTCTATCTATCTATCTCTATCTATCTATCTATCTATCTATCTATCTATCTATCTATCTATCTATCTATCTATCTATCTATCTATCTATCTATCTATCTATCTATCTATCTATCTATCTAATCTATCTATCTATCTATTCCATCACCTATATATCCTTTCATCCATCCATCCATCCATCCATCCATCCGTCTGTCTGTCTGTCTGTCTGTCTGTCTGTCTGTCTGTCTGTCTGTCTGTCTAATTAATTAGCTATCTATCAATATATCTATCTATCAATTTGTCTGTCTGTCTGCCTGTCTGTATGTCTGTTTGCATTTCTGTCGTTTGGTAAGTCTTTCGGTCGGGGTCGACCTGTCTGTATGTCGGTTGGTCGATGAGTGGTTGGTGGGTGGGTCGGTCTGTCTGTCTGCCTCCCCCCCCCCCCCCCCCCCGGCTGTTTCTCTTCTGCCTGCATGCTTGTCTGCGTGCATTTCTGACTGTCTTTCTGTGCATTTTTGTACCACGCAGTTCCTTTGCTTCCTGCCTCGCCCCTCCCCCCTGAATGACTGTGTTTACCTCAGTGTGTTCGCGCGCACATGTGATTGTCTCTGCGTAAATAATTGTGATTTTCTCTAACTTGGTTTTCGCCTTCCTAGCAGAGGAAGATAACCCTGTCCAAGTCTGGGAGAGACAAGAAATTAGACATTAATTATTAATGGGAACGCGGGGCTAGACAGACACAGGAAACTGTATTGTCACTGAGGACTTGCGGAAACCCGGCAAGTAGCGAAACAAAAGGAAATAGAATTTTCTGGAGTTTGTTGTTGAGAAGTATAGAAGAGAGCATTGTGGTGAGGTAGAGACGGCGATGCCTAGGGTTATCATTTACGCAGATTTGTTATGTAATATTGAGTAGTAAAAGATAAGGATGTCGTAATACTATGTGTAATATTGCATATAAAATCAACATTTGTAAGCATATTTATTTTTTGCGCTCGCTCGCTTTGAACTCAAGAGTAGTCCATACAGACTACTTCTAGTAGTGATGGACTGAACTTTTTTTCGTGTGGAAAAAACACATATTAACAGTGTTCCTGCCATCAGGTGAACCCACTCCGACTTCAGAGGTACTTGTAATTAACGTCTCCAAGTCAAGGACGAGAAATCAACATTTCAGCCCAACTGTCCAATATAGGGGTTGAACCCCTAACCTCGGCGTTTGCACACTGGAGTTTTAAAAGCACGCGTTCTTATCCATTCGGCCATGGTGATCGCTGTAAACATCATATGATTTCCAAATGAGATAAGGACATAATGATGGGAATTTTATCAACAACAGCAAATATGCTAGTATTGACTGCGACTTCCTGTAAAGGATATGCAACTAAAAGGGAAGAAAAATAAGTAGGAAGTGAACTGAAACGAAAATCTTAAAAGCGTGATAGAAATTACAATAACTATACCATTGTCTTTTCACACCTCTTCCAAAGTCGGAGAGTATCTGCCTGCACGGCGAGGAACACCAGTCTGCACACCAATAAGCCAGACATGGGACAATGGATATTCACGCAGACCTCAGGTCCTGTATGACATCACACTGATGTTGGACAACAGGATGTCTTCATCCGACATACAGGACTACACGCTGGAGTTCATAGCCAGCGAACACAATGGATGGATTTGTTCTATATAACATGCAAGAACTATTTTACTACCTTTTAAAGACAAGGACTTATTGCACAAAATGATCTTCCTTTGATAACATTTAGTTTTTGCTTGTCCTATTATGTTCATTAGTCGAAATATGCCGTGGGTCGTCGCTAAAAGCTAGGGGGTTCGTGCTATGTGCGACGCTTTACGTGCTGCGGAAAGAGACCGAGCCATATGGGATAAAACCCGGTGCAATGAAGTCGACCCTGTCGACTTTTAAGCGACTTTTTTTTGTCGAAATATACATGTATAAGTCATATTTACTTATCCTTTTTTATTAGTATGCATTCACATAGTCACTGTAGTGTCTTTCCAGTGTGTATATGTTGTGCTTTCTTGTATGTTTGCTGATGAAGGCTAGTCGCCGCAACGTTCTTTGTTTTCCGTATCTGCTATCTGTAAAGCTGCATTACCCCTTGTTCTTTTAGGAAAGCGGAAAGAGAGAGAGAGAGAGAGAGAGAGAGAGAGAGAGAGAGAGAGAGAGAGAGAGAGAGAGAGAGAGAGAGAGACAGACAGACAGACAAACAGAGAGACAGAGACAGAGAGAGAGAAAGAGACAGAGAGAGAGAAAGAGAGAGAGAGAGAGAGAGAGAGAGAGAGAGAGAGAGAGAGAGAGCGAGAGAGAGAGAGGCGGGGTATTGTATACAATTTAGTAAGAATATAAGAATGAATGTGGATTGTGTTGTCCACATGACCACTATTGTTTACACCACGAATACATCTCGGTGGGGTCAGTGAACGCAGTTTTACATTTCCCAGTCATACCGAGTGGCTGATTTAAGAACATCTTTGGGCGATATGGAAGCAGACATCATTGCTTTGAACTTGATGGTATAAATCATCGGTTGTTCAGACAGCAATGGCAAACTGCTGAGCGTAAAAATTTCCCAGTACATCAGAAACTGCTAAATGAATATTGTGGGGTTGTTTGCAACGTCCGCTAAAGGATATTCAACGAAAGTTAACATTCCCTTAAAAATACAGAACATTTCTTGTGCGACAAGCAGGAACAAAGGATGCATATCCTAAATAAAATCTTTGACAGCGATGCAAACATCTCTTGTTTTAGCAAACTGTCAAAGCATCCTTTTAGCACTTTAAATGTCAGCCGCAATTCTGGTCACAAATTAAACATCATCCTCATGTGCATATAGAGTGGCAGGTCTTTTGTCTACTAAATGATGTTTAACACGCACTCTTCCGCACTTTTAGTAAACCATTTTAAATGTTTCTGTGCGTTATTTAGTATGGTTACGCAGATCTTCTACTTCTTCTTCTGCGTTTGTCCGGAACGTTGATTAAGATGTAATTGCGTCATGTCTGTTTACAGCAGAGCAGTGATATTTGCACTTTTCGGCCGACACACCGACTTCTTCAGGCATTTGTTAACCGGAGTAATCTTCCTGGATGTTTCGTAGGACGTTTGACTTTCACTGTTTTAATGGTATCTCTAACCCAGCTGGCCCATTTAGAACAGCTGAAGACATCAGTCAGACCTCACAGGAAGGCAGGGGCAGACCACGGGCATTCTCCGCCATCCAAGGAGGCTTCCTTAATTGCAGAGCTGATACATAGCGCTCTGGTAATGGCCTTACCCAAGGAATTGTCTCGTGATGCAGTATTTATAACTGAAAATCTAAAAGATCTACAATTGGTAGACATTGTGGTACCAAAGAATGCCCAAAAATATCGTTCCTTGAATATCAAGAAAATATAAGCAAGGGTTATATATTAGCTTCAGAAATACAAATAATATGGGATATTACAATGGAAGGGAACATGATTAACAAAGTCATACAAAGATATATCGTCTTTCTGCACGAATGGGATATCCCATTTGGCTATATATTATTTATCTGGACTGAATTAGTTAGAGCAGCGTGGAAGCCGCCAACACAATCAAGAAGACACAAGAGGAAAATTTGACAGCTAGCTGCAGTAAAACACCAGAACGTGAAACAACCGCAAACGTTAATCAAACTTCTACACCAAATGATGTCGCTCCCGTCGATCAACCGACGCCAGAGACTACAACTTTAACTGAAGACAGCAGCAGCCGTGAAGTTTTCAACAGCAACAGCCGTGAAGTTTTTAACAGCGCCAAGATGAAGCAGCCCAATTTACCAGAGAACCCCCACACAGGAGGAAACAACAACAACGGAGGACTTCACCGGCAAATTACTGCTAAAACAGACAAGCGTGGGAGAAGCCAAACTGTCGGCGCTACCAACAGACAAGATAATCAAGCTGCTGGAAAACGAGCTGGGAAGAAACAGCATCTACCAGATGCGCAAGACACCTGATGGAGTAGTAGTCTTCATCAACAAAAACCCAAAGACCACAGCATTTATCCAGAAATTAGCACAAGGAGAGAAGGACGACATCAAGCTTCACCACGGCATCTTATTGGAAGCCACCCGACACAGCATGATGAAACGATGGGTCATGAAACGAGTCAAGACCCATCTCTCCAAAGACCAGATCAGGGAGATGCTGACTAGGGCGAACGAGAAACTCAAGATCACCAGTGCTGAGAGGATCATCGATAAGAATAACATCCCCTCCATAGTCGTCATCGTAACATTGGAGGGATTGAGTGATCCCTCAATTCATCAGATGGGACAAGAGAGATGAAGTTCCAGAGCACTACATACCGAGAGTGCTGCAGTGCTCTAAGTGTCAGAAGTTTTGGCACGCCCGTGCCATCTGCAAGAGTGAGGCGGAGGTATGCAGATACTGCTCTGGACCTCATCCATACAGTCAGTGCCAGCAGGCAAAGACCGAAAGGGACTTCAGGAAGCCTAACACTAACAAATAATGCCGCAAATGCCTCGGCAACCACGGCGCCACGAAGACAGCAAGGAAGCTATGAAGATCGCCATCAAAACTAACCTGCCCTATAAAGAAGCTAGGAGGCAGTACGAGGCCACCAATCGACTCACAAAAAGCGACATAGCGCAACTGAAAGGCAAACTGAAGGATCTGCGATCAAAGCTCAACAACATGGAGGAAGAAAAAAGAAAAGATGCAAGACACTTAGATAACAGCCGCTCAGCGCATCCTGGACGAAACGAAGCAAGTTCAGCAGAAGATTGAGCAGGATGTCGCTCGAATGGCTGCTATAAAGGCGGAGACAGAAGAATGGCTTTCAAGCATGGAAGAAGACAAAGACAAGACGCAAGAAGCACAGATAACGGCCGTTCAGCGCATCCTGGACGAAATAAAGCAAGTTCAACAGAATATTGAGCTGGCTGCTATAAAGGCTGAGACTGAAGAACAACTATCAAAAATACAAGATGTGAAAGAAAGGACTGAAGATACTCTACAAGAGATATTAGCACTCTCAAGACCAAGACAGTCACACCAGAACCAGAAGAAGCAAACATACAAACAGAAGAAGAAGCAATAGATGAAGGAAGATATCGCTTCCCACCAAGATCGAACTGGCGAACCGCCCACAACACACGAAATAAAGGAAGACCAAGAAGACGCCCAAACGATCACAATTACTGGAGCATAGAGAACGAGAGGTAAAGCTCCCTGAAGGAAATAGCACCATGTGACAGGGTGGATACACAACAACTCCAAGCCGCAACAAGTGCGCGACTCTGTCCAGACATGAAAAACCTCATCAAGAAAGTAACGAACGCAATCAACCCATCATAAGCCGGGAAGCTGACAACAAGCAGCCCAAAGTACGAAAGACAAACTACAAGCTACACCATAAATGCCCCAACATAGTAAAGTCGAAAACACGAAGGCTGAAAGGGGGTACTCGTACCAAAAATTGGATTGGACTGGAATTAGTTAAGAGCTGAATAAGTCAAGCAAAGGCTTCGTTCAGATAATTGGGACACGTGTTATGTAATAAGTCACTCTCATTAAATGTCAGATAAGTGGGTTACGTGTTATGTACTAAGTCACTCTCATTAAATGTCAGATAACTGGGATGCGGGCTATGTAATAAGTCACTCTCATTAAATGTCAGATAAGTGGGTTACGTGTTATGTAATAAATAACTCCCATTAAATGTCAGATAATGGGGGAACATATTAAGTAATAAGTCATTCTCATTAAATGTCAGATAATTGGGACACATGTTATTTAATATGTCATTCTCATTAAATGTCGGATAACTGGGTTACGTGTTATGTAATAAGTCACTCTAATTAAGTGTCAGATAATTGGGACACGTGTTATGCAATAAGTCACTCTCATTAAATGTCAGATAATTGGGACATCATGGAATGCGCACGAACATGTTTGAAGAGGGACGCAGAGGTGTTTCAAAGGCACCAGGGCCAGGTTCAATACTAGCCAAGACCTACTAACACGTACTAGTAGTGCATCCTGGGCAACAGGTCCCTTCGCGGTCCTGGCTAAAATAGTAGGATCGCTAATTCTTCTGAAGTCGGAAAGTATCTGCCTGCATGGCGAGGAACCACCAGTCTGCACACCAATAAACCAGACATGGGACAATGGATATTCACGCAAACCTCAGTCCGGTATGATATCACACTGATGTTGGACAACAGGATGTCTTCATCCGACATACAGGACTTCACGCTGGAGTTCACAGCCAGCGAACACAAGCAAGCAAGCAAGCAAGCATGTTAGAAGAGCGAGGAGGCAAACGAGACGAATATTCCGAATACCTTGGACTGTCGTAGTAACTAACAAACATTGCCTGGAAGAGGCTAATGAATTTATAAAATCATATACAGCTATAAAAGAGATGACGAATGTTCACTGGTCATGTGATGAGAAGAGAAGCGTTGAAAAACATCGCGAAGACTGAAAAGATCAACAGTATAAGAAGCCAACGCTGACAGGGAGAAAATATGTTATAGTACGGTAAAGTAGAGGAATAACATGAATAGCATTGATTGTAAAGACTGAGATTCGTGAGATGTATGAAAGTCTGCTCCATACGGCAGGACATGTGGCTGGAGTCACAGAATTATACCAACGTTTGTGTACTAAGTGATTTAATGAGCATGATCCGAAAGTGCAATACGTGTGCAAAATTGGAACCGACTAAACGATTCTCTTGTTTAAATATTCGTTTATATATATTGTGTTTTAATACTGTTGATGATGAATACTATTACATTTTCTAAATGCATGTTCTTCTTAAGATCTGTTTGTGTTGTTCCGTTCCTAACGTCCTCCTAGTATAATCGAAATGCCGTTCGTTGTGTCGTAATGTTAGTTAGTTAGTTAGTTAGTTAGTTAGTTAGTTAGTTAGTTAGTTAGTAGGGTAGCAAGCATCACCTGGATCTTTTCTCCTGGGCATGCCGGTGTGCTGGGGAATGAACAGGCGGACAGATTGGCTGGCTCGGCAGAACTTGGTGGAGTATTGGTGCATGACAAGGCAGATGTGGTTGCGGCCTTGTGGAAGCACGTGTACACCTCGGAGGAGCAAATGGATCACCATAGTCTGGTTAGAATGAGGCAGCGAGGAGTGATGAGGGGATCTGGCCGACGCTCGACGCTCAGAGGAAAGGCGAGACGGACATATAATCAGATTGCTACTGGAACTATTAGTCTTGGAACTCTTCGCTGGTTGCTGAGGATGGGGACGGAGCTCTTATGGGAATGTCCCGAATGCTGTGATGTCGGTTCCTAGATCAATCAATCAATCAATTAGTTAGTTAGTTAGTTAGTTAGTTAGTTGGTTGGTTGGTTGGTTGGTTGGTTGGTTGGTTGTTTGGTTGGTTGGTTGGTTAGTTGGTTGGTTGGTTGGTTGGTTACAAGCAATGATGTACAGACCAGATGGAAACATAGGAAGAGGCCGACCACGTAAACGTTGGACGGATGGAATAGCAGAGTCCATGGGAATATCGATAAAAGAAGCCCATAATCGGGCACTCTCACGATGTTTATACTTCACCTCGACACCGCAAGGTATAAGAGGAACATGGTGAGATGACATGAGATTAGATGAGTTAGTTAGGTAGTTTTTCCTCTTGAGCCCAAGGCGGCGCATAGGGCAGAAGTCATGGCTCACCATGCCTGGCGGTTCGCTGCTTTCTGTGTTAGATCCTGGATGTTTACTTGGCCGTTGAATGAGCCTTCTCTGATGATGGTTCTACGCAGGGTCTCTCTTGGTCTTCCCCGTTTTCTTTTCCCTACTGGTGACCGTATCAGGGCTTGGTAGGGGAGTCTTGTCTGACTGAGTACATGGCCGATGTAGTTCCAACGGCATCTTATATATAAAAGGCAATCTCCGCCTGTATCTCTGTCTGTATGTCTGTCCTTTATGCGTTCGCGAACGGTCCATCCGATTGAGATGAAATTTTCTACACGTCTTCCTCTCAGTTCCGCACTGCCAACTGTGATATTGTTTTAGTGTGAAATCGGCTGCTTACTTAATATTATTTAATTTTTCATTTTTCATTATAATTTCTATATAGCAAGGGGACTTAACTCTAGAAAAGTTATTTCAAGGGGCATAACTTTTAATAACTTTTCTGTATACCTTATAGTCATATTGTTGCATCGTTTTCAAAGATTTATAAACTCTTTGTCTATAGTTATATAAAGGCATATAAGTTATAATAAATAATGATACAAACTTTAAGGCATTTTCAAAGTTTTCATAAAAATAATGCATAATGCATAACATTGTAACTCATCTTTTTATTGCTTATGTGGTTGTTTCGGGATTTGATGCTTAAGTTATCTACAGTCATGTAGGTGATTAGAAACAGTTTTCATTAAAAATAATGGATGGTGTATGGAAGGACATTCTTTTAAGTTTCTTTTTTTGTTTGTTGTATGAATTTAATGAGACGCTACCCGCCAGGAGCTGGGCGAAGCCACGCCGGGTCAGATAGATAGACAGACCCACCTTTTCGCTGCAGTTATCTACAGGCATATGCGTTATAATCCTCCTCCTCCTCCTCTCCCCTAATCCTCCTCCTCCTAACCTCTTCCTCTTCCCCTCCCCCTCCTCCCTCTCCCTCCTCCATCCTCCTCCTCCCTCTTTCTCCTCCTCCTCCCTCCTCCTCCCTCTTCCTCCTCCTCCTACCCTCTTCCTCTTCCCCTCCCCCTCCTCCCTCTCACTCCTCCATCATCCTCCTCCCTCTTTCTCCTCCTCCTCCCTCCTCCTCCCTCTTCCTCCTCCTTCCTCCTCCTCCTTCCTCCTCCTCCCCCTCCTCCCTCTTCCTCCTCCTACCTCCTCCATCCTCCTCCTCCCTCTTTCTCCTCCTCCTCCTCCTACGTCCTCCCCCTCATCCCTCCTCCTCCCTCCTCCTCCTTATCCTCCCTCCTCCTCCTACCTCCTCCTCCTTCCTCCTCCTTATCCTCCCTCCTCCTCCCTCTCCTCCTCCCTCCTCCTCATCCCTCCTCCTCCCTTCTCCTCCTCCCTCATCATCCTCTCTCATCCTCCCTCCTCCTCCCTCCTCCTCCCCTCCACATCCCTCCTCCTCCTCCCTCTTCCTCCTCCTCCCTCCTCATCCTCCCCCTCCTTCTCCTCCTTCCTCCCTCCTCCTTCTCCCTCCTCCTTCTCCCTCTTCCTCCTCCCTCCTCCTCCTTCTCCCTCCGCCTCCTCCCTCCTCCTCCTCTCTCCTCCTCCCTCCTCCTCCCTCCTCCTCTTCCATCTCCCTCCTCCTCCCTCCTCCTCCTCCTCCTCCCCTCCTCCTCCTGTGTTCTTCTCCTCCCTCCTTCTCCCTCCTCCTCCTTCTCCTTCCTCCTCCCTCATCCTCCTCCCTCCTCCTCCTCCTTCCTCCTCCTTCCTCCTACCTCCTCCTCCTCCCTCCTCCTCTCTCCTCCTCCTAATCCCTCCTCCTCCCTCCTATTCCTCCCTGCTCCTCCTCCTTCCTCCTCCCTCCTCTTCCCTCCTCCTCCTCTCTCCGCCTATCTCTTCCTCCCTCCTACTCCTCCCTCCTCCTCCCTCCTCCACCTCCCTCTTCCTCCTCCCAGCTCCTACTCCTCCTTTTTCTTCTTCTGCTGCTGCTGCTGCCGCCGCTCCATTTACCCAAGTTAATTGTTGGGGAAGATGTAAAGATCTTTCAAGTGCTCTTTCTAATGCTTTTTGTAAGTTGGTCTTCGTTTATCTAAGGTTGTTCTAACTGCAACCAATACATGATTAGACAGACAGACAGACAGACAGACAGACAGACAGACAGACAGACAGACAGGCAGACAGACAGACAGACAGAGAGGGACGGACAGACAGACAGACAGACAGACAGACAGACAGACAGACAGACAGACAGACAGACAGACAGACAGTCGGGAACTTATAAGACTACTTATATGAATTAAATTAGATGCTCCCCATCAGGGGCTGGGCGATGCCGGGTCGGGTCAGACAGACAGACAGACAGACAGACAGACAGACAGATAGACAGACAGACAGACAGGTAGATAGTCGGGAACGGGAGCTTATATGACTACTTATATGAATTAAATGAGATGCACCACACCAGGAGCTGGGCGATGCCGGGTCGGGTCAGACAGACAGACAGACAGACAGACAGACAGACAGACAGACAGACAGACAGACAGACAGACAGACAGACAGTCGGTAACGGGAACGAGAACTTATATGACTACTTATATGAATTAAATGAGATGCTCCCCACCAGGCACTGGGCGAAGCCGGGCCGGGTCAGCTAGTTTTCTTATAAAATTAGATACAATATCTTGCTTAGTCTCTGATCTGTTTTGCGTTTTGGTTCAGTAGAGGTTTAGAATTCTTATAAGACAATTGTTCTCAAAATTATCTAATTTTTTATCTGAACCTACCGTTGATTTCCAACTCTCACATCCATACGTTAACACTGGAATCACACAAGAGTTGAAGATTTTAAGTTTTGTGTGTTTGCTGAGTGTCTTTGACTTCCAGATGTTTGACAGTTTATTGAAGGCACCAGATTCCAGTGCGATTCTAGAATATATTTCTGGTGTTGAGTGCCCTGTAGATGTCATTGTGCTTCCTAGGTATGTGAAGCTGTTGACTTTTTTAAGAACGTGGTTGTTTAATTTTGTGTCGTCTAGACTGTTGGAAAGCTCGAGTTTTTTTTTGTTTTTGCTGTGTTAATTTTGAGACCAATTTGTCCTGAAACATACGTAATATACCTATTTTTAATTTACATTTTTTAACACCCCCCCCCCCACCCCCCCACCCCCCCCCCCCTTTGTGATTTATGTTCACCATTGTGGAGTTCGTCTTAAGGTATGTAGACTATGTCCGTGTTTATTATATCTCACCTTTGCCCAGGAGTTACACACATCTATCTGTGTTTATTTTTATTTTTATATGTATATTTTTATATTACCGTGGTAGACAATCGACATTACTGTGCGAACATGTGTATATTTCAGTTTGAAGGATTTATCTAGTTAATTCACGTAAGTTGTGTGATTGCAGCAGTATGTACCTGACGAGATGCAGCGAAATATGCCAGGCAATAAATCGTGCAATCTATTGTTTGTGTCTTCGTTATTCAAATTCATCACGGGAAAACATTGTTTTGAATATCTGTGTTTATTTCCTACTAGATACAACTTGACGGTCCGATGTGTCTGTGTGCTTGTTATTTGACCTATGTTGGTTTAATATCACCTCTAAAAGTACTGGAGAGATTTGGACTTAATAGACCAGAACTTTAGGAAGGGGAAATCCCAACTCCACCTCCTAGTGGTAGAGGATAGGAAACACCACGGTGTGGCTAACGCAACCCTTGGGACCGAGTATCAACTGGGATAAATGGACAGCTCTGCAGCTGAGCAGAGCAAGGCACTCACTTGTCCTGACGATCGGAAATGGCTGTCAAAGGCTGAGGTAACAATCTCTCATGTGGATGTTGAAAGCAAGGATAAACCGCCGTATTATCTTTCCAAGGCTTCATGATTTACAACAATGAGAAAGAGACAAATAGATTTCTTTGGTCATGTGATGAGAAGAGAGACACTGGAGAAAAAAGATCGAGGGGAAGAGAGTGAGAGGCAGACCAAGAGAAATGATACTGGATTGATTGAGAAGGTGGCATGGAGGAATATCATCAGCAGAGTTGATACAGAAAACCAAAGACCGAGATCTGTGGAGAGCCATTAATGCCTACGCCAGCCGGTATGGCACTTAACGATGAAATGATGGTTTAATATACAATTATGAGACATATAGTGCTATGTAAATTGGAAAGAAACGATTTATGTCCATATTCCATAGCTGTGGGTTCAGGCAGATGATAAACCTGCTAATGAAGGGCACCTCGTTTAGGGGTGTATAGTTGTTAATGCGTCGAAGCACTCTTGTTCATTCAGCGAGCCGCTGTCGTCATTTGGAGGTGAAAGATTTTAATCCTGGTCGGTAAACATAGCTTTTCATTTTTATAATGTCTAGTGCGTCCTCTAATCCCTACTTCTTTCTTCTACATCTCTAAGGGCATGTTCTATGAATGAAATTATTCGAAAGGTCAAGGTGGGTTCTGTGCGTAGAAATTTATTGCTTGCTTGTGTTCGTTGGCTTGAGCTCCAACGCGAAGTCCTGTATGTCGGATGAAGGCATCCTGTTGTCCAACATCAGTGTGATGTCATACAGGACCTGAGGTTTGCGTGAGTATCCGTTGTTCCATGTCTGGCTTATTGGTGTGCAGACTGGTGGTTCCTCGCCGTACAGGCAGACGCTCTCCGAATTCGGAGAAATCGGCGATTCTACTGACTTTAGCCAGGACCCCGAAGGGACCTGCTGCCCAGGACGCTTGACGAGGACGCGTCAATAGGTCTTGGCCAGTAAATAACCCGGCCCTGGTGCCTTGGAAACACCTCTACGTCCCTAGAAATTTATTAATTAAATCGTTGCGGGGGTCTGTTGTCACGTTCATCTTTGTCCTGGGACATGCGGGAGTCGATGGAGTTTCGAACGCGGTATGCGAGATTACAAATTGTAAATCATTCGCCACAGCTCCACAGCTGCTAAAATCGAACTACAATTAAATGTGTACTGTCCCATTGTGGCAGTACCTGGAAGTCAGAAGACAAGTAAAGTTACCAATAAACGTGGGGGTTGTGAATAGGAAGAGAACGAACTTAATATTATGAGACACAGCGCGTTATCCGGACTACCAGAAAGGAACAGAACCAGGCCAATGATGTCTACCATGCTCTTGACCTCTAGGGACAGGTCATCGTTTGACTACTTCGGACTGGAAATAAACTGAACAAGTTTACCTGGGGCAGGACTCATTAGATTAATACCACCTGGGACAGAACAAGTAAAGCTAATTCTACCTGGGACAGAACAAGTAAAGTTAGTACCACCTGGGACAGAACAAGTAAATTTAATACTACATGGGACAGAACAAGAGAATTTAATACTACCTGGGACAGAACAAGTGAATTTAATACAACCTGGGACAGAACAAGTGAATTTAATACTACCTGGGACAGAACAAGTAAAGCTAGTACCATCTGACACAGAAAAAGTAAATTGAATACTACCTGGGACAGAACAAGTAAAGCTAATTCTATTTTTGGCAGAACAAGTAAAGCTAATTCTACCTGAGACGGAACAGGTAAATTTAATATTACCTGGGACAGAACAAGTAAATATAATACTACCTGGGACAGAACAAGTAAAATTAATT
>JACEFZ010008858.1:147500-185000 GCA_014155875.1 Cepaea nemoralis | reverse complement strand
ATGAAATCAGTCTTAACATCAAGAGCAGTGGTTGGATTTTAAGATTATTTTAAGATCGCGTTAATACATGAACCGATTACTTGATATTAATTTTCCATACTTTACTGTTCTGTACTTCTCGCTCTTCTGAAATTCGATTTTTAACATAAGTAGACCCGCAAATCACGTTTTATGTAGACGCCTAGACTTGGTCTAGTATGTGTTATAAAATTCAGCTTCTATGTTTATGTGTGTAGGGGCTGGGTAGGGGGGGGGGGGGGGGGGGGGGGTTATAGGGAGGAAATACGAAAGGGGGAGGGGATGACATTCTGAACATATTGTGAAGGGGTGCATGGGCCAAAAAAATGTTGAGTGCCACTGATCTAGAGAGATTTACAGCGCATTAAAAATTGTCAAATGATATGAGTAGTTAGAAAAGCGCAATTCGGGTTTGGATTTGCCGGAGCCTCCGGCAATTGACCTTGACCTCGGCTGATTTTCACTCCCCCTCGGTCATATAGTTGGGTAAGGGGTAAGGGGTGGTATCTAGGTCATATCTAAGGGCGATAATTCTAAGATTTTATGTTTCTAAGGGCAGATAACTATTGAGTGGGTGTATAAAAATTTTAATTAATTATTAAAAAAATAAAATAAAATAAATAAAAATAAATATAAATAACGACGGGGTGCGGGGTGGTGGCGAGGGGGTGGGCGCGTGGGTTGAGGCTAGGCGGTTCGGGTTTAAACACTATCAGGTATATAATAACTTTTTATTAAATCATGTATAAACAATACAATGCATATTAAATAAGTAGCGGCATAGTGGAAAATTCTGGAAGGTAGGACCGGGGAGTTATACGTCGGCAAGTGTGGGAAAATCTCCGGCGGGTGTGACGGTGGTTGGTTTATAACAGACGTGGAGGGGGTGCATACGGAAAAGTCATTAAGTAACGGGTTGTAAAAACGTGGGTGAGTGGTGTGTTAAAATATTTTGAACTGTTAGCGCATTGGTGGTGTACATTAGCACGAATAGAAGGAATAGGTGCGGTGGGGATAGTAGTGGGTATGGGTTAGTGAAATTAGTTGATAAGGGTGGTTATTAGTGCTATGTAGATGTTCATAGTAGCTTATTCACTAACATAACACGTGTTACAAATGAAACCTTGAAAGCTAAAGATCGTTGATTGTAATGGATATAGTGTAGTATCATTCGGTGGTAAGGGGTGGGTACCAGGTATTAGTGGTCAAGTAGTGGTCAAGTGGTGGTCAAGTGAGGAAATTTTATGGGAAAGTGGTTGTAATGATATGGTGATGATTAAAGGGTGGTAAATTAGTGGTCAAGCAGTGGTCAAGTGAGGAAAATTTTACGGGAAAGTGGTTGTAATGATATAGTGATGATTAAAGGGTGGTAAATTAGTGGTCAAGCAGTGGTCAAGTAGTGGTCAAGTGAGGAAATTTTAGGGAAAATTGGTCAAAGCGACATGGTGATGGTTAAAGGATGGTAAATTAGTGATAAATTAGTGGTCAAGCAGTGGTCAAGTAAGGAAAATTTTAGGGAAAATTGGTCGTAGCGACATGGATGATGATTAAAGGGTGGTAAATTAGTGGTCAAGTAGTGGTCAAGTAGTGGTCAAGTGGTGGTCAGGTGAGGGAATTTTAGGGAAAAGTGGTTATAATGATATGGTGATGATTAAAGGGTGGTAAATTAGTGGTCAAGTAGTGGTCAAGCAGTGGTCAAGTAGTGGTCAAGTGGTAGTCAAGTGAGGAAATTTTAGGGAAAAGTAGTTGTAATGATATGGTGATGATTAAAGGGTGATAAATTAGTGGTCAATCAGTGGTCAAGTGGTGGTCAAGTGAGGAAATTTTAGGGGAAAAGTAGTTGTAATGATATGGTGATGATTAAAGGGTGGTAAATTAGTGGTCAAGTAGTGGTCAACCAATGGTCAAGTAGTGGTCAAGTGGTCTAGTGACCACTTAAATTGTAGAGGACGATGTCCCTAAGATTATGGTAGTGGTTAAAGTGATCGATGACGTGGTCAAGTAGCGGTCAACCAGTGGTCAAGTGGTCGAGTGAACACTTAAAAGGTAGAGAAAAGTACGTATATTGAAACGGTGATGGTAAAATGGTCGACGATGTGGTCAAGCAGTGGTCAAGTAGTGCTCAACCAGTGGTCAAGCGCTCAAGTGAGAAAATTGTAGGGTTTGGTACGTGTAGTGAAACAGAGATGGATAAATTAAGTAGTGACGTTGTCAAGTAGTGATCAAGTAGTGGGCAAGTACTGGTCAAATGGTCGAGTAACCACTTAAATTGTAAGGGAAAGTTCGTGTAGTGAACCTGTGTTGGTTAAAGTGATCGATGACGTGCTCAAGTAGTGGCCAAGTAGTGGTAAATGGTCGAGTGACTACTTAAATTGTCGGTGAAAGTAGGTATAGTGACATGGTGATGATCAAGAGTTGGTCATGTGGTGTTCAAGTACTGGTCAAGTAGTGGTCAAGGGTCAAGGGGTGGTCAAGCGACCCCTTAAGTTGTAGGGGAAGTTACTGTAGTGACAGTAGGGGTTAAAGTGATCGATGACATGAACAAGACGTTATGCCGGCTGCTAAGTTCAGAAAGTAGTGTCCTTAGTATTGGTAATTTCCCTGACAGGAGCGTCTCGAGCACTGATTTTGTATTGATCAATAGCACCTAGTGGTACAGTCGACACACATGGACAATAGTTACATCCGGTCAAAGATGGCGTCGCACCCTATCACACATGGGTAATTGCTACAACCAAACTACGTCTCATTCACTAAAACTGGTCAAATATGGCGTCACATCCGGTCACATGGGTAATGGGACATCTGAGACACGTGGTTAAGAGGGAAATATAGAAAAAAGGTGTCCTATCGGTTGTCGAGTCAGGGAACCTAACGTATGATGATCACTGTGTATAGGAGTGAATACACTGCATCATCAACACTGCATCCGAAGGGTAAAATGGTCACCCCCTTCTCTCTCTCTTTTTCTATAACCGTGTAGTCCTAGTGTTATCCGGAAACACCAAAGGACACCCGGGCATCAACACAACAAACTGCCCCGATTCAACCTTAGGCAATGCACGTAACATGACAGGTCACATGTCCGCCGTCATAACCAACGACGTTATCACGTATCAAATTAGTCATCCACACTTTTCATTTCCTTTCTATGTGGTCATAGTGTCTTTACATCTTTTTCCAGAAAGCCAGTTCCAAGACCAGTATATGTTTTTTCAGTGCACCTGCTCAGTGCCAAACTTCACAACCAGACAAAAGTACACCTTCTATGTACCACTTCAACCATCAAATAAGAAAATATGTTAGACAAAATCTTAAAATTATTGGTCAAATACAGAAATAGCTCGTCCAAACTTATAAAAAGTACGAACATTTGTTAACCTATTGGGAAAAATATCAATCAAGTAGGAAAGTTTGTTAGTCAAATAGAAAAAAATATTGACCACGTAACGATATATCTTGTCCACACTTATGAAAAGTAGGGAAATTTGTTAGTCAAATGATTAAAAAAAAGATTAACCAAGTAACGAAATACCCCCACCAAACTTATGAAAAGTACGAAACTTTTTTTAAGCAAGTATGAAAATGTATCGACCAAACAGAGAAATATATCACCCAAACTTATAAAAACTAGGAACATATGTTAACCAAATGGAAAATATCTTGGCCAAATAGGAATATTTGTTAGCCAGAGCGGGAAAATATTGTCCAAGTAACGAAATACATCGTTCAAACCTACGAAAAGTGGGAAACTTTGTTAATTAAATGTGAAAATTTTGGCCAAATTTCAACCAAACTTATAAATATTTCAACTAAACTTATAAAAAAGTAGGAACATTTGTCATCCAAATGGGAAAAAGGTCGGCTAAATACAGAAATATCGCAACCAAATTTATAAAAAAGAAGGAAAATATTGACCAAGTAACGAAATATCTCGTCGAAACTTATAAAAATGTAGGAAACTTTGTTAACCAAATGTGAAAGGACAAAACAAATATTGATCAATTAAAGAAATAACTCCTCCAAATTTATGAAAAGTACGAAACTTTGGTACCCAAATCCGACAAATATAGGTCAAATACTGAAATATTTTGTCCAAACTTATGAAATGTAGAAAATTGTCTTAACCAACTGGGGTAAATATTGCTCAAACTAAGAAACATTTCGACCGAAGTAGGAAATTACGTGAACCAAAGTAATAAAATTGTTGGCCAAATACGAAAAAGTATCGGTCAAACTTATAGATGTCTCGTTTAAACTTATAACATGTATGAACATTTGTTAGGTAAAGGTGAAAAATATTGGCCAAATAATGAAATATCGCATCCGAACTTATAAAATGTACGAGTTAACCAAAGGCGAAAAGGCCAAAATACGAAATGTCTCAACCAAGCTTATAAAAATCTAGGAAAAAATATTACAACTAAAATATTGATAAAAAGGTATAAATCCAAAACATTATAAAAATAACCAAATGTGAAAAATATCGTCCAAAGACAGAAATATTTCAACTAAACTTATAAATAAGTCACCAAAAGGGAAAAGGTCAAGTACAGAAATAACTATGGAAAAAGTAAGTCCACAAAACTAAGAAAAAAATGTAACTTCTGTAGTCAAATGTGTCTTATCTGAAAAGACGCTATCAATGTCACCCCTTTCCTTGTTTTACTTTACCAAAGACCTTCACCGTATCTGGTACAGAAACCCTTATACAGCACTCATCTCTCCACAGTCTTGGTTTCTTTCTAATACAAAGTGGTCACATCACCAAGAACTTCAAACCTCCATTGTACACGTGCTCCATTGAAACACCCATGACAGTTAACAACATGTATGGCCATGTAATCTGTGAGTCCATCGGGATAGTTCATCCGAGTATTCATCACCAAAGAGCCATTTCCCATGGCTGACAGCTTCAACTTGGTATACCACATCTTATTCTAACATATACTTTACATGAAATTTCCCAGATTTGGGATCTATTAAAGAATACGTAATGAGATACACAAAGACACCAAGAACATATCAGACAAAACAACTCACAAATTAAAACTTAAACCATATCAGATGAACCACCCAACAAGTACTACTAGAACTCAAACATATATTAAGGAAACGCATACTTAAACATTGTCAGACATTGGATTTAAATCCCCTACTACTATCATATCACTGGTGTCGAAGTCCCGTTTCACAAAAACACTCTCTTGTCAGTTGTTAGTGAAAACCATTACACCAGTCCAGAATTGTGACTCGTAAAATCTACACTCACACAGGCTCTATTAAAGAATACGTATGAGATACACCAAAACAACAAGAACATATTATACAAAACAATTCACAAACTAAAACTTAAACCATATCAGATGAACCACCCAACAAGTACTACTAGAACTCAAAACATAACGATATTAAGGAAACGCATACTAGTTTATTTCTGTTTATAACTGTTTTAATATGGCAGAGAGAAACATGGTAATTAGACTATATCTGCCTTCTTCACTGCTGTCCTTTGTTCGATGACTTTTCTTCTGTGCTTGTCCTTCAGGACTGGATTCAATTTTTTTTTCCAAGTCTTGTACACGCCTTTCAAAATGCTCACGTTCTCTGATTACATGGTGCCAGTTACCATGGCGTTCTTCGGTGCTAACAGTATGGACTGTCAAGAAGTGAGGTTCTGGTGCAAAATTAACCTGTGGAGGTAAATAAAACACATTGAAACTTACAAGACGGCCACACATACTACTTTACTAAAGAAAAAACAGTAAAAAAAAATTCATGATGAGAAGTGGTAAAAGGCATCAAAAAACAGACAGTCGACATTCTATTGGTCACGTCTTGAGAAAAGGTAAAGGTATAGTCACTGATGGTTTGTAGTATAGAGAGATGTACATAGAAAACATGTATACCAGCTAGGTCTTCTGTATTAGACATGTTTACAAAAATACACATGTGAACTATGATCATTACTACCCATACACACCTTATTCGTCGATGACGAACACCTTCGGACACCGACAGTAGGATAGTTTTCGTTCCACAACACATTAATTTTCTTGAGAGACTCTGGGGCATGACTCCAAAAGGTCAATATCTTCATCTGAAGACGAATCATCACCCCAAGCAAAGGTTGTCTCTGGTACATCCAAAGCTGGCTGGGTGTCACGAGTAGGTTTCTGGCAGAACAATTTTTTTTTCGATTGATTATTTTTATAAGTGTGGTTGAGATATTTCTTATTTTGGTCTTTTCATACTTGGTTAACTCCTACTTTTTATACATTTGACTGAAATATTTCTGTATTTGTCATAACTTCTTCTAAGACTTTGTTCATGTCTGGTAATGTAAGCTCTGTTCCATCAAGAAAAAAGACAACGTCATGAACGCAACCCACTAAAGAAAAGCAACAAAAAAAATCTTGGTTTCCATATTCCTACTTCGGTCGACATGTTTCTTAGTTTGAGCAATATTTACCCCAGTTGGTTAAGACAATTTTCTACCTTTTATAAGTTTGGACACAATATTTCAGTATTTGACCTATATTTGTCGGATTTGGGTACCAAAGTTTCGTACTTTTCATAAATTTGGAGGAGTTATTTCTTTAATTGATCAATAATTGTTTTGTTCCTTCACATTTGGTTAACAAAGTTTCCTACATTTTTATAAGTTTCGACGAGATATTTCGTTACTTGGTCAATATTTTCCTTCTTTTTTATAAGTTTGGTTGCGATATTTCTGTATTTAGCCGACCTTTTTCCCATTTGGCTGACAAATGTTCCTACTTTTTTATAAGGTTAGGTGAAATATTTATATTATAAGTTTGGTTGAAATTTGGCCAAAATTTTCACATTTAATTAACTAAGTTTCCTACTTTTCGTAGGTTTTAACGATGTATTTCGTTACTTGGACAGTATTTTTCCCCTCTGGCTAACAAATATTCCTATTTGGCCAAGATATTTTCCATTTGGTTAACATATGTTCCTAGTTTTTATAAGTTTGGGTGATATATTTCTCTGTTTGGTCGATACATTTTCATACTTGCTTAAAAAAAGTTTCGTACTTTTCATAAGTTTGGTGGGGGTATTTCGTTACTTGGTTAATCTTTTTTTTTTATCATTTGACTAACAAATTTCCCTACTTTTCATAAGTGTGGACAAGATATATCGTTACGTGGTCAATATTTTTTTCTATTTGACTAACAAACTTTCCTACTTGATTGATATTTTTCCCAATAGGTTAACAAATGTTCGTACTTTTTATAAGTTTGGACGAGCTATTTCTGTATTTGACCAATAATTTTAAGATTTTGTCTAACATATTTTCTTATTTGATGGTTGAAGTGGTACATAGAAGGTGTACTTTTGTCTGGTTGTGAAGTGTGGCACTGAGCAGGTACACTGAAAAAACATATATTGGTCTTGGAAATGGCTTTCTGGAAAAAGATGTAAAGACACTATGGACCACATAGAAAGGAAATGAAAAGTGTGGATGTCTAATTTGATACGTGATAACGTCGCTGGTTATGACGGCGGACATGTGACCTGTCATGTTACGTGCATTGCCTAAGGTTGAATCGGGGCAGTTTGTTGTGTTGATGCCCGGGTGTCCTTTGGTGTAACCGGATAACACTAGGACTACACGGTTATAGAAAAAGAGAGAGAGAAGGGGGTGACCATTTTACCCTTCGGATGCAGTGTTGATGATGCAGTGTATTCACTCCTATACACAGTGATCATCATACGTTAGGTTCCCTGACTCGACAACCGATAGGACACCCTTTTTCTATAGTTTCCCTCTTAACCACGTGTCTCAGATGTCCCATTACCCATGTGACCGGATGTGACGCCATATTTGACCAGTTTTAGTGAATGAGACGTAGTTTGGTTGTAGCAATTACCCATGTGTGATAGGGTGCGACGCCATCTTTGACCGGATGTAACTATTGTCCATGTGTGTCGACTGTACCACTAGGTGCTATTGATCAATACAAAATCAGTGCTCGAGACGCTCCTGTCAAGGGAAATTACCAATACTAAGGACACTACTTTCTGAACTTAGCAGCCGGCATAACGTCTTGATCATGTCATCGATCACTTTAACCCCTACTGTCACTACAGTAACTTCCCCTACAACTTAAGGGGTCGCTTGACCACCCCTTGACCCTTGACCACTACTTGACCGAGTACTTGAACACCACTTGACCAACTCTTGATCATCACCATGTCACTATACCTACTTTCACCGACAATTTAAGTAGTCACTCGACCATTTACCACTACTTGGCCACTACTTGAGCACGTCATCGATCACTTTAACCAACACAGGTTCACTACACGTACTTTCCCTTACAATTTAAGTGGTCACTCGACCATTTGACCAGTACTTGCCCACTACTTGATCACTACTTGACAACGTCACTACTTAATTTATCCATCTCTGTTTCACTACACGTACCATACCCTACAATTTTCTCACTTGAGTGCTTGACCACTGGTTGAGCACTACTTGACCACTGCTTGACCACATCGTCGACCATTTTACCATCACCGTTTCAATATACGTACTTTTCTCTACCTTTTAAGTGTTCACTCGACCACTTGACCACTGGTTGACCGCTACTTGACCACGTCATCGATCACTTTAACCACTACCATAATCTTAGGGACATCGTCCTCTACAATTTAAGTGGTCACTCGACCACTTGACCACTACTTGACCATTGGTTGACCACTACTTGACCACTAATTTACCACCCTTTAATCATCACCATATCATTACAACTACTTTTCCCCTAAACTTTCCTCATTTGACCACCACTTGACCACTGATTGACCACTAATTTATCACCCTTTAATCATCACCATATCATTACAACTACTTTTCCCTAAAATATACTCACTTGACTATCACTTGACCACTACTTGACCACTGCTTGACCACTACTTGACCACTAATTTACCACACTTTAATCATCACCATATCATTATAAGCACTTTTCCCTAAAATTTCCTCACCTGACCACCACTTGACCACTACTTGACCACTGCTTGACCACTAATTTATCACCCTTTAATCATCACCATATCATTACAACTACTTTTCCCTAAAATTTCCTCACTTGACTACCACTTGACCACTACTTGACCACTACTTGACCACTAATTTACCACCCTTTAATCATCACCATGTCGCTACGACCAATTTTCCCTAAAATTTTCCTTGCTTGACCACTAATTTACCACTAATTTACCATCCTTTAACCATCACCATGTCGCTACGACCAATTTTCCCTAAAATTTCCTTACTTGACCACTGCTTGACCACTAATTTACCACCCTTTAATCATCACTATATCATTACAACCACTTTCCCGTAAAATTTTCCTCACTTGACCACTGCTTGACCACTGATTTACCACCCTTTAATCATCACCATATCATTACAACCACTTTCCCATAAAATTTCCTCACTTGACCACCACTTGACCACTACTTGACCACTAATACCTGGTACCCACCCCTTACCACCGAATGATACTACACTATATCCATTACAATCAACGATCTTTAGCTTTCAAGGTTTCATTTGTAACACGTGTTATGTTAGTGAATAAGCTACTATGAACATCTACATAGCACTAATAACCACCCTTATCAACTAATTTCACTAACCCATACCCACTACTATCCCCACCGCACCTATTCCTTCTATTCGTGCTAATGTACACCACCAATGCGCTAACAGTTCAAAATATTTTAACACATCACTCACCCACGTTTTTACAACCCGTTACTTAATGACTTTTCCGTATGCACCCCCTCCACGTCTGTTATGAACCGACCACCGTCACACCCGCCGGAGATTTTCCCACACTTGCCGACGTATAACTCCCCGGTACTACCTTCCAGAATTTTCCACTATGCCGCTACTTATTTAATATGCATTGTATTGTTTATACATGATTTAATAAAAAGTTATTATATACCTGATAGTGTTTAAACCCGAACCGCCTAGCCTCAACCCACGCGCCCACCCCCTCGCCACCACCCCGCACCCCGTCGTTATTTATTTTTATTTTTATTTATTTTATTTTATTTTTTAATAATTAATTAAAATTTTTATACACCCACTCAATAGTTATCTGCCCTTAGAAACATAAAATCTTAGAATTATCGCCCTTAGATATGACCTAGATACCACCCCTTACCCCTTACCCAACTATATGACCGAGGGGGAGTGAAAATCAGCCGAGGTCAAGGTCAATTGCCGGAGGCTCCGGCAAATCCTACCCGAATTGCGCTTTTCTAACTACTGATATGTATATTTAACACTATTGTATGGCGGGAAGCCTCGACATTGAATAAGCAACTAAAAAGTCGAAAAGAGGCCCTGGAGATGTCGATATGCAGAAGAATATGTCCTATTTCATGGAAACAGGAACAATCAAATACAGAGGTTCTAGAAAATCTGGGAATGAAAAGAGTCTATTAAAAAAATAAAACAGAATGAAGTGAAATGTTTCGGCCACGTTAAAATACATAACACTCTTATAAAAACCATAATGGAGGACAAGGTTGAGGTCAAGCGAGAAAGAGGTAGACAACGTTACAAGTGGGAAGATAACATCAAGAGATGGACTGAACATCAATCTGACAGAATGTACAGTCAAGGCGAGAGACGAGCAATGTTGGAGATCTATTGCAGCCAACCTTCATTGTGGAGGCGGCATTAATTGATTTTATGACCAATTGATTGATTGATTGATTGATTGATTGATTGATTGATTTATTGATTGAGCATGTCTCACCGGTTCGCAGGAGTTACACGTGCTTAACTGCAGCCGTTGCTACTCCCTTGCTCTCGTGTCAGATATTCTTTCATGTAGAGCCAATGTTTGTAGAGTCGTTTACTTTTTTTTCATTACTTGTACACACTGGGCTCTTATTTTGTTCCAGCCTAAAAAGGGTACCAGGAAATGCCTTGGGAAATAAAGACGGCCATAGTGGTATTGACTATATATCTTAGAGCCCTATTGGTCTATGCAAATAGGAGTCTAGCGCCGTATGTTCAATATGCCTTGAGTTGTTGAGAATTTATTAACTTGGTTAAATGTCCATTATAATGTTATCTCCATTCTGGTGTCCTCTTTGTCTTTTATGCAAACATTGTTTCCGTTATCTTGATGTTCAAATGGACTCCCTTTTTGTACGCTCTGTTACACCAATGTCCAAAAGTTGTAGATATTTAGCATGTTCCGCCATCAATACTGTATCATCTACATAACATAGATTGTTTTATGTTGTAAAACTCCTGCATGTATTGCTGGCTTTTCTGTGATCTCTCTCGTGATTAATTCGCTATAGAGGGAGAAGTGATCAAACTTTTCTGTCATTTTATGTGACAAAACACATACTTCTACTGCCAAACTTAGTCGTGTAAAATGGCGGTGTTGAAGCGCGTTCACAAAGAGATAATCAATCAATCAATTAGGTGCCGTCTCCACAATAAAGGTGGATCTCGCAATGGATCTCCAACACTGTATGTCTCTCTCGACTTGATTGTACATTCCGTCAGACTGCTGTTTGTTCATCTCTTGAGGTTATCTTCCCTCTTGTATCGTTGTCTATCTCTTTCTCGCTTGACTTAAACCTTATCCTTCAGTATGGTTTTTATAAGAGTGTTATGTCTTTTAATGGGGCCGAAATATTTCACTTGCCTCTTTGTTATTCCTTTCATCGACTCTCCCTTAATTTCCAGTTTTTCTAGAATCTCTGTATTCGATTGTTTCTGTTTCCATGAAATACAACATAGTCTTCTGTATAACTACATTTCTAGGATTTCTATACGACTTTCTAATTACGTTTTCAATGCCCAGGCTTCCATGCCATATAGTAGTGTTGAATATACATAACATTTGACAATTATCATTTTTAATGACTGTTAGTCTCTCTAGAGCCGTCTCCGTGGCTAAAGATTACGGACGCGATTCGTAAGCCCACTTACCCGATTTCGAAACATAGCTGCGACATATTTGGCAGCAGACCGCGTTGCGCTGGGTTTTAACGTGTTGGTATGATGTGAGGAGCGGCAGGCCGAGTGGATAGAATGCCGAAATCTATTTCGGGAGATCTGGGTTCAAATCCTCGGTAATGTGTGGGTTGTTTTTTTCTGTTGGGGGGGGGGGGGGGGGAAGAAAACTCTAACCTGCACAGTTCGCGTCGACTGCACTAGCCAGACGGCCTTAATTCCTCAGGCTCAAGTCTCCACCCCCACCTCGCCATAAACAGCAAGATACTACATAGGCAGTAAATGTAAATGACGATGAGAGTCGGTCGTTCAGAAAGCAATGGCAAACTACTGAACGTAAACTTGCGAAGATATCAACAACAGCAGTCAAATGCTGGTGTTGACAGCGATGTCCTGTAAATAGGATATGAAAAGAAGGTCTCTCTAGATGTTAATAATGATTTCATGACGTTGAAAGCATTTTTTTCCATTCCTATCAATCAATCAATCTGGTGAAGTCTCCGCAATGAAGGTTCGCTGAATTGGATCTCCAACACTGTCTGTCTCTCGCCCTGACTGTACATTCTGTCAGGCTGACGTTCGTCCATCTCTTGATGTTATCTTCCCATTTGTATCGTTGTCTACTTCTTGCTCGCTTGCCTTCAGCCTTGCCCTCAAGAAGTTTGTATAAGAGTACAAGTTGTTGAAAGCATTTTTGGCATTTCTTATTCTCTTTTTGATTTCTATTTCACTTCTGCCATCATCTGTTATTATATGTCCAGGATAGGAGAAACGTATTATGCGTTCTAGTATCTCCCCGTTTACTGTGATGTTCATTGATGACCTTTCCTTTCCACTGCTAATTATAATAGGTTTCGGTTTATGGATGTTAATATCTAAGCCACATTCTGAACTATGTCTGTTTACTTGTTGCACTAGGTCTTGTAACTCTTGCTCGCTTTCAGCTAGTAACACGGTATCGTCAGCATATCTAAGATTGTTTATGATTCTTCCATTGATTCCAGGCAGTTCAACCTGTTTAAAAATTATTTCTGTGTATAGGTTGAAGAGGCTTGGGGACAGCACACATTCTCTGTCGTACTCCTCTTTCTATCTCTATATGCAGCAAATAGTTATTTCCGCTTGTAATAGACGCCACTTGTTCCCATTGCAAGTTACTAATAAGTTGATATCCTTTCCGTCGACTCCTTTATCTTAAAGGCATGTAATTAGTCGTTCATGTTGTACTCTAGCAAAAGTTTTCTTGTAGTCTATGAAAAAAACATAAATACATTTTTGAACTTCTGTATATGTTTAAATTAACATCCTCAAACAGATAATTGCTTCTCTGGTGCCGCTGTTTGTGCAGAAGCCAAATTGTTCTTCAGCTACTTCTTCATCTATTTTATGTTGAATTCTTTCTTTATGACTTTGAGTAGTATCTTAGTTATGTGGCTCATTAACTAATAGTTCTGTAATCCTCACATTTCTGTTCTCTTTTTGGTTTCTGTTTCATTTCTGCCATCATCTATTATTACATGTCCAAGATAGGAGAAACTTGTTGCTTGTTCTCGTATCTTCCCGTCTACTGTGATGTTGACTGATGAAATCACCTTTTCACTGATTGATTGATTGATTGGTTTAGGAACCGACGTCACAGAATTCGGGGCATTTCCAAAAGCGCTCCTTCCCCATCCTCAGCAGCCAGCGAAGAGTTCCAACACTGATAGTACCAGTAGCAATCTGATTATATGTCCGTCTCATCTTTCCTCTGAGCGTCGATCGTCGGCCAGATCCGCTCGTCACCCCTCGCTGTCGCATTCTTGTCAGACCATGGTGATCTATTTGCTCCTCCGAGGTGTACACCTGCTCCCACAAGGCCGCAACCACTTCTTCCTTATCATGCATCAATACTCCACAAAGTTTTGCAGAGCCAGCCAATCTGTCCGCCTGTTCATTCCCCAGCACACCAACATGCCCCTGAGAAAAGATCCAGACGATGCATGTCACCCGTGACTTCCGAAGCGAAGCAAGCCACTCTGCACGAAGCTTACCTGTCTTCACCCTACTCAGCATGCTTTCTGAGTCAGTTACAATCACGATGTGTGTGTGTGTCGTATTCTCCATCCAGCGGAATGCTGTACTGACCGCCTCCACTTCCATTCTTAAGCTAGATGTTGTGGTATCATATGCCAGGCTCTCCTGCACCAAACGTCGACCATTAGCTTTTGCTAAGAACCCCCAGGCACTTCTGCCTCTCAACACCGAACCATCTGTGTATACAATCACATCACTCGGGCGAGCATTATCCTGAATTAGTTGCTGGATTTCCACTTCCGTGGTCCCTGCTGGCCACTCCCTGCACTCCCGGCTCAATGTGTTTATAACTTTGCACAAGTCTGACTGCTCCGCTGGCACTCTGACCCACTCTTCTCCTCGCCTAATGTTCTCCAAGATGCACACCTGTCTGATCGTATACTCCGCCTGAGCCATCCATGATTCCCCTCTTATCAGTCGCTGACCCTTAACTACGTCCTGCGCCTCATGCAACGGGTGATCTGTGTCAGCAACTACTCTGAGGTATGCCTTCGCCTGCATCACCTTGAGCCTACCAGCAACACTCGGCAAACCAAGGATGTAACGCATACACACTATTGTGGTGTCTCTGGTGCATCCCAGAATGACCCGCATAGCTTCGTTCTGTATGCGCTCTAATTTCACCAATTGACACTTTGTGACAGTGAGCAGTCATAGTCCATAATCAATCACTGAGAGAATCAAGTGCTGGTATAGTGTGAAAAGCATTCTCTGCTCTGTGTCAATTGCGGCCATAGTTTTAAGTGCATTGAGTCCCTTTTCACTGCTAATTATTTAATGTTAATATCTAAGCCACACTCTGCATTATGCCTATTTACTTGCTCCACTAGGTTCTGTACCTCTCATTTGCTTTCTGCTAGGTACACGATATCGTCAGCATACCAGTTCACTGATTAAGTGCCATAGAATGAGTGACTTCCCTCATCTGCCTTGAGCTTATATATCGCCAAAATGTTGCCATTGCAAAATGTTGTCTCAATTATAATATTAATTAATTATTAATAATTTCCAAAGCAACCTTCTTTAATTTGATATATATATAATACAACATGTCTGATATCACATTAACAACTTTTAATTCATAACTGTGACACATCCCTACTTCACATGTTCACCCATCCATTATTATTTGGGCCACACCTACTGTTTGTTTGGGACCGAACCAGTTAAGATTATATGGAATTGACATGTTACAAATATGATATATTGGTGTTTTTATTGTTTGCAGCAAAAACTGCATTCTGTCAAATGAAGAACGTTTTGTGCAATAAGCCACTGTCCTAGAAAGTTAGAAATAGAGTTCTTGTATGTTACATAGAACCAGTTTTAACATACGTGTAAATCCTGGACAATTAGTAAACATTCGAAAAAATCCCTGGAAGCCTTGATGACGTGGTTTTGTAGAAGAATGCTGAAAATGAATTAGACAGCCAAAATGAACAATCAGGAAGTTTTAATGGAAGCTAAGTCGCAAAGACAATTTATCACAAACATCATAAAAAAGCAGTCATTGTTTTTTCGTCCCATTACTAGAAGACCAAAATGTAAGCTATCGTGGCAACCGGAAGGATTTGCGGAAATTGAGATAGAAGAAGACAGCGTGAGAAGATTCTTGACAGTCTTGCGTCACGGCACGGAAGAGAGTCAACACACGAATTGATCCATGACCTCGGAGGTTGTAGTTTGTGGAGTTGCATGATTGCCTACGCCAGCCAGCAAGGCACTGGGTTATGATGACTGTTTACATGTTCTTCTTAAAATCTATTCAGTGTGGCGATGATGATCATGTATGTCAACAGCCTTCTGTTTTGTGTACTATCAAACCTATCTGCTTGCGATGTTCCTCCATGTTATGATGTCGAACTCTCCAGCAGTATCTCTTGGTCTTCCCTTGCTTCTCCTCCCGCTTGTAACTTTTCCGTTGTCACAATGTTCTTCAGCTTTCCCCTTCTCTTGGCATGCCGAAAGAATGTGATCTGTCTTATTCTGATGCGAATATCCAGTTCTCTTTGTGAGCCAACTTCTTTCAAGACGTTTGCATTACTTTCTACATATTACTTTAGCAGATTGCTTTCTGTACAAATGTTACTTGTTGTTGCTAAAATTCCGTATCTTACAGAAATGACATCGAAATGTGATATTAAAAAACTTCCCAATCTTTTACTTTCTTATTTTTAATATGTGTATGTTATCTTTTTCTCTCACAGATCATTTTAATTATATGCGTATATTTCCACAAGAACTCTAGTTTTCTCCCCTACAGACTACAAGGAGAATCTCAATATTGTGCACGAAATCCATAACTTCGGCATAGAACATTTTTTTCGAATTTCCTTTACAGGAAATTGCAGTCATCACCAGCATTTTTCAGCTGCTGTTGTAATCTTGGCAAGTTTTAACTATGTCTGCCTGCCTTTCAAAACTACTACTACTACTGTCTGTCTGTCTGTCTGTCTGTCTGTCTGTCTGTCTGTCTGTCTGTCTGTCTGTCTGTCTGTCTGTCTGTCTGTCTGTCTGTCTGTCTGTCTGTCTGTCTGTCTGTCTGTCTGTCTGTCTGTCTGTCTGTCTGTCTGTCTGTCTGTCTGTCTGTCTGTCTGTCTGTCCGTCCGTCTGTCCGTCCGTCCGTCCGTCCGTCCGTCCGTCCGTCCGTCCGTCCGTCCGTCCGTCCGTCCGTCCGTCCGTCCGTCCGTCCGTCCGTCCGTCCGTCCGTCCGTCCGTCCGTCCGTCCGTCCGTCCGTCCGTCCGTCCGTCCGTCCGTCCGTCTGTCTGTCTGTCCGTCTGTCTGTCCGTCTGTCTGTCTGTCTGTCTGTCTGTCTGTCTGTCTGTCTGTCTGTCTGTCTGTCTGTCTGTCAAAAACTGTAGACCTGGCCAATGATCAGACATGTTATATTTTTTTTTTTTTTCAAGCCGTGTCATGTTGGCCGTGAGATCATGTACACTCATTCCATCAGCAATGAGCTATCGTCACATCGCTCCCCTGACTGGGATGTATTGTGTGACCATTCATTCATTCATTCATTCACTAGCATGTCCTTTGCAGAACCTCGCTCCCATAACAACCTTCCGGAAAACCTCTCGATCATAAGCAAGATGTCCCGCGTCCGATACACCCATCTGGAGATCATCCGCCACATCCTGCACCCATCTTCTCTTTGGCCTTCCTCTTCCTCTCTTCCCAGTTCAAGTGACCAAAATATTTATATTTTCTTTGTTTTATCGTCTTTAATAGCCAACCTTCTTCAATATTCAGCTCTTGAAGTATTAATGCATTTGTTCTTTTCTTTACCCAAGATATTCTTAGAACTCGTTTATAACATTTATATTCAATGACATTTATGCGCTGCTCAGCTTGTTTAGTAAGTGTCCAGGTCTCACATGCGTATGTTGCAATGGGAAAGATGCATGCTCTCAAAAATCTAATTTTTGTAGTTCTGTCTGTCCCATTCCAAAATTTATTCAGTTGTTATTGTGTGACCACTATATATTTTATTTTTATATTGTCTAGTGTGTTCTCTAATTTCTACTTCTTGTCTCTACTTCTTTTCTCTACTTCTGTGAGCGTTGATTAACACCTAAGATTGCATTTCTTGTGCTATTTCATTGACCATACTGGTGCCTTAGCGGATGATATGTCTTTTTTTTTATCATGTGCCATTGCGATAATCGTGGGCGGTCATGTTTTGCCATCTCACTCGATCACCAGAATCGTGGATCATCTCAGTTTTCTTGTCTCGACCATACAACGTGGCCAAGTCATCCAGGTATTTACTTCTTCGCTTTCCCCTTGTACATTTTACCTCAATCCTGACAGTGGTCACCAAGTTCTCTAGTTTATTTCTTCTCATAACGTGCACAAAAGTGGAGAAAGTATTTAACTGTCTGAAAGATGATACTGTCTGTGAGATATGACACTATCTGTTAGACATGCCACTGTCTCTGAGATATGATACTGTCTTTTAGACATGACACTGTCTCTGAGATATGATACTGTCTTTTAGACATGACACTGTCTGTCAGATATGATACTATCTGTTAGACATGCAACTGTCTCTGAGATATGATACTATCTTTTATACATGACACTGTCAGATATGATACTGTCTGTTAGACGTGAACATTTCTGTGAGATATGATACTGTCTTTTAGACATGACACTGTCTGTCAGATATGATACTGTCTGTTAGACATGCCACTGTCTCTGAGATATGATACTGTCTTTTAGACATGACACTGTCTGTCAGATATGATACTGTCTGTTAGACATGACACTGTCTGTGAGATATGCTACTGTTTACCAGCCAGACTAATTCCATTTTCCCATCTTGTAGAATGTAAATATTTTTTCTGCATCTTCGTTTTTATCCTCAGTATGCGATTATATTTGTGTGTAATATATATTGAGGTATTATGAAATGGTCAAACATTCGCATCGGTATAATAAATGGTCTTGATAATGACTACAACTTAGTAATATTTAAACCAAGCAAACGTTCTGTTCTACATGCCCGCATCTCGAGAACACACCATAAATTAACTAAGAGAACGACGAGGCGTTTCATGTAAATAAAAAGCAGTAACAAATTAAACAAGAGAAAGTGAGTGCCATGTTATTACTTTATGGTCGTTAATTCTGATGTCTGATAATGAACTGTCAGTGACATCATCCAAAGTGTCATCTTCTGTGCCTTGAAACCCATTATCCTCTTCTTCGCTTTCCTTCTTTGCCTCGCTAAGCATTATTAATATGATATTTCCTAATCTTTCTGTCAGGTCTTTCTATTAACAACACTATGAGCATTTTTACCCTTGCACACGGAAGCGGAAGCACAGTGGGAGGCACGCTTGTAAGCCGGTCGGTCTGAGAAGCTTGTGTTCGAATCTAAATGGAGGAGGATAATTTATTTGTAAATCGAGCTGCCTCCAGGGTCGGTGAGGGCAGCATTTATAACCTGGATATATCCCGGAAGTAATCGTTGGCGGCGTAATACTCAGCATATCAGACATACAGGAGCGGTTGGTTTATAAAACTATGGAGCTGGCACATATATCCAAAATGCCCCATAGTTATAATGGGGCCATTTGCTTGTACTTTACTTACATACAGAACGAAGCTATGCGGGTCTTTCTGGGATGCACCAGAGACACCCCAGCAGTGTGTATGCGTTACATCCTTGGTCTGCCGACTGTTGCTGGTAGGCACAAGGTGATGCATACCTCAGAGTAGCTGCATGAGGCGCTGGACGCAGTTAAGGGTCAGAGACTGATAAAAGGGAAATCATGGATGGCTCAGGCGGAGGATACGATGAGACAGGTGTGCATCTTGGAGAACATTAGGCGGGGAGAGGAGTGGGTCAGAGGGCCAGCGGAGCAGTCAGACGTGTGCAGAGTTATAATCACATTGAGCCGGGAGTGCAGGGAGTGGCCAGCATGGGTCACGGAAGTGGAAATCCAGCAACTAATTCAGGATAATGCTAGCCCGGGTGATGTAATTATCTACACAGATGGTTCGGTGTTGAGAGGTAGGAGAAGTGCCTGGAGATTCTTAGCAAACGCTAATGGTCGACGTTTGGTGCAGGAGAGCCTGGCATATGATACCACAACATCTGGCTTATTGATGGAGGTGGAAGTGGTCACTGCAGCTTTCCGCTGGATGGAGAACACGATACAAACACACTTCGTGATTGTAACTGACTCAGAAAGCATGCTGAGGAGGGTGAGGACAGGTAGGCTTCGTGCAGAGTGGCTTGCTTGGCTTCGGAAGTCACGGGTGGCAAGCATCACCTGGATCTTTTCTCCGGGGCATGCCGGTGTGCTGGGGAATGAACAGGCGGACAGATTGGCCGGCTCGGCAAAACTTGGTGGAGTATTGATGCATGACAAGGCAGACGTGGTTGTGGCCTTGTGGGAGCACATGTACACCTCGGAGGAGCAAATGGGTTACCATAGTCTGGCAAGAATGAGGCCGCGATGAGTGACGAGGGGATCTGATCGACGCTCGACGCTGAGAGGAGAGGCGAGACTGACATATAATCAGATTACCACTGGAAATACTAGTGTTTGGACTCTTCGCTGACTGCTGAGGATGGGGGCGGAGCGCTTATGGGAATGTCCCGAATGATGTGATGTTGGTTCCTAAATAAATCAATCAAACAATCATCATCTTCATGTGCCATGCCGATAAGCGTGGTGGGTTATGGTTCCCATTTAACACTATCGCTGGAGTCGTGAATCAGCTCTATATTTTTTGTCTCGATTATACCACGTGGCCAAGTCATCTCGATATTTTTGTTTCGATTATACCACGTATTATACCACGTGGCCAAGTCTTATGTCAAGTATTAGTCAGATTTGACTGAGCTATTGTATGACAGCAGGTCGCACTACCTTTGTTTCTGTCAGCGCCGAATGTTGGGAGGGGCTTACCAAACCGGACACCCCACATTGTACCAGCGGCTTCGTGCGGAGGAGCGCAATTCAGAGGGTGCTAGCCTTACCCTAGTGCGAAGAAATGCAACATGAAGACAGGACAGGGCAGATCAGGCCCTAAGCCTTTATCGACAACTGGTCTACGCTGGAAGCGCCAACAGTTAGAGCATTACTTTACTGATCCGGCGGCTTCTGCTGCTCGTTTAATTCTAGATGTGTTGATATTTTCTTTCCTCTGGAGTAAACTTGACAGGCCGAGAGGGTGAATCATGCTTCATGGGCAACACATGGTCTCTAAATTAAACCCAGTCTTTGTACTATGAAAAGGCACAACTCCATCCCTCATCATAACTGGTCTCGTTTTGTAACATGCACAACTGATGAACGAAAGATGCGTGATTGGAAGGGCTGAATGTGTGCCCAATTTTTGACCCTTTGAAAATTAAGTTCGTTCGTTCTTTCGTTCGTTCGTAATCAAAGACATACACTATCGCAATGGTTGTCAACGGGTGTAGAATTCTACCCCCCCCCCCCCACCCCTTGGGGGGAGGGGGGATTTTAGGGATACCAGGGGAGGGGGGGGGGAATTAAGATTATTTCAAGATCGCATTAATACAAGAACCAGTTACTTGATATTGTTCTTCCATCTAAAATTTACGGTTCTGTACTTCTCTCCATAATGAAATTCGTTTTATAACGTGAGTAGACCCGCAATTCATGTTTTATGTAGGTGTCTAGACTTGTTCTAGTCTATGTGTTACTAAATTTAGCTTCCATTTTTATATATACTGTGTAAGGGTGGGGAGGATTTATAGGGAGGAAATTCGAAAAAGGGGGGAGGGGGGGGGGGGGGGGGGTGACGATCTGAACATATAGTAAAGGCGGGCATTGGCCAAAGAAGGTCGAGAACCACTGCACTATCGTTTTCCATCTTGCACAGGGCTACCTTTGCCATAACTTGCTGAGAATAGGGTGTGGGTACAAATGACACAGGTATGACCGTCTATTACACCAGTCATATAATGCGTGGGTACAACTGACACAGGTATGACCGTTTATTACACCAGTCATATAACGCGTGGGTACAACTGACACAGGTATGACCGTCTATTACACCAGTCATATAACGCGTGGGTACAACTGACACAGGTATGACCGTCTATTACACCAGTCATATAACGCAGTGGGTACAACTGACACAGGTATGACCGTTTATTACACCAGTCATATAACGCGTGGGTACAACTGACACAGGTATGACCGTTTATTACACCAGTCATATAATGCGTGGGTACAACTGACACAGGTATGACCGTCTATTACACCAGTCATATAATGCGTGGGTACAACTGACACAGGTATGACCGTTTATTACACCAGTCATATAATGCGTGGGTACAACTGACACAGGTATGACCGTTTATTACACCAGTCATATAATGCGTGGGTACAACTGACACAGGTATGACCGTCTATTACACCAGTCATATAATGCGTGGGTACAACTGACACAGGTATGACCGTTATTACACCAGTCATATAATGCGTGGGTACAACTGACACAGGTATGACCGTTTATTACACCAGTCATATAACGCGTGGGTACAACTGACACAGGTATGACCGTCTATTACACCAGTCATATAACGCGTGGGTACAACTGACACAGGTATGACCGTCTATTACACCAGTCATATAACGCGTGGGTACAACTGACACAGATATGACCGTCTATTACACCAGTCATATAACGCGTGGGTACAACTGACACAGGTATGACCCTCTATTACACCAGTCATATAACGCGTGGGTACAACTGACACAGGTATGACCGTCTATTACACCAGTCATATAATGCGTGGGTACAACTGACACAGGTATGACCGTCTATTATACCAGTCATATAACGCGTGGGTACAACTGACACAGGTATGACCGTCTATTATACCAGTCATATAACGCGTGGGTACAACTGACACAGGTATGACCGTCTATTATACCAGTCATATAACGCGTGGGTACAACTGACACAGGTATGACCGTCTATTACACCAGTCATATAATGCGTGGGTACAACTGACACAGGTATGACCGTCTATTACACCAGTCATATAATGCGTGGGTACAACTGACACAGGTATGACCGTCTATTACACCAGTCATCTAATTTACTGCCCTGTGCTGAACTTCACACTCATAACAGTTTATCGAAATGTCTCTAAAGCCAGATATGCTGCCTCTGTTGCTGTCATGTGTATATTCTATTGATGCCAATGATGCCATGTGTATATTCTATTGCTGTCCTGTGTATATTATGTTGCTGTTTTGTGTATATTATGATGCCGTCATGTGTATATTCTATTGCTGTCATTCTGTTGCTGCCATGTGTATGTTATGTCTATGATATAAATATCTTGCATCCTTACAGTTTCCTGGAATTGACTCCTTTGTTACCAACCCTTATAAGGAAATGCGCTAAACTTAGTTTGGGTGGCAAAATAATTTAAAATAGCCGTTGTTTAAATGCGAGCCCAATGATCGGCCGAGTACCCGGCCAAGACATTGCCGCTTAACTTTGCAAGGCGTTAGTAGACACTAGCCATCTAGAACGTTCGTAAGACAAGTCGCCTCTCGCTTGGGAAGGCATCTTAGCCCAAAAATTCACTCTGGGGCCTAGGTACGTTTACAAACTCATTATGAATGTGTAACCATGTCTTTTGATACGATGCATGTATCGTTGAGTTTACATATGAATTGTGAAAACTGTTAGATCAACAATTCATGTGAGAAGATGGCCTGAGTGATTGCTTTCTACTGAACAGAAATATTTGTCTGAATGCCGATCTTCCTAATGCTTACAGTTTCTGTTACAATTCCTATGTGTAACTTATTATATGCGTTGTGAAGCTATCTCCCTATCAATGCATGTCAATATGCAAATGTTCTATGTGATGTGGAGTGTTCACTCTAAGTTCATTTCATGAACCTTTGCTCTATGCGGAAGAATGGCTAGTATTAACGCATATCATGGACATACGTTCATACTGGAGACATAGTTACACTAATCTGTAACTTCAACTATCGTGCCCTTACGGGTACATCTTCTTGTTGACATCTTAGTAACCACACAACATGTGTTATTGACAGGTAATCCTTGCATAAATTGATTGATTGATTGATTGATTTAGGAATCGACATCACAGCATTCGGGGCATTCCCATAAGTGCTCCGTCCCCATTCTCAGTAGCCAGCGAAGAGCTCCAACACTAATAGTACCAGTAGAAATCTGATTATAAGTCCGTCTCGCTTTTCCTCTGAGCGTTGAGCGTCGGCCAGATCCCCTCGTCACTTCTCGCTGTCTCATTCTTGCCAGACCATGGTAATCCATGTGCTCCTCAGAGGTGTGCACGTGCTCCCACAAGGCCGCAACCACATCTGCCTTGTCATGTATCAATACTCCACCAAGTTCTGCAGAGCCAGCCAATCTGTCCGCCTGTTCATTTCCCAGCACACAGGCATGCCCCGGAGAAAAGATCCAGGCGATGCTTGTCACCCGTGACCTCCGAAGCGAAGCAAGCCACTCCACACGAAGCCTGCCCGTCCTCACCCTCACATGCTTTCTGAGTCAGTTACAATCACGATGTGTGTGTGTGTGTGTGTCGTATTCTCCATCCAGCGGAGAGCCACAGTGACTGCCTCCACCTCCATTCTTAAGCTGGATGTTGTGGTATCATATGCCAGGCTCTCCTGTCCCAAACATCGACAATTAGCTTTGGCTATGAACCCCCAGCCACTTCTCTCACCTCTTGACACCGAACCATCTGTGTAGATAATCACATCATCCGAGTGAGCATTGTCCTGAATTAGTTGCTGGATTTCCACTTCCGTTGCCCCTGCTGGCCACTCCCTGCACTCCCGGTTTAATGTGATTATAACTCTGCACAAGTCTGACTGCTCCGCTGGTACTCTGACCCACTCTACTCCATGCCTAATGTTCTCCAAGGGGCATACCTGTCTGATCGTATCCTCCGCCTGAGCCATCCATGATTTCCCTCAACTGCATCCAGCGCCTCATGCAGTGGGTGGTCTGTGTCTGCAGCTACTCTGAGATATGCCTTCGCCTGCATCGCCTTGAACCTACCAGCAACAGTCGACAGACCAAGGATGTAACGCATACACACTACTGGGGAATCCTTGCATAAATATGCAAGGGAAATGTCATGTTTGTTTGATGAGTATAATCTCAAGTGATATATGTATATATATATATATATATATATATATATATATATATATATATATATATATATATATATATATATATATATATATATATATATATATATATATATATATATATGCCGTTCTCCCTGGTCGAGGTGTTAGCAGCTTTCTCCGTAACCACGAATACTCTCGTGCTTGACGTGAGCGCACGAGAATTGGAAGCGGTTCGAGTCGCGCCAGTGGCTTATGAGAGTCTGCAGCCGGTCGCTCAGAAAGTCGTGGGGTGCTGATGAGCGTAATCTAGCCTAGGAATCAACATACAGCTGAAAGATGCCGATGTTGACCACAATATCCTAAAACAGGATGGAAACGTGGCGGATATATGTCCTTGATACATTCCGACTTCTGTTTGGATACTCCGGGACGGCCTTCCTTATTCCTTCCCGGAAGCACAACCTGACGCACCATCAAGCAGCAGATTCAGGAAACGACGGGAAAATCCAGGTTCATCTAACATACATCAATATGGATTCACAGACAGCCTGGAAAATTCCCAGTTTCACTGGCAAAAAGCCTTACCCTTCGACACAAATAAAGTGCAGGGAGGTTCAACAACCGGTCCTAATTATGATCAGCTCTGGAAAGATGCTATGAGAGAAGCTAGTGGAGTCAAATGCAGCAGTGGGGATTCTCCGACTGTCCTGCGACACCCAGTTTTGTGTACAGGAAGTATTTCTCGTCTGTTCCATGCCTGTTCAGACTAATCCTGGACTCAGTTCCAAATGTTATCAATGGGTGACTCTCAGTATTGTATGTTCCTGCACTGGATTGGTTATATCACTGGATGGCTCTTTGCTGGTCATATGTCGGCCTGAATGCATTGCACAATAGTGTTCGTAATTCGTTCCCTGCATAATGGGGATAATGATACCCTCTTAAGACAACTTACAGTGGATATTGTATGGTAGGATACAACTGAGTGTGTTTCGTTCTGTCCCTGGATAATGGGGACATTATTTGCCCTGCATTGGAGAGAAATAACTATCATCAGAAGATAACAAGAGAAAGAGGTAATATGACTGATTAATTAGTCTAGTGACTGTGTTCTGAATTTGCGGTGTTTTTCGGGCTCCGAAGGTTGTGGGTTCGATTCCGGGCCGCGTGCCTCGGTTAACGAGTTAAATTTTTCGGTGACTCCTGTGGTCGCTAGAGCTACGCGTTGCGGAAAGAGACCGGGCCATATGGGATAAAACCCGGTGCAATGAAGTCGACCCTGTCGACTTTTAAGCGACATTTTAAAGCTCTTAGCAAATGTCATTGATTTATTCCTCTGTGGATTTGTCAATGGTTTATGAACCAAATAGTGGTTGTTGTTTTGGTTTTGGTTGTATTGATTTTGTGTGCCTGTGTGGATAATTAGGTTATCACAGTTGAATGTGTACATATATCACATTTCATCCTTTGAATACTCCAAAAACTCAATATGGTTCAATACATGTATATGTGTACTCCAGGTCTTGACTAATTCCTGGTGAACAGTTTGTTCTAACGTTGATATTTACGTCAATTGCTTGTTGATGTTTGTTCAAGAGTGGTTGTTCTATACGTTGTATACAATCAATGTTCTCTAACACTATGTCAAATCTAAAAGATGATCGAGTGGGAGGGGATACCTACACATAGACACAGTTGTCTTAAGGAGTAAATTGCTTTACCCCTTTTGTCTGTGGTAAATTTCCCTGATCACCCCGCTTTTTAAAAACGCTCAGTGAGAATGAAAACTAATCCCATCCGGGATCCCCTAGACCAGGGGTGGGCAAACTACGGCCCGTGGGCCGCATGCGGCCCGGTGACTGATTTTATGCGACCCTCGAGGGCATTTAGAAATAAAAAAAACTTTACTTCGTTTTTAAGTTATTTTGTTGAATTTTACAGAATTTCATGTACAAGCAAGTGAAAAAAATGTTTTGTCACTTTCCTTTTCTGAAGCAAGAAACCATTTCTCGTGAAATGACTGAAATGAAAAGTACAACGCCCAATTAGATACATTCACTGAAGAATTTGGAAGGATATTCCAAGATTTCAAGAACTTAGAGCCACAG
Organism: Cepaea nemoralis; assembly: GCA_014155875.1. Taxonomy (NCBI): domain Eukaryota; kingdom Metazoa; phylum Mollusca; class Gastropoda; order Stylommatophora; family Helicidae; genus Cepaea; species Cepaea nemoralis. The sequence continues at coordinate 158,129 of JACEFZ010008858.1, read as the reverse complement.
TTCAATATTCTCAGTTCCCCTTTTAGTGCAGAATCTGATGACACAGTGGGCATATAGTTGGAACTGCTTGATTTACAAGCAGATCATGACCTGATCAGATTGTTTGCTGGATTTCTATGGATCTTTATCACAAGAATAATTTTCCAACATGAAAAACTTTGCAGCTAAACGTTTAGCATTGTTTGGATCAACATATAGTTGCGTATAAGCCTTTTCTTGCTTAAAGATCAACAAATCTAAGAATAGGTCTTTATTGTCAGACTGCACATTGGATGCTGTTATGCGAATTTCAGCAAGTAAACTTACTCCAGATTTCAAGAATATTGTCAAAAGTTTCAAGCAATTACATACATCTCATTATAAATCAACAACTGTAGTGACAATGTAGTCGGTTTGTGTCTAAATTAGAGCCATTTATAGATAATTTTTTTTTAATTGATTGTTATAAAAAAATTGTAAAATCTTGTTAACAAATTAGTAAAAGCTTTTGCCCATATTATAAAATATAATGTATAAGTGTATAAGTAAAATAAAATGGCAATAATTAGTTATTTATACTGTTTAATAACCTATAAATATTTCATAATTACTTAATGTGATAGGATGCTGTAAACACAGTGGACATAAAATGTATGCGCCCCCCCCCCCCCCCCCCCCCGTCCCCAATAATATTACATTTGTCAATGTGGCCCTAGGCACAACACCTTTGCCCACCCTTGCCCTAGACAAACTTAGCAAATATTCTCATATATCAATTTCACTGCCACACTGTCATGTGTATATTCTTGTTCTGGTATGTGTATATTATCTATCACATCTGCAATGAGTTGAATTGAGTCCAGAATCGACATCACAGCACTTGGGACATTCCCAGTCGTGTCCCGACCTCATCTGCAACAGCCAGCGAAGAGTTCCAATGGTGCCAATAGCATCTTGCATCGCATCTTGAATCCACTTACGCTGTGGTCATCCTCCTCAGTTTTTGCCTGCCTTCGTGATGATCTTTACTGGACTTGTCTTGTGACACGTTCTCTATAAAAAAAAAGTCGCTTAAAAGTCGACAGGTTCGACTTCATTGCTCCGGGTTTTTATCCCATATGGCTCGGTCTCTTTCCGCAGCACGGAAAGTGTCGCACAAAGCACGAACTCCGTAGCTTTTAGCGACGACCCATGGGAGTCTCCGAAACATTTAACTCGTAAACCGAAGGACACGGCCCGGACTCGAACCCACAACCTTCGGCTCACGAGTCAAACGTCAAACGGCTTGACCACTTCGCCACAGAGACTCCAATATTGTGATTTCAAGTGCAGATATGTGTGTTTCAGCTGATTTGATAAATATCTAAGTTTCGCACACATATGTTGCCACATGATCTGTAGTCTCTTGGTATTCTGCTTGTTTTGATCTCTTTCAAGCAATAATGGTTTAACTGCTTCAGATGTTAACTTTCAAGCAATAATGGTTTAACTGCTTCAGATTTTAACTTTCAAGCAATAATGGTTTAACTGCTTCAGATGTTAACTTTCAAGCAATAATGGTTTAACTGCTTCAGATTTTAACTTTCAAGCAATAATGGTTTAACTGCTTCAGATGTTAACTTTCAAGCAATAATGGTTTAACTGCTTCAGATGTTAACTTTCAAGCAATAATGGATTAACTGCTTCAGATGTTAACTTTCAAGCAATAATGGTTTAACTGCTTCAGATGTTAACTTTCAAGCAATAATGGTTTAACTGCTTCAGATGTTAAAGAGCATGTGTTCTTCTTTTAATTTCTGTCGACACATTGCCCCCGAGGAGCGGCTGGCCGAGTGGCTAGAACGCCGGACTCACCTCCGGGAGACCAGAGTTCGATCCCTCAGTAAGGTGTAGGATTTTTTTTCTGTCTAGGGCAAAAAGTAAATCCTAACCTGCACAGTTCGCGGCGACTGCACTAGCCAGGCGGCCTTTATTCCTCAGGCTCAAAGACATCTCTGCCATACACCGCAAGGTATTATATTGGCAGTAAATGACAGTAAATGACATTGCCCTCGTGCGACTCCGTAGAAGGTAGCTAATCAAAGCTAATCACTTTGGTCAGCATGGCCGAATAGATAAGAGCGCATGCTCTTAAACAGCCGGTGTGTTGATATCAAGGTAGCGGGTTCAACTCCTACACTGGTCAGTTGGACGAACGTGTTGAATTCTCGTCCTGGTCTTGCGGACGTAAATTACAAGTACGATTGAAGTCGGAGTGGGTTCACCTGATGACCTGGGACACTGATAATAGGGAAAGCTAATCCACACGTAAAAATCAGCCCAGTGCACTAGAAGTAACAGCACGTCTATGGACTGCGCATGATTTTAAACCGAGCAAACGAAAAATAAATTAAAAGGCTGCACACTTTCTGTAGTTGCTCTTCTCTGATGAATAAATGGTTATAAAAGGTAAAAGTGCTCTATCCTGTACAAAGTGAGTTCGGTATATGTAACTCCTGTGAAAATGTGAGAGTTAATAATACAGACACAGCGTACATACCTTACAGCGAACGCAAATCCGACAAACGGAAATCATCGTGTTAAAATAAAAAGGATTTTTTTTTTTTTTGCATATCCTACTTACAGGACGTCACTGTCAACATCGGCACTGCTGTTGTCGATGCCTTGGCAAGTTTCGTTCAGTAGTTTTCCATTGCTTTCTGAACCACCGGCTACCATACCAACACGTTAAAACCCAGCGCAACACTGTCTGCTGCCAAATCGGTCGCAGCTGTGTATTGAACGCAGGTAAGCGGAAGTACGAACTGCGTCCGTAAACCTTTGCCACGGAGACCGAACAATGATAATAATACCGTAAAAATAAGATACACCTGAGTTACACCACAACACAACGAATATAGAAACTAAGAACAAGTGTACAGATAATAATGATTATTGACTCTATAGAACACTAAAGAAGTAAATTGTTTGGACATTTAACTAGAATGGAACAAGATCAACCAGCGGCTAGAGCGCTCTACGTGAGAATATTGGGATACATGTTGAGAGGATGACCCAGGGAGAGTTTGCTAGATGGAGTAAAAGAGACATTCACGTAATCAAATGTGAGGTTATCCAAGCAACAAGACAATCACAACACAGAAAATTACACCTATCTTATCTCTGCGTTACTTCACGGCAAAGGCAGCAGGGCAAAAAACGAAATGTGAGAAAATAAGACGTAAAGAGGTCGACATGATAGCTTGCAGATCTACAAATTGATGGAAAAGACATTAGATTTGTAAACATCATATATTGGAAACAACCAGCTGCCATTAGGACTGATAATGAAGAAGGTTAGTATCAGCCTATTAAGAGAGGTGTGAGACAGGGATGTGTAATGTCTCAAGATCTATTTTCACAGTACAGTGAAAATATTTACAGAAATGTAGAAGATATGAAAGGAATCATCATTGGAGGATGTAACATCAATAACATTAAATATGCAGTAGATAAAGTATTGATTGCAGAAAGAGCAGGATCTGCAACATTTAGTAGATGCGGTTGTTGCACGCAGTGAACAACTAGGGTTAGAAGTGAATTGCGAGAAGACACAGATTATGGTCGTCACTGGGAAGAAGGAAATACCACAATGTAATATACAAGTAAATGGGATTATTCTTAAACAAGTGAATCCGGTATAATTATTTCGGAACAGCCATAACATCTGATGGGAGATGCCTTGGAGAGATTAGAACAAGAATTGTCATGGCGAAGGTAGCCTTTTGACAGATGAAAAACATACTGACCAATAAAAAGATGTCAAGTGCTACGAGAAAAAGAGTGTTGAGGTGCTACGTAAAGCCTATACTTGTGTATGGGTGTGAAGCGTGGACAATGAGCAGTCAAACTGAAAAAAACATATGATGGCTGTGGAAATGTGGTTTCTTAGGAGAATGCAAAGAATAACACGGACAGACAAGTCCTATAAGAAACAAATGAATATCGTTAACTGATTTGAGAAATTAGACGTAGACAGTCAATATTTTTGGGCATGATATGAGAAGAAATAAATTGGAGAACTTGGTGACAACTGGCAAGATCGAGGCGAACAAAACAAGGGGAAGACTGAGAAGTAAATACCTAGATGGCTTGGCCACTTGGCATGGTCGAGACAAGAACACTGAGCTGATTCACGACTCTGGTGATCGAGCGAAATGGCGAATCATGACCGCCAAAGCTTATCGGCGTGGCACATGCTCGATGGATGGAAAGAGCTTACGCTGATAATGGTATAAGGTTGATAGTGTTATAAGAAGTCTGGTAAAATAGTTAAATATTGACCGCCTAGCCATCCGTAAAATTACGATCTTGAACATACGAAGGCCGTGACACACCTACAGCTGGTTTCTGCAGGGAAAGCACACATCCATCTGTGTAGACAATCGCGCATGAACCCAGCATGAACACGTATGGCACTGTTGATTTCCAGGAAAGAAGATTAATATGACAATAGGACATCCGCTACAGCCAAAACAATGGCGTATTCTTCAAAGACAGAACAATGGCGAATTTTTCATAGACAGAACAATAGCACAGGAGCTTCCTTGATTACCAGAAGTATTCGGTTTTCACGAAATCACGAATGGAAGACTAGTAATTTCCGGTTGTGGCCAAGCGATTAGTATGAATGACATTCCCTTTGGGTCTCGTCTGTCCTCTGAAGGTCACGCGTTTCATTAACACTTGCCTGTTGTGCTGTTGGGAAATGTCGGATGAGATTAGTGTTTGCACGACTCACTTTGTTAATTGTCAAATATTTTGTTCGTTTGAGTTTTGTTGTCTTTTGTTTTAAACGCTCGCTTGCGTTGAACTAAAGCGTAGTCCAAATACATGCTTCTATTATACTGGGCTGATTTTTTATGTGTAGATTAGCTTTTCCTATTACCAATGTCCCTCGAAATTAAGCGACGACTACCAATTGCTTTTGAAAGACTAAAACAAGTGAATAAATTATGGAGTGGGACAGATAGACCAACAAAAATTACATTATTAAGAGCATGCATCTTTCCCATTGCAACATACGCATGTGAGGCCTGGACACTTACTAAACAAGCTGAATAGGGCATAAATACCTTTGAATATAAATGTTATAGACAAGTTTTAAGAATATCTTGGATAAAGAAAAGGACAAATGCATCCATACTTCAAGAGCTTAATATTGAAGAAGGTTGGCTATTAAAGATGATAAGACAAAGAAAATTGAAATATTTTGGACACTTGAAACGTCACGAAAGTATGGAGAGAACAATAATGGAGGGATATATGCCTGGGAAGAGAGGAAGAGGAAGGCCAAAGAGAAGATGGGTGCAGGATGTGGCGGATGATCTCCAGATGGGTGTATCGAAAGCGGGACGTCTTCCTTATGATCGATAGGTTTCCCGGAAGGTTGTCATGGAAGCTTCTGCAAAGGATATGTTACTGAATGAATGAAATTAATGAGTGTCCCTCGCCATCAGGCGAAACCACTCCGGCTTCAGAGGTATTAACAATTTACGTCCCCAAGACAAGGACGAGAATTGAACATATTAGTCTAACTGACAGGTGTAGGGATTGAATCCGTTACCTCGGCACCAGCACACCGGATGTTTCAGAAAAACGGCTCTTGTTGGATACCTAATTCCAGAAGGTAAAACGACACGCCAGTCAGCTCAGATAATGTCGTGGGAGTGGACGAGAGTATCCAGGCGGTCACAAGACACGGTGGTGATTTATATCTTTTATCCTGAGGTTGAAATGACCGAATGGATACGACCGCTGGCTTTTAAAGAAACTTCCGGTATGCTGGTGTCGAGGTAGCGGGTTCAACCCCTACACCGGTCAAGTGGACTAAGATGTTGACGTCACGTCCTTAACTTGGGGACGTAAATTATCAGTACCTCAGAAGTTGGAGTGGGTTAGTCTGATGTCAAGGGACATTGGTAGTAAGGAAAGCTAAACTATACGCAAACATCCACCAGTGCACTCCTTGGTAGTAGCAACTATTAGAAGCATAGTTTTGCGCTCACTCTTTTTGAACTCAAGCGTAGTCCATACACACTATTTATAGTAGTGATGGATTTAATGTTGCGTGTAGATTAGCTTTCAATATTAACAGTGTCCCTCGCCATCAGGCGAACCCATCCGACTTCTGTGGTACTTGTAATTAACGTCCCCAAATCAAGGACGACAGGTCAACATTTTAGTCCAGCTGTCCGGTGTAGGGTTTGAACCGCTTATCTCGGTATAAGTACAACGGATGTTTAAGAGCACGCGTTCTTATCCTGTTAGAAGTATTAGGATGCTTGAAATCAGAGCGAGCGTATCTTTTTTCTGAACTTCAGAAAATTTAATGCCACCGATAAAATTATGTGTGAACCAAACTTCATAATCAACATTATCCTAATTGATAATGTCCCATTCGCTTGTATATCATCTTTTATCCATATTGAAACATCCAAATACTCCTATGTCCTCATTGAGACAGATAATAAATAACATATTCACACCAACCCTATGCTACTAATGTCAAACTGGGACATTATTTAAATCACACATACGCAAAATCAACAACTGTGAGATGGGGTGCTTGAGGAGAGCTGCCAACTTAACTATCCGAGACAGAATAAGAAATTATGTTATCAGACAGAAAGTGTGATCTACACCTTGTGCCACATATATTGAAAAAACAGAAGATCCAGTGGTTCGGCCATCTCATTAGAATGCAACACCATCAACTACCAGCACTGGCCTTACATAAAGCCTTGGTACAAAAGCAAGGGAACACCCGGAAGAAAACGAAGTGACAACATCAAACACATTGCCATCATGATGTGCCATGCCGGTAAGCGTGGGCGGTCATGTTTTGCCATTTCGGTCGATCATCAGAGTCGTGGATCAGCTCAGTGTTCTTGTCTCGATCACACAACGTAGCCAAGCCATCCAGGTATTTACTTCTCTGTCCTCTTCCCCTCCATCTTGCCAGTTGTCAAAAAGTTCTCCAATTTATTTCTTTATTGTACATTCACACGGAATGACACTATCCCCACGACGCTTGGCGGCAAAATTGGATGATGATGATGATGATGATGATGATGATGATGTTCTATACTGTGAATATCTCAGTCCAGGTAATCTACAACATGCACTGCTCTAGAGAAGTCAGACTTAAACATGTCATATCCATGCAGAGGCTAAGCAGTATTTACAGGTGATTGCACAACACTAGAAAACACATTAACATCTGAGAAAACATGCATATTGTATGTGGCTACATAATGGTGTGAGACATGAACCATTTCGAAATAACACAACAGGCACTCTACAACTCAATCTTCCTACCAACTCTATGCTGCCAATGCCAAACCTGGACAATGACAGAAAAAGAGAAAAGAAAAATCACAACAACAGAAATGGGATTCCCGAGAACAATACTGAATGTATCAAAAAGAGAGAAAATCAGAAATGAAGAAATGAGTATTAAATTTTGGATTATAGCAGCGCTAGATGTTTTAAGAAAGCAGCAAATAAAATGGTTTGGCGACGCAACTATGTTACCAGCTAACAGTATACCACAACAAGCAATGATGTATAAACCAGATGGAAGCAGAGGAAGAGCCGACCACGTTAACGATGGACAGAAGGAATTACAGTGTCCATGGGAATATCGATACATGAAGCCCATAAGAAGGCACTCTCCCGCTGTTTATACTTCACCTCAACACCGCACGGTACAAGAGGAACAAGATGAGATAAGACAAGAAGACACCATGATCAACATTATCCAAAGCCGGCTCGCCTCACATAACAATTCATCTTAAAACCTAGAGGGGCGTCATTACTGGGACGACCTGTCATTACTTGGACGACCTGTCATTACTGGTATTGATACAACCGATGGGTCGACAGCTGTCAGAGAAAGACAGCTGTCGGAGAAAGACAGCTGTCAGAGAAAGACAGGGGACAGAGAGATACAGCTGTCAGAGAAAGATAGAGAACAGAAAAATACAGATGTCAGAGAAAGACAGCTGTCAGAGAAATACAGAGATAAGAAAGGTGAACAGAGACAGACAGCTGCCAAAGAAAGACAGCTGTCAGACAAAGATACGGAACAGAGAGGTGCAGCTTCAGAGAAAGATAGGGATCAAAGATAGACAGTGATCAGCGAAAGACAGCTGTCAGAGAAAAACAGGGATAAGAGAAAGACAGGGATAAGAGAAAGACATGGATCAGGGAAAGACAGGAATCAGAGAAGGACAGCTGTCAGATAAAGACAGAGATAAGAAAGGTGACTATCAGAGAAAGACAGCTGTCATAGAAAGACAGAGATTAGAGAAAGACAGCTGTTAGCGAAAGACAGTTATTAGAGAAAGACTGCTGTCAGAGAAAGACACCTGTCAGAGAAAGACAGAGAAAAGAAAGGCAACTATCAGAGAAAGACAACTATCAGAGAAGGACAGCTATCAGAGAAAGGCAGCTATCATAGGATTCCATTCTGCAATATACTAGAAATACAATTCCAGGGGCCGACAGGATTCCTGTGTGCAGTAATAGATTAGACAAACACACGGGTCGATAGGATTCCTGTGTGTAGTACTAGGTTAGAGATACAACCCCAGTCGTCGATAGGATTCATGTGTGCAGTAAATGGCAAATCGTGACGATGATGATAGACATTCAGCACCCACAACCTTCACGCACCAATAAAGACGTCGCGTGCATATTCTTAATGAGTTGCGTACATGATTGATTGATTGATTGATTGATCTAGGAACCGACATCACAGCATTCGGGACATTCCCATAAGCGCTCCGTCTCCATCCTCAGCAGCCAGCGAAGAGTTCCAACACTAATAGTTCCAGTAGCAATCTGATTATATGTCCGTCTCGCCTTTCCTCCGAGCGCCGAGCGTCGGCCAGAACCCCTCGTCACACCACGTTGTCTCATTCTTACCAGACCATGGTGCTCCATCTGCTCCTCCGAGGTGTACACGTGCTCCCACAAGGCCGCAACCACGTCTGCCTTGTCCTGCATCAATACTCCACCAAATTTTGCCGAGCCAGCCAATCTGTCCGCCTGTTCATTCCCCAGCACACCGGCATGCCCAGGAGAAAAGATCCAGGTGATGCTTACTACCCGTGACCTCCGAAGCGAAGCAAGCCACTCTGCACGAAGCCTACCTGTTCTCACCCTTCTCAGCATGCTTTCTGAGTCAGTTACAATCACAATGTGTGTATGTATCGTGTTTTCTATCCAGCGGAAAGCTGCGTACATGAATGGAACGAAAGACAACACTCCTTCGAACATTCTTAAACGTCTTAAAAATATAAATTCGAACAATGTTATTCAGGCGATAACAACAACAGAAACAACAACAACAACAGCAACAACAACAACAGAAATAACAACCGCAACAACATGTGTACATCGTTGTCTGTATATAAGAAACATAGCTAAAGGGGAAGTAATGATTGATATATCGAAATCACCTATTCTACTGGTTATGTCCCTTATGACATTTTGCTGTCAAAATCGTAACTTTCACTTCCTTTTTGTGTCAGTCTTGGCTACAGAGATGGTGAATTTGTGGTGGTTTGCCAGCACGTATTGGTTCTTCTATTTATGTGTATTGTTTATGAATGTTTAGTTAGTTAGTTAGTTAGTTAGGTAGTTAGGTAGTTAGTTAGTTAGTTAGTTAGTTAGTTAGTTAGTTAGTTAGTTAGTTAGTTAGTTAGGTAGTTAGTTAGTTAGTTAGTTAGTTAGTTAGTTAGTTAGTTAGTTAGTTAGTTAGTTAGTTAGTTAGTTAGTTAGTTAGTTAGTTAGTTAGTTAGTTAGTTAGTTAGTTAGTTAGTTAGTTAGTTAGTTAGTTAGTTAGTTAGTTAGTTAGTTAGTTAGTTAGTTAGTTAGTTAGTTAGTTAGTTAGTTAGTTAGTTAGTTAGTTAGTTAGTTAGTTAGTTAGTTAGTTAGTTAGTTAGTTAGGTAGTTAGGTAGTTAGTTAGTTAGTTAGTTAGTTAGTTAGTTAGTTAGTTAGTTAGTTAGTTAGTTAGTTAGTTAGGTAGTTAGGTAGTTAGGTAGTTAGTTAGTTAGTTAGTTAGTTAGTTAGTTAGTTAGTTAGTTAGTTAGTTAGTTAGTTAGTTAGTTAGTTAGTTAGTTAGTTAGTTAGTTAGTTAGTTAGTTAGTTAGTTAGTTAGTTAGTTAGTTAGTTAGTTAGTTAGTTAGTTAGTTAGTTAGTTAGTTAGTTAGTTAGTTAGTTATTTAGTTAGTTAGTTAGTTAGTTAGTTAGTTAGTTAGTTAGTTAGTTAGTTAGTTAGTTAGTTAGTTAGTTAGTTAGTTAGTTAGTTAGTTAGTTAGTTAGGTAGTTAGGTAGTTAGTTAGTTAGTTAGTTAGTTAGTTAGTTAGTTAGTTAGTTAGTTAGTTAGTTAGTTAGTTAGTTAGTTAGTTAGTTAGTTAGTTAGTTAGTTAGTTAGTTAGTTAGTTAGTTAGTTAGTTAGTTAGTTAGTTAGTTAGTTAGTTAGTTAGTTAGTTAGTTAGTTAGTTAGTTAGTTAGTTAGTTAGTTAGTTAGTTAGTTAGTTAGTTAGTTAGTTAGTTAGTTAGTTAGTTAGTTAGTTAGTTAGTTAGTTAGTTAGTTAGTT
>JACEFZ010008858.1:0-142500 GCA_014155875.1 Cepaea nemoralis | reverse complement strand
GTGCAGTATTATTGGAAAGCGGCCGTTATGTCTACATTATCAAAGTATGTTGCCTTACAGAGCTGGTATAGTATCTATGTGTCTGCTACGTTGTATGTTTTGTCATGTTGCCTTGTAGTATTTGGAGGGAGTTTCATGCGGGTGTCTAGTGAATTAAAAAACAACGATGTCTCAGAATCCACAACCCCACTGGCATTAGAGGCATTTCAACTTGTCTGCTCACTGACCTCGCTTCACAGTCATACTAAAGTACGGGTTCTGTGTAGTACTTAAACACTCCTTTTATTTCTCATTACAGTTGTCAACTTTATATTAGTCAGTATGTTTTCCAATTTGCAAAAGACAACCTTCATCACAGCGATTCTTGTTCCAACGCTTTAAAGCCACCTCCCATCAGATATTGTTGTCTTTCCTTGTATGCTCACGGCAACTGTTTCATCGTTTCAAGCTCCATACCTCTACTCGTATGTATTAGTGTGGCAAATCTAAATCAACATCTCAAAAGATAGACATGTAATACCACCATGTATAGGGACATGTTGGTAATGGTTACATGCAGTCAAAGAGGGCGTTGCATCCAGTCGCATGCGTAAGGGCACAGCCGAGACACATGGTTAAGAGGGATACTACAGGGAAAAAAGGTGTTCTGTTGGTGATTTAACCAGGGGACCTAACTCGGGATGACCACAATGTACGGGAGTGATTCTCCCCCCTCGTCAACATGGCGTCGGAAGTTTAAAAAGGTCCCCTACTCTAGCGTGTCTATGTCCGAGGCGTCATAGGGTCACCAAGTAACAGCAAAGACCACGAAACTACTACTATTGAGGCCTCTATACACCACAAGGCAGCTTCGAATACAGTATACACAACTATAACCTAGTCATCACTGTGTTCGTCTAACCCTTTCTCATAGACATAGAGGAGAGATGTGAGCACCGAGGCCAGTTGGGGAAGGTGTACCCTTTACTTAACAGCTATCGGGTCATATACCCATGAGTGTTTAGCTATTTTTATCACCTGTATAATATTACCCGTGAACACAACAAGATTCCCCGGAGCAATCTTATGCGGCTCATATAACAGGACGTATCACGTACCCGCTGTCCTGACCGGCGAAGTTATCGCGTCTCAGAGCAGACATTTACACTTTCATTAAATCTTCTGCCTGGCCAAAGGGGTCTTTGCATCTGTCCCCAGAAACCCATTTCCAATGTCAATATATGTTTTTCAATGTGTCTGCTCATTGCCACATTTCACATCCAGACAAAAGTACAGGTTCTATGTACCACTCCAACAGTCAAATAAGGAACCATGTTAGCCAAATTATTAAAACTGTTGGCCAAATACAGAAATATATCGACCAGCCTGATAAAATATGGTAAAAATTGTTAGCCAAATTGACAAATATGTTGACCAAAATAAGAAACGTCTCGACCAACTTATAAAATGTAGGGAAAATGTTAGCCAAACTGACAAAACAGTTGGTCAAAATAAGAAATGTCTCGACTAACATTATAAAAAGTAGGGAAAATGGTAACCAAACTAATTAAAAATGGTGACCAAAATAGGAAATATCTCGACCAAACTTATGAAAAATAGGAAAATTGTTCGTCAAATGTGAAACATATTGGGCAAGTAGGAAATCATGTTAGCCAAATAGGAAAAATATCGATCAAACTTATAGATGTCTCGTCCAAACTTATATAATGTATGAACATGTGTTAGCCAAAGGTGAAAAATATTGGCAAAGTTAAGAAATATCTCATCCTAATTTATAACAAGTAAGACAATATGCTAGAAAAATCAAGAAATATGTCGACAATAGGCAAAACGATGGACAAACTTATACAGATGTCGACCATTATAAGAAAATGTGTTACCAAAATTAGGAAAAAATATTGTCCAAGTTTTGAAATATCTCGACCAAACTTACAAAAAGTGGGAAAATATGTCGATTAAAGTAGGAAAATTTGTTAGCCAAAGATGAATAATAGTGGCCAAGTAAAGAAATATCGCATCCAAACTTTTAAAATGTATGAAAATTTGTTATCCAAAGGTGAAAACTGTTGACCAAGTTTTGAAATATCTCGACCAAACTTACAAAAAGTGGGAAAATATGTCGATTAAAGTAGGAACATTTGTTAGCCAAAGATGAATAATAGTGGCCAAGTAAAGAAATATCGCATCCAAACTTTTAAAATGTATGAAAATTTGTTATCCAAAGGTGAAAACTGTTGACCAAGTAAAAAAAAAAACTTCTCGGCCAAACTCATAAAAAGTAGGAAACTTTGTTAACCAAATGTGAAAAATATTGTCCAAGTAAAGACATGTTTCAACTAATATTATAAATATCTCAACCATACTTATGAAAAGGGGGAAAATGTGTTAACCTAATGGGGAAAATATTGGCCAAGTGAAGAAATATCTCATCCATTCTTATAAAAATTAGGAAAATGTGTTAACCTAACGAGAAAAATATCGCTCAAGTGAAGAACAAATTTACACAAAACTTATAAACCTTAGGAAAATGTGTTAACCTAATGAGAAAAATATTGACCAAGTAAAGAAAATATACACCACACTTATGAAAAGTAGGAAAATATGTTAACAAAAAGGGGGAAAATATGGGCTAAACTATGAAATATGTTGACCGAAGTAAGAAAATGTGTTGTCCTAATGGGAAAAATATCGCCAAGTGAAAAAGTATCTCAACCATACTTATGAAAAGGAGGAAAATGTGTTAACCTAATGTGAAAAATATTGGCCAAGTAGGAAATCATGTTAGCCAAATAGGAAAAAGTATCGGTCAAACTTATAGATGTCTCGTTTAAACTTATAAAATGTATGAAAATTTGTTAGCCAAAGGTGAAAAGTATTGGCCAAGTAATGAAATATCTCACCCGAACTTATAAAAAGTAAGAAAACATGCTAGTAACACCAAGAAATATGTCGACCGAAATAATACAATAGGCAAAACGATGGACAAACTTATAAATATGTCGACCGTTATAAGAAAATGTGGTACCCAAATTAGGAAAAATATTGACCAATTTTGAAATATCTCACCCGAACTTATAAAAAGTAAGAAAATATGCTAGTAACACCAAGAAATATGTCGACCGAAATAATACAATAGGCAAAACGATGGACAATCTTATAAATATATCGCCCAAACTTATAAACATAGGAAAATGTGTTAACCAAATGGGAAAAATATTGACCAAGTAAAGAAATATCTCAACCATACTTATGAAAAGGAGAAAAATGTGTTAACCTAATAGGAAAAACATTGGTGAAGTGAAGAAATATCTCATCCATTCTTATAAAAATTAGGAAAATGTGTTAACCTAATGAGGAAAATATTGCCCAAGTGAAGAAAAAATTTACACAAAACTTATAAAACTTAGGAAAATGTGTTAACCTAAGGAGAAAAATATTGACCAAGTAAAGAAAAATTTACACCAAACTTATGAAAAGTAGGAAAATTTGTTAACCAAAGGGGAAAAAATATGGGCTAAACTATGAAATATGTTGACCCAAGTAAGAAAATGTGTTAGCCAAATGGGGGAAAATGTTGGCCAAAACATGAAACAGCTTAACCAAACTTATAAATATATCGTGTATACTTATAAATAAGTAGGAAAAAATATTGCTTCTGTGGTTATGTGAAACATGTCTTGAACTTTTATCTGAACAGACATTTCACAAGACACAATAATCAACGTCAACACTTTCCCTCATTTACATTACCGAAAGCTTCAACTTACCATTCTAGAGTATCCACTAAAGAAACACTTATACATAATAATCACCCATCTCTTCACACTCTTGGTTTTTTCCTTTCTAACACAACGTGTCTCTGTCTTTCATAGATAACTTCACAACTTTTCCATGTCACAGCACCAAGAACTCCAAACCGTCGTTGTACATGAGCACTAATGAAACAGTCATAACAACATTTATGGCAATGCAATCTGTGGCGCCACCTGGGATAGTTTCGATAGCATCTGAGTATTCGTCAAAAAAGATCCATTTCCCATGGTTGACATCTTCAACTTTCTATACCACAATGTCTTCTAAACTAACCTTCCATTGTTCCATCTTTCAACAACACAAAGGGTGTTCTCGAAGTCTAGCTAACATAACATTTCTTACTATGTCTACCTCTTTCACACTTTGTCATTTCACAGCTGCGATAGCGACAAGTTTGCAACCAACACTGGCTGTTATGAAGTCGACCTTTCTTAAAATCACGTCTACCTTAATGAGCCCTTGAATACCCTCTACCTCAGCTTCTAACCGACTTTCAACGTTTCATGCCAAATAACATTAACATTCTCTTTGATTACCGAACATCATATTTTCTGATGACTACGCATATTTTCCAACCTAATAGAGATACATCATCTGTCCCCCTAACATACTAGGCGCTATTCTAGACAACGAATATGGTCATCAACCAGCACCCCTAAAAAGAACTTGAAAACAACAACAGAGATTGGATTCCTGAGACTAATTCCTTGGACTATCAGAGTAGCTAACGCTGATCGCCTAAAAGAGCTTAAGAAACATAGAGCATTATATACATCAAACACAACAAACTCTTTCTTGCTAACCCTAACCCTAACCCTGACTATACATCATCTAACCCTAACTCAAATCCTAACACTAACCCTAACCCCTAACCATAACTATACAGCAAACACAACAAACTCTTTCTTAAGAGACATAGATACAAACCAGTGTTAGAAATGACAAAGTTAAATTTATGTGATAAAATTTTAATTACAATTTAAAACTAATAAATCGCACTTTTATTGCACGCTTCACTTAATATACAGATATAGGGTAAGTATAGGTATAGGCTAGGTATAGGACATATCAAGCTTACATCTTGCGCAATAAAAGTGCGATTTATTAGTTTTAAATTGTAATTAAAATTTTATCACATAAATTTAACTTTGTCATTTCTAACACTGGTTTGTATCTATGTCTCTTAAGAAAGAGTTTGTTGTGTTTGCTGTATAGTTATGGTTAGGGGTTAGGGTTAGTGTTAGGATTTGAGTTAGGGTTAGATGATGTATAGTCAGGGTTAGGGTTAGGGTTAGCAAGAAAGAGTTTGTTGTGTTTGATGTATATAATGCTCTATGTTTCTTAAGCTCTTTTAGGCGATCAGCGTTAGCTACTCTGATAGTCCAAGGAATTAGTCTCAGGAATCCAATCTCTGTTGTTGTTTTCAAGTTCTTTTTAGGGGTGCTGGTTGATGACCATATTCGTTGTCTAGAATAGCGCCTAGTATGTTAGGGGGACAGATGATGTATCTCTATTAGGTTGGAAAATATGCGTAGTCATCAGAAAATATGATGTTCGGTAATCAAAGAGAATGTTAATGTTATTTGGCATGAAACGTTGAAAGTCGGTTAGAAGCTGAGGTAGAGGGTATTCAAGGGCTCATTAAGGTAGACGTGATTTTAAGAAAGGTCGACTTCATAACAGCCAGTGTTGGTTGCAAACTTGTCGCTATCGCAGCTGTGAAATGACAAAGTGTGAAAGAGGTAGACATAGTAAGAAATGTTATGTTAGCTAGACTTCGAGAACACCCTTTGTGTTGTTGAAAGATGGAACAATGGAAGGTTAGTTTAGAAGACATTGTGGTATAGAAAGTTGAAGATGTCAACCATGGGAAATGGATCTTTTTTGACGAATACTCAGATGCTATCGAAACTATCCCAGGTGGCGCCACAGATTGCATTGCCATAAATGTTGTTATGACTGTTTCATTAGTGCTCATGTACAACGACGGTTTGGAGTTCTTGGTGCTGTGACATGGAAAAGTTGTGAAGTTATCTATGAAAGACAGAGACACGTTGTGTTAGAAAGGAAAAAACCAAGAGTGTGAAGAGATGGGTGATTATTATGTATAAGTGTTTCTTTAGTGGATACTCTAGAATGGTAAGTTGAAGCTTTCGGTAATGTAAATGAGGGAAAGTGTTGACGTTGATTATTGTGTCTTGTGAAATGTCTGTTCAGATAAAAGTTCAAGACATGTTTCACATAACCACAGAAGCAATATTTTTTCCTACTTATTTATAAGTATACACGATATATTTATAAGTTGGGTTAAGCTGTTTCATGTTTTGGCCAACATTTTCCCCCATTTGGCTAACACATTTTCTTACTTGGGTCAACATATTTCATAGTTTAGCCCATATTTTTTCCCCTTTGGTTAACAAATTTTCCTACTTTTCATAAGTTTGGTGTAAATTTTTCTTTACTTGGTCAATATTTTTCTCCTTAGGTTAACACATTTTCCTAAGTTTTATAAGTTTTGTGTAAATTTTTTCTTCACTTGGGCAATATTTTCCTCATTAGGTTAACACATTTTCCTAATTTTTATAAGAATGGATGAGATATTTCTTCACTTCACCAATGTTTTTCCTATTAGGTTAACACATTTTTCTCCTTTTCATAAGTATGGTTGAGATATTTCTTCACTTGGTCAATATTTTTCCCATTTGGTTAACACATTTTCCTATGTTTATAAGTTTGGGCGATATATTTATAAGATTGTCCATCGTTTTGCCTATTGTATTATTTCGGTCGACATATTTCTTGGTGTTACTAGCATATTTTCTTACTTTTTATAAGTTCGGGTGAGATATTTCAAAATTGGTCAATATTTTTCCTAATTTGGGTACCACATTTTCTTATAACGGTCGACATATTTATAAGTTTGTCCATCGTTTTGCCTATTGTATTATTTCGGTCGACATATTTCTTGGTGTTACTAGCATGTTTTCTTACTTTTTATAAGTTCGGGTGAGATATTTCATTACTTGGCCAATACTTTTCACCTTTGGCTAACAAATTTTCATACATTTTATAAGTTTAAACGAGACATCTATAAGTTTGACCGATACTTTTTCCTATTTGGCTAACATGATTTCCTACTTGGCCAATATTTTTCACATTAGGTTAACACATTTTCCTCCTTTTCATAAGTATGGTTGAGATACTTTTTCACTTGGCGATATTTTTCCCATTAGGACAACACATTTTCTTACTTCGGATCAACATATTTCATAGTTTAGCCCATATTTTTCCCCTTTGGTTAACAAATTTTCCTACTTTTCATAAGTTTGGTGTAAATTTTCTTTACTTGGTCAATATTTTTCTCCTTAGGTTAACACATTTTCCTAAGTTTTATAAGTTTTGTGTAAATTTTTTCTTCACTGGGGCGATATTTTTCTCGTTAGGTTAACACATTTTCCTAATTTTTATAAGAATGGATGAGATATTTCTTCACTTGGCCAATATTTTCCCCATTAGGTTAACACATTTTCCTCCTTTTCATAAGTATGGTTGAGATATTTATAAGATTAGTTGAAACATGTCTTTACTTGGACAATATTTTTCACATTTGGTTAACAAAGTTTCCTACTTTTTATGAGTTTGGTCGAGAAGTTTGTTTTTTTTTTACTTGGTCAACCGTTTTCACCTTTGGATAACAAATTTTCATACATTTTAAAAGTTTGGATGCGATATTTCTTTACTTGGCCACTATTATTCATCTTTGGCTAACAAATGTTCCTACTTTAATCGACATATTTTCCCACTTTTTGTAAGTTTGGTCGAGATATTTCAAAACTTGGTCAATATTTTTCCTAATTTGGGTAACACATTTTCTTATAACGGTCGACATCTGTATAAGTTTGTCCATCGTTTTGCCTATTGTCGACATATTTCTTGATTTTTCTAGCATATTGTCTTACTTGTTATAAATTAGGATGAGATATTTCTTAACTTTGCCAATATTTTTCACCTTTGGCTAACACATGTTCATACATTATATAAGTTTGGATGAGACATCTATAAGTTTGATCGATATTTTTCCTATTTGGCTAACATGATTTCCTACTTGCCCAATATGTTTCACATTTGACGAACAATTTTCCTACTTTTCATACGTTTGGTCGAGATATTTCCTATTTTGGTCACCATTTTTAATTAGTTTGGTTACCATTTTCCCTACTTTTTATAATGTTAGTCGAGACATTTCTTATTTTGACCAACTGTTTTGTCAGTTTGGCTAACAATTTTCCTACATTTTATAAGTTGGTCGAGACGTTTCTTATTTTGGTCAACATATTTGTCAATTTGGCTAACAATTTTTACCATATTTTATCAGGCTGGTCGATATATTTCTGTATTTGGCCAACAGTTTTAATAATTTGGCTAACATGGTTCCTTATTTGACTGTTGGAGTGGTACATAGAACCTGTACTTTTGTCTGGATGTGAAATGTGGCAATGAGCAGACACATTGAAAAACATATATTGACATTGGAAATGGGTTTCTGGGGAAAGATGCAAAGACCCCTTTGGCCAGGCAGAAGATTTAATGAAAGTGTAAATGTCTGCTCTGAGACGCGATAACGTCGCTGGTCAGGACATCGGGTACGTGATATGTCCTGTTATATGAGCTGCATAAGATTGCTCCGGGGAATCTTGTTGTGTTCATGGGTAATATTATACAGGTGATAAAAATAGCTAAACACTCATGGGTATATGACCCGATAGCTGTTAAGTAAAAGGTACACCTTCCCCAACTGGCCTCGGTGCTCACATCTCTCCTCTATGTCTATGAGAAAGGGTTAGACGAACACAGTGATGACTAGGTTATAGTTGTGTATACTGTATTCGAAGCTGCCTTGTGGTGTATAGAGGCCTCAATAGTAGTAGTTTCGTGGTCTTTGCTGTTACTTGGTGACCCTATGACGCTTCGGACATAGACACGCTAGAGTAGGGGGACCTTTTTAAACTTCCGACGCCATGTTGACGAGGGGGGAAGAATCACTCCCGTACATGGTGGTCATCCCGAGTTAGGTCCCCTGGTTAAATCACCAACAGAACACCGTTTTTTTCTGTAGTATCCCTCTTAACCATGTGTCTCGGCTGTGCCCTTACGCATGCGACTGGATGCAACGCCCTCTTTGACTGCATGTAACCATTACCAACATGTCCCTATACATGGTGGTATTACATGTCTATCTTTTGAGATGTTGATTTAGATTTGCCACACTAATACATACGAGTAGAGGTATGGAGCTTGAAACGATGAAACAGTTGCCGTGAGCATACAAGGAAAGACAACAATATCTGATGGGAGGTGGCTTTAAAGCGTTGGAACAAGAATCGCTGTGATGAAGGTTGTCTTTTGCAAATTGGAAAACAAACTGACTAATATAAAGTTGACAACTGTAATGAGAAATAAAAGGAGTGTTTAAGTACTACACAGAACCCGTACTTTAGTATGACTGTGAAGCGAGGTCAGTGAGCAGACAAGTTGAAATGCCTCTAATGCCAGTGGCGTTGTGGATTCTGAGACATCGTTGTTTTTTTAATTCACTAGACACCCGCATGAAACTCCCTCCAAATACTACAAGGCAACATGACAAAACACTACAACATAGCAGACACATAGATACTATACCAGCTCTGTAAGGCAACATACTTTGATAATGTAGACATAACGGCCGCTTTCCAATAATACTAGCACACATCTATAAGCAGTGGTAAACCCGTATACACAGATACACGATACTTTCCTAAAGTAGACTCTAGCCATGTTCGCAGTGCAGCTATATAGAGGCATGTCTGAGTTGATGTGAAATATTTTTGGTTATTTTTACACCCGGATGTAATAGGCGCCAAGTCACAACACAGCTACGATGCGCTGGCAGGGGTGACCGTATCAACTTCACATACTGGTCAATCTATATACACCACCCAATAACATAGTACACCATCCGTCTTCAAGCCACAAGCGTTTTCAATGTCACAAGAATAACGAACTACTGATATTTAAGATCAGAGTGGCACATGCTGATACTGTTTGTGATATCTCCTACTCATACCACCTGTTTTAACTAAATAAGGACACATACACCTAGCTCATAATCTCCAATCGGCAATTATGAGAAAAATCGAGGGTAGTGTTATTGATTTTTATTGGATGTCCCGACAATAGGTGTTAATCTTTTAATCCCCTTCCAACGTTTCTATGAACCTTTATTAATATCGCGAACTATTTGCAGCCATGAAGATATCAGTAATATCAATAACCTGACTTGGTCATTACGACGACGATAATCCCGTGGATTAGCCGTTATGAAGATGCGTATTGATTTTTGAACACCTGTTGAGGTTATGATTATATCATATTCTGATAGTTATGTTATATTTTGTGACTCGTAGGTACAAGGGTGAAAATCTGCTGCTGTATTTTTCATCACCGGTGGGTCTTGTGGCTGCGGCGACACGGCCGGACAAAGCGATCCTAACCCTAACTCGTATGATCAACTAGACACCCACACGTTGATGACTGACAATGTTATCAACGACAAAGTACCAAGAGTCGAACCTGTCACCTCCTCGACGTCTGGGGTACCATCTAAACATACCCCGCAACCAGCACACCACCTCTCCTTTTCTAAATATAGCCGGATTAATAGCACCAGAGCTCTCCATCACAACTAAGTAACCAAATATTATCAATATTTCTTCTACCACTAGACCGCCGCACTGGGATTCGAACCCGATGATAGTGTTCAGAAGCGTTTATCTAATTACTCATCCATTCACCCCACCCCTTAACAACGAATATCACAAAGTCATACCCACTAAAACCATCGGCCATCTTTACTTTTTAAGGTTTTCCTTTGAAGAGTTGTAACCGGTATGATGATAGTATTTACGTCCCATCCACTACAGATAATAGTAACCACCGTTATAATAAACAGTCGACCCCTTTACAATAGACATATAATGAAAATATCTTAGGTCTTCTGACGACCGACGCCGCCTTTATGCGTTGAATTTGCCAGTGGTAGACCTCCCTGCCTTTATTTACCCACTTCTCCACTCGATCCCCTAGCTCTTACCAAGGAACGGGCGTAATTATCTAACCCCTCCGTCCCTCGCCCACCTCTTAACAAGGATCAGAAGCAGTTGTCTAGCTATTTCTACACTCACCAACCCCTTAACAACGACCTGGAGCCTTTATCTAGCAACTCCTCTGTCTCTTAGCAAGGAACCGACGCATTCATTTAGCCACTTCGCCACTCGCCCACCCCTTTAAAATGTTCAGCAGCACTTCTCTAGCTAATTCTCCGCTCATCTACTCCTTAACAATGAATAACACTAAGCCACGCCCCTTACATCCGTTACTACCGGCCATCTTTACTTTTTTAAGGTTTTCATTTGAAGAGGTGTAATCTACATGATAGTGTATAGGCCACTACGACACACTACAGATCATATACACGCCATATTTACCTTTTTACTTATTACAATTTTCATATGACACCCGGCGCGGCTCGAGGCTTCGACCCACCTAACCCCACCACAGTACTCGTCAATAACCGGACTAGTGATCACTCAGCAATGACTGGCCACTTGGGTACTACAAGACACTGTTTTACTGGGGTCGACCGCTCCACGCGACCGATCGGCCGCGCTTGCTACTGCGCCCGCCGCCCTCCCCCACGCGCCTTTGGTTGTTGTTTAATTTAATTTATTTTTTTAAAATTAGTTAAAATATTACACACACACAGTTATCTACCCTGAGAAAACATGTCTTCTATTAGATTTATCGACCTTTACATATGACCTAGATACCCAACCCTACCTAAACCGCCCTGGGCCCGAGCTGGATTGGGGTCAATCCAGCGAGGTCAATCCAGAAAGTATAATTAGGAGAAGGCAAACACCCTAACCCTAACCCTAACCCTAACCCTAACCCTAACCCCTAACACCTAACCCTAACCCTAACCCCTAACCCTAACCCGAACCCTAACCCCTAACCCTAACCCCTAACCCTAACCCTAACCCCTAACCCTAACCCCTAACCCTAACCCCTAACCCTAACCCCTAACCCTAACGCTAATCCTAAGGATTGGGGCCAATCCTTAGAGATCAATCCTGAAATAATAATCAGTTACCGCATAAGATACTACTGTTAGTTAGTTAGTTAGTTAGTTAGTTAGTTAGTTAGTTAGTTAGTTAGTTAGTTAGTTAGTTAGTTAGTTACTTAGTTAGTTAGTTAGTTAGTTAGTTAGTTAGTTAGTTAGTTAGTTAGTTAGTTAGTTAGTTAGTTAGTTAGTTAGTTAGTTAGTTAGTTAGTTAGTTAGTTAGTTAGTTAGTTAGTTAGTTAGTTAGTTAGTTAGTTAGTTAGTTAGTTAGTTAGTTAGTTAGTTAGTTAGTTAGTTAGTTAGTTAGTTAGTTAGTTAGTTAGTTAGTTAGTTAGTTAGTTAGTTAGTTAGTTAGTTAGTTAGTTAGTTAGTTAGTTAGTTAGTTAGTTAGTTAGTTAGTTAGTTAGCTAGCTAGCTAGCTAGCTAGGTAGTTAGTTAGTTAGTTAGTTAGTTAGTTAGTTAGTTAGTTAGTTAGTTAGTTAGTTAGTTAGTTAGTTAGTTAGTTAGTTAGTTAGTTAGTTGGTTGGTTGGTTGGTTGGTTGGTTGGTTGGTTGGTTGGTTGGTTGGTTGGTTGGTTGGTTGGTTGGTTGGTTGGTTGGTTGGTTGGTTGGTTGGTTGGTTGGTTGGTTGGTTGGTTGGTTGGTTAGTTAGTTAGTTAGTTAGTTAGTTAGTTAGTTAGTTAGTTAGTTAGTTAGTTAGTTGGTTGGTTGGTTGGTTGGTTGGTTAGTTAGTTAGTTAGTTAGTTAGTTAGTTAGATAGTTAGTTGGTTAGTTAGTTAGTTAGTTAGTTAGTTAGTTAGTTTAGTTAGTTAGTTAGTTAGTTAGTTAGTTAGTTAGTCGCGGTTCCAACTTCATGGCAAAAGATCGTCCCATGGTGCTCCTTTCCTGTGCCAGTGAATATAACACAAAATGCCCCTCACTGCCCCATTTAAGAAATGGAACAGACAGGAATCTCGACAAACCAACAGCCCGCACAGGTACACTGTGTATGATGCCACTGCCAGAATGCCAACACAAAAGTCCGCCACGAAGAATACAGTTCATCGTCGATGGAAGCGGCAGTCACTAGAAAACCAACAGCCATGCATTACTGCATAAAGAAACCCAGTTAGTTCAGCGACGAGCCGATCGTCATTTTTATGAACATGCAGTTCACGCTACAAAGAACCGCTGACAGATGTGTACTTGTATATAATGTTTATTTCTACTAATGCATGCAAACATAAACACACACACACACACACACACACACACACACACTCGCACGCACACAAGAATGCACACACGCACAAGCATGCTGTACCACCAATGCAGGCACGCAGACAGTTAGACTAAATTCAACGTAGATCAACTTTGGGACATAGGACTAGGGGTTACCATCTATACAATCCTACCATCACGTCAAGCTATTCACCTGCACCGTGATACAACCGACAAGACACTTGTTACCATCAGCAAATCTAGCAATGAATTACGACTACATAACAACGATTCGGTTACTCGAACTGCTATCGAAAAGTTAAGGTGTTCATATGCAGTCTCCTTTTATTGTAAATCAAGCAAGGTATTAAGAAAACAAACCTTATATCATCATCATCATCATCATCATCCTCATCATCAAGGACCATGACGGGCGTGGGCGATCATGCATCTCCACAAATTGCGATCTACTACGGCATGGATTAATTCGTGTGTTAACTCCCTTCAGTGCTATGATACAAGACTATCAAGAATTTTCTCTCGCTGTCTTTCTTTATCTCTCTTTCCACAAATTGCTCCGGCTGCTACAGCCGGTGGTAGAAGCCTGTCGTACTACTATGCGCGTCCACTGGGTGGAGGATGGTGATGTGGCCTCTAAATGTTTTGTCTAGGGGTTAGCTGTGAATATGTTCACAATCAGATGTGGGCCAACCCAGGTGGTGGTCATGAGTGGAGGCGAGTCAGTGCCATAGGAGGATAAGAGGAGCCATAAATAACCTCTCCCTTCTGCTGCCTTGCGGGGTCTTTCATTTTAGACACAGACTATTGGAATCAACTGCGTGGTCTCGAGGTATGGTATTCGCCTCGAGTGCTGGAGGTCCCGGGATTTTATTTTTCACGTGGACTTCTAGTAATAAAATTTCCCCTGGTCTCTGGTTAGTGAGATCGGAGGACCGTGTGTATTGTTGCGCACATAAAAAATCCCTTGGCAGTTGGAAATCGAAAAAGAGTAGCCTATTGGCGCTGCCCGGGCAAAATTTCGAGTTAAAAATCTACCCACAGTATTTCAGGATCCTCGCCGGTGCTACGGAGGTCGTGCACTGAGCTGAGTTTCTCCAAACTCAGGTTTGAGTTAGGAGGAGAACGGAGCACTTATGGGTTACACCCTTGTGCCGTGATGTTGATCTATCAACTAAACTAACTAACTAACTAACTAATCAACTATACATCAACAGGCGGAAGCCAAGGAAACACCATCGCTGCGTTTTCCCAAAATAATCATGTGTCATTCACTGGAAACTTGTACACAATAATTAAAATGCTGCGAGAACCAAGCGATGACTGTGAATCTACGACCATGGTCAGACTGCGAGAACTGCAAATTAAAAGGGGTGTTGCCAAACAAGAACACTACGCAGGAAGCCAAAGAAGATTGATTAACCAACACAGAACTGGTGTCGTGAGCCGCTACACGCTACGGGATTTGCTGAGGAGGGGATCCGACCTCTTATGGACTGAATGGTTCGATGTGAAATGAGGATGATCTGTCGACTAACTAACTAACTAACACAATAATTAACTGCAAGTAATATGTTACTGCCTAGAATCTTGGAATGTAAATGAACAAATCAGGAAGAATTTGGAAGCAGCAGAGATGTCGTTTCTGATACTAATGGTGTGAATTAATTGGACTGACAGATTAACTAACAACTGCCTGAATGAAGTTAATGAAACTGGAACATATTCAACAATGAGAGACAAACAGCCTTCTTTGGTCATGTGATGAGAAGAGAGGCATTGAAGAACATCGTGACATTTGGAAAAACCAAGGGGCGGAGAGCAAGATGCAGACCTAGAGAAACGATGCTGAATAGAATGTAACGGTGTCATGGAGGAATATCACCAGCGGAGTTGATCCAGAACACCAAAGACAGAGATCTGTGGAGAAACATGAACGCCTATGCCAACTGGCAATGCACTTGATGATGCTGAATATTTATTTCTTAAACTGGGAGCCACGGTTGTCCGGTGGTCAGTCAGCTTGCCTACATGTCCGGAGACTATCTGTGTGAATCGCCATCGAGAAGGAATTGTAAAATTTTAACTTGACTCACGGGCCGAGCCAGCCTGGAATGTCTATCTGGAGATGACATGGAAAGTAAACACGGGCCGTATGATACTGACCACATCATTGTGTCGTCACGAGGCGTCTGTCCGGGAGTATCACATAGTGGTAGTTAAACAAGTGAGTTGTACGAGGACAATTCAATAAGTAAGTCATACAGTTCTGTGGGATGGCAGGTAAATGTAGTTGGTGTTTTCTACAGGTGTCATTAGGTGACAGCAGCATCGAACTTTATATTCCCGTTCATCAGGTGGCGCTATGGGTCTCAACAAAATGGCGACTGTACTTACGAAGTGTACAACCAAAGAACAACGTGCTGTTGTTCGTTTTTTGTGGGCAAAAGGACTGCCAGCAAAGGCCATTCATAAGGAAATACTTGCTGTTTATGCAGACGAATGTTTGTCCCGTAAAGAGGTGCATAGCAGGGTAGAAAATTTTCTCACTTTTCTACCTTTTTGGTCCAATGAACACCCACCTTGGCGGGAGAAATTTCGCGAATGACTCCGAAGTTGAATGTGAAGTGAAAACGTGGTTTAGAAAACAGAGCACGCAGTTCTATGTAGCCGGTTTGGGAGGACTAATAAAAAGATGGGATAAGTGCATCAATGTTGGTGGGAGTTATGTTGACAAATAAAGGGACAATGTATGCCCTGCAAAGAATACCATGGACAGACAGAAAAACCAATGAACAAGTCCTTTAAGAAACAAATGAAGATCGTAAACTGATTAGAGTCAATAGACGTAGACAGTCAAAGTTTTTTGGGCATGTTATCAGAAGAAATGAGTTGGAGAACTTGGTGACAACTGGCAAGATCAAAGGGAAGAGACCAATGGAGAGACCGAGAAGTAAATACCTGGATGGCTGGGCCACGTGGCATGGTAGAGACAGGAACACGGAGCTGATCCACGACTCTGGTGATCGAGTGAGATGGCAAAACATGACCGCCGACGCTTATCGGCATGGCACATGATGGATGGATGGTATGTATAAAAATAAACTGGTTTCAAGTTGTTATCATATTTAGTTATTTTTCTACAGCCATTTGTGACTTACTTATTGACTTCCTTGTGTGTATCATTAACACAACCGCAATCAACTCAGCATTTTTGGATGTTTGTAATTTCTTAACAAGTTAACATTCAGAAGTTTGTCATTGCTTTCTGAACAATCGGCACTCATACCATTGTATGAACAACAGCCCAAGGCGGTCTGCTGCCAAATCGCTCGCAACTTTTTGCTGCCATTACATACTTCTATAAGATAGATGTTGACACAGGAAATAACATCATAGATTGTAACGAAAATGTATTTTTGAATCAAGAGAACACAGTAGTCGTTGCTTGCTTGTTTGCTTGTGTTCGTTGGCTTGGGCTCCAACGTGAAGTCCTGTATGTCGGATGAAGGCATCCTGTTGTCCAACATCAGTGTGATGTCATTCAGGACCTGAGGTTTGCGTGAGTATCCGTTGTCCCATGTCTGGCTTATTGGTGTGCAGACTGGTGGTTCCTCGCCGTACAGGCAGACACTGTCCGACTTCGGAGGAATCGGCGATCCTATTGACTTTAGCCAGGACCCCGAAGGGACCTGTTGCCCATTACGCTCGACGAGGACGCGTCAATAGATCTTGGCCAGTATATAACCCGGCCATGGTGCCTTGGAAACACCTCTGCGTCCCACAGTAGTCGTGACTACTGAAACGTCGAGCAGTTGTGTTGCATTTTATTCTGATTTAGTTTGTCGATATTTGTCTTAGGTTGTATTACATTATTACCTTATTTCTAACTAGTTTCCCCTACCTTAATTATTTTGTTTACGGGGACTTCGACCTTGGCAGGGATGCAAATGTATTTTTTTTTAAATTGTGTCCTCAGGATTTAATAATACATTTTTCTTTCCTTACATACTGTTAAAACCTTTCAGAATGTCATATCTAAACATTCCAGAATTTGAATTATTTATATGCCATGCTCTATGTCAAATGCAGTGGAATAATCTATAATGCACGTGTATAAATCTGTCTGCATTTCAATGTCCCTCGTAATTGGTATTCGTAGAATGTACATGATAACGATTATGGCTTATCCGTGAGCGAATTCACAATGCTTCTCTCTTGTTCCATTCCTTGTGTTGTTTTAAATCTCCTTCGTCTTCTTCGGTCCTCTTTCGATGGGAGTACGTCACGCGTACCTCAAAGATCACGTGCCCGATTTCGGCATGCAGTTGTGTAAGGTGTGTGTCCTCTAGACCAGTGGTTCTCAACCTTATTTGGCCCATGACCCCCTTTACCATATGTTCATAACGTCATCCCCCCCCCTTTCGAATTCCCGCCCTATAACGCCCCCCCCCCCCCCACCCTTACACAGTATACATCAAAATGGAAGCTAAATTTAATAACATATACTAGAAAAAGTCTAGACGTCTACATAAAAAGTGATTTGCTGGTCTACTTACGTTATAAAACGAATTTCATTAGGGCGAGAAGTACAGAACCGTACGCGTGATCCGGGACTGTTTCCGGATCCGGTCAGGGATATGCACTACTGACGAGCTCAAATGAGGGCGAAACTCGAGTATAGTGCTTCCATATTGACGTGGATAGGCCTTAGGTTCATAACAGAATGCGATCGGCGTTGCCAGTAGTGGGTTGTGCTCAATATTTAAATTTCAAATCCCGAAACAACCACATAATCAATTGATTATTGCTCACTGGATTGAGGAGGCCTGGTGTTCCTTGCCAGTGAGAAGTCCTGATCGTTCGGGTCCCATCGATTGACGGACGTCGGTCGCGGCGATTGGGCAATCTTGAGCATAGCCTACGATGGGTAGCGTTGTGATGTTCTGTTGTGATAATTTGGTGTGTCCAGTGTGTGCCGCGTGGTTACACACCCGCTTCACACGCGTGATCCGGGACTGTTTCCGGATCCGGTCAGGGATATGCACTACTGACGAGCTCAAATGAGGGCGAAACTCGAGTATAGTGCTTCCATATTGACGTGGATAGGCCTTAGGTTCATAAGAGAATGCGATCGGCGTTGCCTGTATTGGGTTGTGCTCAATATTTAAAATTCTTAAGTTTCTTGGGGAAATACCCAATTCTATGCCGGAATAGAAACATGTATCTTCGGAGATTGAGACGGGCGCCGTAACTTCTCAGTCACTGATTCCCGGATTTGTTACATATTCTTTTCATGGCATTTCTCAATAAGATAGTCGTTACCTGACTCATGAAGCTAATTCATCTGCGTTCTTCTCAATCTATGGATCTGCATTTCTCTGAAATAATGATAATAAGAGCAAGTAACTTAAGAAACAATTTTATTATATTTTTTTGGCCATTACTATGATTCATCATCATCATCATCATCATCATCATCATCATCATCATCATCATCATCATCATCATCAAATGTTTTGCCACTTAACGTGGATGTTCATGTCTCTCCACATATTTCAGTCTTTAGTGTTCTGAATCAACTCTGCTGATGATATTCCCCCGTACCATTGTCTCAATCAACCCAGCATCATTTCTCTTGTTCGGCCTCCGCCTCTCCTCCCCTTGATCTTTCCAGCCGTCACGGTGTTCCGATGATTATAAAGTTATTTTAATTGTGTGCTTTAGCATACTCTGATTGACATTAGATGGTTTTCTTTGTTTCCTTTAAGTTCGTGACAGGTGTACTAGAGATACTGATAGGGAACTGTACCGGTAAGTCTCAAGAGCGGCCAGAGAACACGTACTCTGTTGTTTCAGCGACGACCACCACCGGAACATGTGAACCGAATGACTGAGTTACGAAGCGAACCCACGACCTTTGGGATGGTCTTAACCAATACGCCATGTAAACTTAAGTAACATAATACGTTGGAATATTGGATTGTGTTACTCCAGTCGCATAGTATATGTCACGTCATCAGGGTCACTGCAGTATTATAGTGAATGACACTTCATCGGCGTCACTGTATTCTCATAGTGCGTGGAACTTCATCGGTGTCACTGTATTCTCATAGTGCGTGGAACTTCATCGGCGTCACTGTATTCTCATAGTGCGTGGAACTTCATCGGTGTCACTGTATTCTCATAGTGCGTGGAACTTCATCGGTGTCACTGTATTCTCATAGTGCGTGGAACTTCATCGGTGTCACTGTATTCTCATAGTGCGTGGAACTTCATCGGAGTCACTGTATTCTCATAGTGCGTGGAACTTCATCGGCGTCACTGTATTCTCATAGTGCGTGGAATTTCATCGGTGTCACTGTATTCTCATAGTGCGTGGAACTTCATCGGCGTCACTGTATTCTCATAGTGCGTGGAACTTCATCGGCGTCACTGTATTCTCATAGTGCATGACACTTCATCGGTGTCACTGTATTCTCATAGTGCGTGGAACTTCATCGGTGTCACTGTATTCTCATAGTGCGTGGAACTTCATGGGTGTCACTGTATTCTCATAGTGCGTGGAACTTCATCGGTGTCACTGTATTCTCATAGTGCGTGGAACTTCATCGGCGTCACTGTATTCTCATAGTGCGTGGAACTTCATCGGCGTCACTGTATTCTCATAGTGCGTGGAACTTCATCGGTGTCACTGTATTCTCATAGTGCGTGGAACTTCATCGGCGTCACTGTATTCTCATAGTGCGTGAAACTTCATCGGAGTCACTGCAGTCACACATCCCATGGCATTTCATCGGCTTCACTGCAGTCTCAAATGTTAGGGCACTTCATCACTCTATGTTAGAGATGCTAAATACTTCAACAAACAGTTGGTGAAGAAATTCAGTAAAGGATATTGCAGAGCGGCGTTTTAGAAACTTGAGAACTTGTTGACAACTGGCAGGATGGAGGGGAAGAGAACAAATGGAAGGCAGAGAAGTAAATATCTGCATGGCTTGACCACATGGTGTATTCAAGACAATAACACAGAGCTGATCTACGACTCTTGTTATCGTGTGAAATGGCGAAACATTAGCTTCCACTGCTTATCGACATGACTCATAATGATGATGTGATGATTGTAGAACTAGACGGCAAGATATTATGTTTGCAAAGTGTATGAAGTAATAACATTTGCTGCCGAGAAACGGTTTCAAGTGAATCAACACTGCATCACCTCAAATCACACTAGCATTTTGGCTCGATAGTCTGCATCAGATTCACAGCAACCACGAGAGGTGTGGCTCGACATTCTTCATCAGATTCAAAGCAATCATCAGCGGAGTGGCCTGAGGTTCACAGCAACCATCAGAGGCGGACTGGGTCTAAAATTATTGGTTGCCAGGAGACAAAGCTACTAAAAGGACATCGACATTTTTAACATACTGTCTAAATTTGAAGGGGGCCCACGTCATAAGGGTCACAAGGGACCCAGTTGCCATCGGACTAGCTCACATCCAGGACAGGGTGCCACTGACAACTACTGTTCAGGAAATCAAATTTAGTGGAACTGCAGTAAAGCTGTGGAACAATATAAAATAGTGCAGAGTCATGCAGCTTTACAGAACACATTTACGGGAGAAAACAGGATGCTGCGGCGACAAGCCTTCATCAGCAAACAAATACATAGATAAAACACAACATATAATCACGTGTATAGGCACTGTAATGTCTTATCCGTGATTATATGTTGTTTTATGTGTATTTGTTTGTTGACTTACCCTTTGTTATTGTATATTGTTCAGGAAATCAACAAAGCTCATATCAAGTAAACATCAGTCTTCCAAGGACTTGTATGAGAAAGCGATGATGATGATGATGATGATGATGATGATGATGATGATGATGATGATGATGATGATGATGATGATGATGATGATGATGATGGCTGCTGATACCCTTTGACATAAACTCAATAACCAGCATATAAGGAAGCTCTCCAAGAGGTGTATCAACTAGCTCATGGCCCGTGAAACGATGCCACTGAAAAAAATACGAGAGTGACTTGTTACTAAAGTTAGTTGCATATCCTCTACAGGATGTCGCAGTCAATCCCAGAAATTTTTGTTGTTTGTAGTTTTTTGGCAAGTTTACGTTCATTAGTATACCATTTCTTTCTGAACGACCGGCTCATCATACAATTGTATCGAAACCAACGCAAAGCGGTCTGCTGCCAAATCGACCGCATCTGTGTTTCTAACGCGGTATGCGTGATTACGAATTGCATTGGTAACTCCTTCGCCATAGATCCGGTTGTTGTTATTAACAAGTTGTAAAATAACATGAGATCTGGTATTGCTGATAGAACTGATGTAACCACAGACGTTGGACGTAACTAATATGGATGTGGAGATTTTAAGGGACGACCGACGTGGAGACATATTTCATCTTTCTTGTGATGTGTTGGATACGGCTCACCACTCAGCCATCGGTGTACTGAATGATAGTGCCGTGTACCTTCTGTGGTCAGATGGGGTTAAGAGAGAAAAAAATTGTGTATTTCTATTAACAGATGCAGCTTCATATATGATGTAGGCAACCGAAGATCCGAGGATGGTGAATGAAAACATGGTACCCCTGCGTTTTTTGTTTTTGTTCTTTTTGTTTTTATTTTGTTTATTGTTTTAAAGCTGTTTGCGATTTCTTGGCAAGTTTACACTATCTTGAATGTAAGAAAGAGATATATATGGAGAGAGAGAGAGTGAGAGAGAGAGAGAGAGTAGTTTTTTTTTCTATGCAGCTGTATCAGTGTGTGTTTGTTCTGAGCTGACGAAGGACTTTCGGCCGCAACGCCCACTTTATCCCTTGTGATCGTATTCTAGTACAGTTTACCGATTCTTCTTCTCGTTTTTTGTCGTTCATTCACAACTAACAGCAGATCATTGAAAGAAATCGCCCCCCTCAGTATCTCTGCCTCTAGAACGTACCCCCCACGCGCTGAGTGACCTGGTTCCAAACAGCATTTTATGACTGCATCAAATACAGTGACATTTAGAAAGTTCTTTGTTTCAGCGACGAGGGAGCATCTTCGATCAAATTTGTCTAGCCACTATTTACAAACAATATTTTGTCCAGATGTTTTGCTAATACCAAGCCCAAGTTCAGCATCCTCGCAACAACAATCACCCAACCTGGTACAACAGAAGGAAGAACTAGGTCGATGCCTTGAACTTGACAAAAATGTTGCGAATGAATTAGATGTAGGTCATGACAAGTAGGTGACACTATTTGCAACACTACATAGTAATCCCTGTGGGGATGAAGTATATTCAATAGTCTCCAAGACTAGTGACATCTCAGTGGCAACAGTTCATAAGTACATTTACATGTATTGTTTGGCTCTTGTATGAGTTGATTGAGTTGAGTCAAGAACAGACATCACAGCGCTCGGGACATTCCCATACATGCTCCGTCCTCATCTTCAACAGTCAACGACGAGTCCCAATAATAATGGCACCAGAAGACGTCTGATGTGTACTCTGGCCCAAACTTGGAGGTTTTTCTTTGTCGGTCAGATCCTTTGGATCTTTGTTGACTAGTGTCTTTTCTATTCTCTTAATCTTTCCTTTAGTCTCCTTGTTCAACAGTCGGCAAAGAGAGTCATAGAATTAGAAGAAAGAAGCAGAGATTAGAGAGCACACCAGACAGCATAAACTTTGAAAGCTATTGTTACCACTTCGGGATTCGAACCTGTCACCTCCAAATGACGACACCTCTTGGCGAAGGAAACAGTGTACTTCGACGCCAGACCAATGACACCCCTAATGAATGTATATCGATTAATCAGGTCTATCATCCACATGAACCTACAGCTATGGAATATTGACAGAATTTGTACCTAACCATTGAAATAGCAACATTTATAATATTAGGGACGTTCATTTGAAACCCGTTGCAATGGTTTTATTACAAAATCATTAAAGAAACATTAACAGGTGTGGTAGAATTAAACAGAACATTCATTTTGAATGAATTATGCACCATGGGTTGGTCAGAAGAAGTCGCCGTAGGCATTCAGGCAAGCTCTCATTGCTTAGTTAGGTGGCGAATGCCATCCGCACAAAAGGATTTTGGTTGCTCACTAAACCAAGTGTTTACCGCATTCATTACGTCTGCAATTGTGTTAAATCGTTGCCCCTTAAGAGCTTTTTTAGAGGTCTGAACAAATGAAAATCACATGGTGACAAATCAGGACTATAGGCTGGATGTTGCAGAATTTCCCATTTCTTCCTTGCTAATGCTTCCTGCACAATCTTTGCAACATGCGGACGAGCATTATCGTGCAAAAAAATCACACCGCGAGAAAACAAGCCAGGTCGTTTATTCTTGATGGCTTTTTGCAGCTTGTCTAGTGTTTTCAAGTAGTGGGTAGAGTTGATATTGATACCAGGTTCTTTAAAGTCGGGCAACAATAGCCCTTCATAGTCAAAAAATGCGCTCAACATACCCTTACCAGCGGCGGAAACCTTTAACTTGAATTTTTTGGCTTTTGGTGATCAAGCATGCTTCCATTGCATGCTCTATCTCTTGCTGCTCAGCTCAAAGTGGTGACACCATGATTCATCGCCTGCCACTATGCGGAAGAGAAATGCATCACCCTCCACTCTGTAACGCAGCAAGTGGTTCAAACACCATCCCATGCGTCCCTCTTTTTGGTGGTCGGACTCTGTTATTCCCTCTGTCCATCTTTTACGTGGTCAGCCTCTTCTTCTGATTCCATTCCGTCTGTAAATCATTGCTTGTTGTGATATACTGCCAAACCATTTCACTTGCTGTTTTGCATTTAGATCTTTCCCTGTTACTACCCTTACTTTAGTCATGATTTCTTCATTTCGATTTTCTCTCTTCTTGATACATTGAGTATTCTTCACATGAATCTCATTTCCGTTGATGCAATGTTTAGTTTCTCTTTTTCTATAATTGTCCAGGTTTGAAATTCATAGCATAGATTTGGTAAACATGGTGTTGCAGAGTGCTCTTGTAGTATCTACTGAAACGTATTTATTCTTTAATATTGGTGCCATTTGTCCAATGAGTTGGTTTACCTTATTGCATCTATTTTCAATCTTGTCTCCTGGTTTGCGATTTGATGTTATTATACTTTTAAAGTACTTGAAGCGCTTTACTTGTTTCGGTTGGTTTTCTTTCAGATGAATCTTTCTTGTTTGTTTCTTCATACGCTGCCACCGGAAATTTAAATTAAATTTACTGAGTTTATGTTTACTGTAATTTATCCGGTCTTCCAGTACATTGGCGACGAAATGACGACGCGTTATTTTTCGGGGAGACGCTGTTTTGTGTTTTCCTGTGAATTTCCTGGGGATTTCATGTGGATAGTGTTTTCCTGTGGATTATGTGATGTTATTTTGTGTTCGTTTATTTGAAGTTTTCAAAAGAAGCCACGGAAGGCAGGTGGTGGATGAAATTTTGAGGGCAGCCGACAGATATTTGTTGGTCATGGTCTCGAGTTTCGCGACCGCAGTCAGAGGATCTCTTTCGAGAGAGAATGGTTGCGATCATCCGGCCAGTATGGTCACTGCCATAGAGGAAAGCAACGGCAAACTACCTCTTTGAAAGTGCCTAGTATATTACTTTGAAAGTGCCTAGTATATTATGATTCGCTTAAAGACTGATCATCGCAAGACAAGGACAGAGACATTAAAATTATTAACATGGAACTTTAGGACGTTAAACGACGTAAGTGAAAATTAGAGACCATAAAACAAGAAATTCAAAGAGAAAAAAATTAATATTTTAGGGATGTGCGAAACGAGATATCACGATAGAGGAAGATTTTAAGATTATTTATTCTGGAGGTGAAGATCGACACAGGGGAGTGGCAATAATTTTGGACCGGAAAACATCAAAATCTGTTCAAGGATATTGGGCCGTGTCGGACAGAGTCCTACTAGTTAAATTGAGTGGCAGACCTTTTAGCATAAATGTTATCCAAGTATATGCCCCAACAGGAGAGTCCAGTGAAGATAGTGTAGAGGAATTCTATAATGACATAGAGTCTGCCTTAAAGAAATGTAAAAATTCAGAAATAAACATCATAATAGGAGACTTCAATGCAAAAGTAGGAAATCAAGGTGATAAATACACAGTAGGAAACTATGGTTTAGGAGAGAGAAATGAAAGAGGATACAGACTCGTAGAGTGGGCTAAAGAAAAGGAAATGATTGTAGGAAACACATGGTTTAAGCAACACCCTAGAAGATTATGGACATGGAGGAGTCCTGATAGCA
This sequence comes from Cepaea nemoralis, assembly GCA_014155875.1. Classification (NCBI taxonomy): domain Eukaryota; kingdom Metazoa; phylum Mollusca; class Gastropoda; order Stylommatophora; family Helicidae; genus Cepaea; species Cepaea nemoralis. The sequence continues at coordinate 117,022 of JACEFZ010008858.1, read as the reverse complement.
GGATCAGAAACCAGATTGACTACATTCTGATTAGCAGAAGATTTAGAAACGCGCTAACAGTAGCAAAAACAGTTCCCAGTGCTGATTGTTATAGTGACCACAGACTACTTACAGGAACATTGAGGATAAAGCTGAAGAAAGTCAAGTATATAACAGGAAACACTAAATATGATTTGTGTACATTGAGTAATGACAAGGAAATACAAAACAAATTCAACATAGAAGTACAGAACAGATTTGATATATTGTCTGATCTAGAGATATTATTCCAGGATGTGAATGATCAATGGGAAATGTTAAAGAATTCAATCAGTTTGGCTGCAGAAACAACTATTCCAAAATTAAAGAAGGTGGGTCGTAAGAAATGGATGACTGAAGAAATTTTACACCTAATGGAAACAAGAAGACTCAACAAAAATAATCCTGACAAATATGAAGAAATTCACTGACAAGTCAGAATATTATGTAGGAAGGCAAAAGAATCATGGCTTGAGGAAAAGTGCTTAGAAATTGAAAAACAACACAACAGTCGAAATACCAAATTAGTGCACAAAAGAATTCAGGAACTTACTAATAAAAGAACAAGTACATCAACAGGCTGTCTAAAAACTAAAGATGGCAAAATCATAATAGAAAAAGATCAGATTCTACATGTATGGACAGATTATGTGAAAAACCTGTATAATGATAACAGAGACGAACAGTATGATATTAGATTTAATAATGAAGGACCACCAATTTTAAAGATGGAGGTTCAAAATGTTCTTAAGCATATGAAAGCTGGCAAGGCCCCTGGTGCAGATAACATCACAACAGAAATGATTAAAGCTTTAGAAGAATTTGGACTAGAGCAAGTCACCAGACTGCTGAACACATTATATGATACTGGAGATATACCTTCTGAATTATGTAATTCTGTATTTATTGCAATCCCAAAGAAATCAGGAACCTTGGAATGTGATCAACATAGAACAATTAGTATAATGAGTCACATCACAAAGATCTTGTTACGAATTATCATGCAAAGAGTGAGGAAGAAAATACAACCTGAAATAGGGGAAGAACAATGTGGGTTTGTAGAAGGAAAGGGTACAGTAAATGCTGTGTATATGCTGCGAACAGTTATTGAACGTGCTATAGAAGTAAACAAGGATATACATCTTTGCTTTATTGACTACACAAAGGCTTTTGATAGAGTTAGACATGTCAACATGGTGGATATGCTTGCAGATCTACAAATTGATGGGAAAGCCATTAGACTTATAAAAAACATATATTGGAAACAACAAGCTGCCATAAGGATTGACAATGAAGTGGGACAATATCAACCTATTAAGAGAGGTGGTAGGCAGGGATGTGTAATGTCTCCAGATCTTTTTTCCCTATACAGTGAAAATATTTTCAGAAATGTAGAAGACATAAATGGAATCAGCATTGGAGGACGAAACATAATAATAATAATAATAATAATAATAATAAGTCTTTATTTTCAAAGGGTTAAGAATTGGGCACGCAGGCCCGTCTGACATTCTGCCCTTCTTCTCTATTTCCTCTCATACATTCTTTCATTCAACATCACTTATGAAGCAACTTTTGACAACAAAAGAACATTAAAACGCATGAAAAATAATCAATAACAAATGACTCACTGAGGCAGTGTTTAACATGGGCATTATAAATACCTAAGGAGGGTGTAACGTGCCATACATAAGGGAATGTTTTTTGGCTAGTTGTCGTTTGAGATATGTCACCATTATTGTCTTTTTTATGTTGTTTGTTATGGGGGCATGTAGTCTGTACTAAGGTAGTGTTCAAACAGGTTGCGAATGTATGTATCATGATTGGTGGTGTCTTTGATTTCTTGTGGAAGATTGTTCCACAACTGAGCGGCAGAGTATGCTAAGCTTGTTTTATATAAGTCTATCCTAGGTTTAGGGACATGAAGTATATTTAGTCGTTCGCTATGTCTAGCGTTATATTTAAACAATGGCCAAAGGTAGCTTGGAGCATTTTGAAATATGATTTTGTGAATTAGTTTGGTCTTATTAAAAAGCAGGCGCTTGTGGAGTGGCAGTAACCTGAGACGTTTATATAGGTTAGAATTGTCGGTAAGCTTTTCACCATTAATTAAACGCACTGCCCTTTTCTGGAGTGAATATAGGCGTCTTGTTATTGATTTGGAGCATCCATCCCAGACTGTGGAGCAGTAATCAATATGTGTTTGTATATGAGAAGTATAGAATATCTTTCTTGTGTTTTCGTCAAGGAAATTTTTAATTTTGGCAAGTTGGTATACTTTTTTGGCTATTTGTTTAACTAGAGCATGAACATGTGAGTTAAAAGTTAGATTTTGATCTATGATAACACCCAGTGTCTTGTGCTCGGTGACACTTTCTACAGGCGTGCTGCCAATGTGCAGCTGAAGAGTTCTCTGCGAGTTTAGAGTGTGAAGTCTTTGCCTGGTTCCTATTAACATAGACTTTGTTTTAGTAATGTTAATTTGCATGCGGTTTGCATGACTCCAGTTAACTACACTATTTATTTCCTGTTGCAAGGATAATTCTAGCACATTACGATCAACAGCGTTTGTATATACTGTGCAGTCATCAGCAAATAGATCGCAGGACGACGACAGATTTAATGGAAGATCATTTATATAAATGGTAAATAATAGAGGGCCAAGAATAGACCCCTGAGGTACTCCAATATTAGTGGTAATGGCTTGAGATAAAACTTTATTGTGTGATACTACTTGCTTTCTGTCTAATAAGAATGATTTTATTAATGTCACTATATTAAAACTTACTTTCATTGTTTTTAGTTTTTTAATTAGAATAGTATGATCTATCATATCGAATGCTTTCCTAAAGTCTATAAACACCGCTCCACATAGAGTATTGTTGTTAATATTTTGATGCCAGTTTTCTATCATGTTTGTTAGTGCCGTATGGCAAGAATATTTTGGCCGAAATCCTGACTGACTGTCAACTATCAATTTATGGCGAACTAAGTGATCTAGTGTTGTTTTGTGGATGTGCTTTTCTAGCGGTTTGGATAATGAGGATAATATGGAAATTGGTCTATAATTACTCATGAGACGATCGTCTAGAGGACCAGCTTTTAAACGAGGATACACTTTAGCGATTTTAAAGGCTGATGGGAAGTGACCTCTGGTTAGACATTGATTATATATAAAAGTTAGTGACTCGCAGATCGCCGGTGCAGCATGGCGAAGGATCCGACTACTAATTCCATCTAGTCCTGATGAGTTATTGTTTTTTAGATTACGGAGATGAGTAAATACTTCAGTTGTCGTCATTAGCGGTATGTTGGAGGAAATGTGTCCATAGCATTTGTTCTCACAGAATGATGATAATAAAGATATGTCATGAGGCGCATCTGGTATTGCAGCCTTCAGTTGGTTTATGTCGGACTGAAAGTATCTACTGAATTGATCACATGTAACCTGATTTGATGGTAATGATTGTGATGATTTGTGTTTGTTTGTCAAGGTATTAATTGCTTTCCATATATCTTTAGTGTTGGTTTTATCTATTACTATGTTCTTAAAATAGTTTTTCTTTTCCTTCCGAATAACATATTGAACTTTGTTTCTCAGACTACGGTACATAGTTAGATCTCTATTTTTGTGAGCCCTGTCGCGATCTCTCATAAGTTCAACTACCTCCTGTGTGATCCACGGGGGCTTTGTGTGATGTTTAACACGAACTTCCTTAAATGGAACATGTTTATCAAATATACTTAGAAAGGTCTTTAGCCAGTGGTCCAGAGCATCGTCTGGGTCAGGAAGCTGGTAAACATAATCTAGAGATGAGTTGACCAAATCTTGTAAGAAGACGTCTCGATTGAAATTTTTGTAATTTCTATATTTTATGCTTATATGTTTGTGTTTGGGAGTTTTGGTGCCCCTTTTCGACCACGTGCAACATACTGGATAGTGATCGCTCATTGCATTGATAGGTACACTACATTCTGTGATGTTATCAGCACACGTAGTATAAATATGATCTATAAGTGTTGCAGATGATTTAGTGATTCTAGTGGCTTGTTTGACTAACTGTTGGAAATTATATGACTCTATTATGTTTTCCCATGTTTTGTTTGATTTGTTAGCGTCTATGTTGAAGTCACCTAGCAATATTATTTCCCTAGCATTACTAAAGACTACATCCATCATAGTGGTGAATTTTTCATACCAGATATTTCCTGCACTGGGGTTTCGATAAAGATAGCCAACTACTAGCGGTATGCAATTTTGAAGTTTAACCTCTATCCATACACACTCAATCTCACAGGTTTCAAAGTCTAGTCTGCGGTGGGCGTTAAGCGAGTTGGAAATATAAACTGCAATACCCGTCTCTTGTTTCTGATAGGGATCTCTTCTAATGGTTTTAAAACCTCCAACATTAGATATGCAGATGATACAGTATTGATTGCAGACAATGCACAGGATCTGCAACAATTAGTAACCGCGGTTGTTGTCCACAGTGAGCAGCTGGGGTTGGAATTAAATTGTAAGAAGACACAGGTTATGGTCGTCACTAGAAAGAACGAAGTACCACAATGTAATATACAAGTAAATGGGAATATTCTTCAACAAGTGAATCGGTACAATTATCTCGGAACAGTCATAACATCTGATGGGAGATGCTTTGAAGAGATTAGAACAAGAATCGCCATGGCGAAAGTAGCCTTTAGCAAGATGAAAAACATTCTGACCATTTAAAAGATGTCAATTGAAACGAGAAAAAGTGTGTTGAGGAGATACATAGAACCTGTTCTTTTGTATGGATGTGAGACTTGGACAATGTGCAGACAAGCTGAAAAACATCTGATGGCTGCAGAAATGTGGTTTCTGAGGAAAATGCAAAGAATACCATGGACAGATAGAAAAACCAATGACCAAGTACTACAAGAGACAAATGAAAATCGTAGATTGATTAGAGAAATTAGACTTAGACAGTCACAATTTTTTGGACATGTTATGAGAAGAATTGGACTGGAGAACTTAGTGACAAATGGCAAGATCGGAGGGAACAGACCAAGAGGAAGACCGAGAGAAAAATATCTGGATGGCTTGGCCACATGGAATAGACGAGACAGAAACACTGAGCTGATCCACGACTCTGGTGATCGGGTGAAATGGCGAGTCATGACCGCCCACGCTTTCAGTCATGGCACATGATTTATTGATTGAATTTATCCCCCATGTCAATGGGTAGCTCTATATTCTCTCCCCTGAAATTGTTTAAGTTTTTTTCCACTTTCAATGTTTACTAAGTTACTCTCATCATCTTTCAGTGTCTACTAAAGTTTCTTCTCCCTTTGTATTTTTATTCTAATTTCTCTCCCCTGTAAATGGTTAACCTCTCAGTATTTACTCTAGTAAATATCCGCTGTAAATATCCACTTTAATTTCTCTCGCCTGTTATATATTTTGATCAGCAAGAAGAAGGAGATGAAGAGCTGTTACCGTTTGTTCAGACATAGAAGGGGGAATGGCTTAGATGTGTGACCTCCACCTCTAACTGGAGAAGACCAGATATGAATCATGTACATATATGCTATTTAATATCTTTCAAGATATTCTCATTACTCTGGCTATCTGTCCACAGTATTCTTAACACTCTTCTATAAAGACACATTTATGCAGCTTTCACACATTATCCTAACACGCAGTTCCAATTTGCCCTAACGATATGTAAACGTGTTTGGTTTGGAAGTATATTTACTTTCACATTCTACATAATCTTCTCGTTGTCTGCGACATAGATACTGACACAAAGCTTTAGTCTTAAATATCCACAACCCCATAGATCTGCATCCACTTGCCCATTGTGAATGCACACGTCTTAAGCTGCTCACAGACTGCCAATTACCACAACTATTTGTAATGTACTCTAATGCAATGTATTGATTTATATTGTTGAGTATACTATAAACTCAAGATTGCTGTACATTTCTGAAGCATGGGCGTAGTGGCAATCACGCCAGACTACCTCGGCGGTGATCAGTGGATCAAATCCCCATCGAGACGGATTTTATTTCTTTAAATTAACCTCAGTTCTCAGGTCCATCCAGTCTAGAAGGGTACCCGAAAATGTCATAGTAAGTAAAGACGAGTACCAATCGATCTATAACGACTATAGCGACTAACACCATGTACCCACCACTCCTAAATGGACATTTACTTAATTTTTTTACTGTTACTGTTCGTTCAGAATAGACAATGGACAGTCAGTGAGAGATTAGATCATAAATAAACTGACGCTCCAAGTCAGTTATTTCATCTGAAAGTTTGATGAAGCTAATGTTGTTGAATTTTCTGTTTACTGTAATTGCTCTTTCCTGTAAATGTTTCTTCTAATGTCTTTCCAAGTTCATTGTTTAATCAAATTTCTCCTCGGTGTGGTTTTTTTAATCTGATTTCGTTTCCTTGTAAATATTTACCCTAGTTCATCTCCCTCTCAGTGTTTACTCGAGTGCAGTGGTTCTCAACCGGTGGGGAATTCCCCCCATGGGGAATTTTAGCTTTTCCAAGGGGTGGGGGGGGGGGGGATTAAAATTATTTCAAGACCGCGTTAATACAATAACCGATTACTTGATATTGTTTTTCCCTTCATACTGTACAGTTCTGTACAGCTCACCCTTCTAAAATTCAATTTATAGAGTAAGTAGACCCACAAATCATGTTTTATGTCGACATCTAGACTTGCTTTAGTATGTGCTATTAAATTTAGCTTCCATTATTACGCATACTGTGTAGGGGCCGGGGTGGGATTTTTAGGTAGGAAATACGAAAGGGGGGAATGATGTTCTGAAAATATGGTGAAGGGGGGCACGGGGAAAATTTTTATGTAGGAAATACGAAACAGGGGGGGGGGGGGGGATGACGTTCTGGAAATATGGTGAAGGGGGGCAAGGGCTAACAAAGGTTGAGAACCACTGCTCTACTGGATCTCCTCTACGAATAATTACTCTAATTTCACTCCATGTCAATGTTTACTCGAGTTTCTCTGCCCCTGAAATGTTTACCCTGGCTTATTTCCTCTTCCTCTCACCCATCAATGTTACTCTAATGTATCTACCTCTCAATGTTTACTCTAATTTCACTCTCTCTGTCAATGTTTACTCTAAATTTATCTCCTCGTTAATGTTTACTCTAGTTTTTCTCACTTCCGCTGTTTACTCTAATTCCAATTTCTATCAATATTTACTTTAATTTCACTCGTTGTCAATATGTACTCTAGTTTCTCTCCCTTCAATGATTACTCTAATTTTTATTCATGTCAATGTTTACTCTCTTTCTCTCCCTGTCGACGTCTACTCTCATTTCTCTCCTTGTCAATATTTACTCTGGTGATCTCTCCCTGTCAATGTTTACAGTAATGTATCTCCGTGTCAATGTTTACTCTAGTTTTTCTCCCATTCAATGTTTATTCTAAGTTTTATTCCTGTCAATGTTTATTCAAATTTCTCACCTTGTCAATGTTTATTCAAATTTGTCTCACTACAGTGTTTACTCTAATTTCTCGTCCTACAGTGTTTACTCTACTTTCTCACATTGTCATTGTTTACTCTAGTTTCTCTTCATGCAATGTTTACTCAAATGACTATGCCTGCCAATGTTTACTCTAGTCTCTCTCCCGTCAATTTTTACTCTAATTTCCCTCCCTGTCAATGATTACTCTAATTTCTCTCCCTGTCAATATGTACTACAATTTCTGACAATGTTTACTGTTATCTCTCTCCTTGCCAATGTTTACTCTAATTTCTTTCCAATTGTATGCTTACTCTAATTTCTCTCCCTTCAATGATTACTCTAATTTTTATTCATGTCAATGTTTACTCTCTTTCTCTCCCTGTCGACGTCTACTCTAATTTCTCTCCTTGTCAATATTTACTCTGGTGATCTCTCCCTGTCAATGTTTACAGTAATGTATCTCCGTCTCAATGTTTACTCTAGTTTTTCTCCCATTCAATGTTTATTCTAAGTTTTATTCCTGTCAATGTTTAATCAAATTTCTCACCCTGTCAATGTTTATTCAAATTTGTCTCACCACGGTGTTTACTCTAATTTCTCGTCCTACAGTGTTTACTCTACTTTCTCACATTGTCATTGTTTACTCTAGTTTCTCTTCATGCAATGTTTACTCAAATGACTATGCCTGCCAATGTTTACTCTAGTCTCTCTCCCGTCAATGTTTACTCTAATTTCTCTCCCTGTCAATATGTACTACAATTTCTGACAATGTTTACTCTTATCTCTCTCCTTGCCAATGTTTACTCTAATTTCTTTCCAATTGTATGTTTACTCTAATTTCTCTCACAGTAAATGTTTACTCTAATTTTTTGTCTTTGAACATGTTTACTCTAATTTATCTCCCTGTAAATGTTTACTCTAATTTCTCTCACTGTAATTGTTTACTCTAGTTTTTCTTCCTGCAATGTTTGTTTTCCTAAATTCTTTTCCTGTGAATGTTCACTCTAGTTTCTCACATATGAACTGTTTACCCAAGATTAATTATCCTGTACATGTTTACTCTAATTTCTCGTCCCTTTTGATGTTCACTCTATTTTACTAGTTTACTCTAATTTATCTCGTTCTCTGAATGTTCACTCTTATTTATCTCTCATTTGAGACTCTAAAATCTCTCCCACATCAAAGTTTACCATATGTTCTATCTCCTGTGAATGTTTACTCTAATTTTTCCCCCCATGTTAAATGTTTACCCTGGCTTTTAACCATTGTCACTTTATATAATAGTTTCTCTGCGTTACAAAACATTTCCAAGAAATAAACTAGCTATTAAAACCAGTTTCTATCACTTGAGAAATCCTGACCGATACGTGCCTGCAAAGTTCAACGCTCAATCAATCTAAGTTTACTTTCCCGCTCTGGGACATACAACTCTGTCAGTTTCTCCCATCGATTTCTCCTTTCCGGTGTCTTCATGTGACATCCCAGGTGCTTTGGTCTCCTCTGTGGTGTTTATACGCTTCCTTTGTGATTTGATCCCAACAAATTCGTGTTCTTTGTACTGCCTGCCTTTTCAGAGCGTTTTGTTTATATTTTCAAACTTCTTTCATCTTTGGATTTATGAAATTGAAAGTATAAACTGTGTACTACTTACGTCTCCGCAAAGTGAGCCGGGGGGGGGGGGGGGGGGGGGGGGGGGACTGTAAGAGATGGGAGTGTGGGGAAGGGAGGCTAGAGTTAGGTTGAAACCGACATCAGAGCGCTCAGGACATTTCCATTGAAAATAAAGTTTGTTCGTTCGTTCGTTCCATGCCTGCTCCCACCCTCTCTCTCTCTCTCTCTCTCTCTCTCTCTTTCTCTCTCTCTCGCTCTCGCTTCTCTCTCTCTCTCTCTCTCTCTCTCTCTATGTCTTTCTCCCTCCCTTTCTCTCTCAGTCTCTCTCTTTCTTTATCTCGCTCTTATTTCCTTCTCCCTCTTTCTCTGGCTCTCTTTCTCTCTCTTTCACTCATCTAGCTTTCTTTTTCTGACTCTCTGTCTCTCTTTCTGCTTCTTACTCTTTCACGCTCTCTCTCTCTATTTCTTTCTTTCTCTCTCACTCTCTCGTTCTTTCTCTTTCTCTTTCTCTCTCTGTCTCTCTCTCTCTTTCTCTCTCCCTCTCGATTTCCTTCTCTGTTTCTTTCTCTCCCTCTCTCTCTCACCCTCACTGTCAAGCTCTCTTCCTCTCTCAATCAGTGGCTCACTCACTCACTCACTCCCTATCTCACTCACTCGCTCACTCTCTCTCTCTCACTCCCTCCCTCCCTCCCTCCCTCCATCACTCACTCTCCTACTCACTCACTCTCACTCTCTGGTTTGTTTGCCCCGTGTGTTCTAGAGACAAGACTTTCTAGTTACATCAAACATCAGATTGCCTCATTGTTTGTATTATCAGCACCAGTGTCCCCCTCATCATCTCTGGAATCCCTGGAATCTGTTTCTTTCCTCTAAGCTCGGCATTATTGATTCTGTCATATCAATTTAATCCTTGTATTCTGCGCAGGCATGAATTAGTGAATGTTTTTAGTTTATTTGTAATAAGCTCCACTCGTCTGGCATCTTCCTTACATCAAGTAAAAGTTCCCAAAACTGTTTCATCAGTTGTTACTTTAATGAGCACTTCTCATTTACTTGCAACTTAAAGTAATGCAAGTATGCATCTGTAAATATAAGAAATAGACAATGGTAATCGCTGGTTAAATAATGAGAGCGGCGGGGCATAGGAAAATACCGTGACCACTGAGACAGTAGTACGTGATAACTAACAAGTTCTCCCGTTTTAGGCCATTGTTACTTTAAAATGTCTTATCTCAGTTATGCGTAATTCATATAATGGATGTGTGGGTGTGAAGGGAATTCAATATGCCACATAAAGTTGCTACATTAGCGATCAACATTAAGTTGCTACATTAGCGATCAATATTAAGTTTCTTCTTTAAAAATCAACATTACGTTGCTACTTTAAAAATCAACATTAAGTTGCTATTTTAATCATCAACAGTAAGTTGCTACTTTAAACATCAACGTTAAGTTGCTACTTTAAATATCAACATTAAGTTTGCTACTTTAAGAATCAACAGTAAGTTGCTACTTTAAAAATCAACATTAAGTTGCTACTTAAAAATCATCATTAAGTTGCTACTTTAAAAATCAACATTAAGTTGCTACTTTTAAAAATCAACATTAAGTTGCTACTTAATAATCAACATTAAGTTTGCTACTTTAAACATCAACGTTAAGTGCTACTTTAAAAATAAACATTACGTTGCCTACTTTTAAAATCAACATTAGTTACTACTTTAATAATCAACATTAAGTTGCTACTTTGAACATCAACGTTAAGTTGCTACTTTAAAAATCAACACTACGTTGCTACTTTTAAAACTCAACATTAAGTTGCTACTTTAATAATCAACATTAAGTTGCTTCTTTAAAAGCAACATTAAGTTGCTAGTTTAAAAATCAACATTAAGTTGCCACTTTAAAAATCTTCATTATGTTGCTACTTTAACAGTCTCTGTTATCAGGGAGTTAATTGTGTATGATCGTTGTTACTTTAACTTGTACTATCAATATATCTGGATATCAGAGAGATAATTTCACTTGTCCCAGTAAATTGTTACCTCAACATGAAGAAACAAAATATGTAAATATCAGGCAGATAATTCCTGCAGGCAGTGTTGGTTTTATCATATTTGATGACACATTCTCTTTTCTCTGCTAGAATTGTCTTATACTGAAAGTTAGAAAATAACGATAATTCTATGGTGTACACTGCCGCTGGGGAGTGAAATTTTCAGTCGTTATATTCTAGGCAACGTCTTATGAAGTGGGGATACCACTTCTATTCTTCGTTGGGTGTGCTTTTCAGACAACTGAAAAAGCCTACGTACTACAAACCTTCTACGTCATTGATTGGACGACACATTTTGGAAACTGGACACGTGACTGTCAGGGACAATGCGTTTCGTGTGTTGCTTAACACACGAAATGGTCGCATGTTGAAGCTGGCAGAAGCAGTCGCCATTCATCTACAGAAACCAACGTTATGCAAACAATCAGACATGCTAGTCAGATTAAAATTATCGTGTTAGACAATTCAAATTACATTGTGAATATGTGTGTTCTTTATTTCAGCTTGAAAGATGTATCTAATTACTTTAGTTTATGTTGTATGATTTCTGCAGTATGTACCTGGCGAGATGCAGCGAAATATGCCAGGAAAATAAATTGTACAATCAATTATTTGAGTCTTCGTTATTCAAATTCGCAGCGGTAAAACATTGTTTTAAATTAACAATATATTATGCACAATTATAGGGTACCTGTCGTGTCCTCCTTTAAAGTGTCGTCCCTGGAGTGAGGAGAGTCAACATCCACATTAAAATATTTTTTCCCTATCAATATCCTGGAGAATCCACCAGCTTCCGTCCAACACACTCCATCAGCCCGTGGACACCTTTTCCTATCACTCTCTCACTGTCGTACTATGCCCCCTCTCATACTTCCCCAACGCAGCATACTCAACAACTCTTGCTTCTAAAAATTAATAAAGATTAATTTATTAAAAGAAAAGTGTAACGTATATGAGACGTGTCTTTGAAGAAAATTTGTGTCGTGTATTCTGATGCAAATGTATAGGTCAGCCTTCAAAGTTCAGGATCAGAGTCCACTCATCATGGCAAGGATTACACGACATCACACGAGTCAGTACAATAGACCTCACCAATTGCCGCTTCTTTTCCGCCAGACTTGTTATCCTCCATGAACCTTGATAACCATGAAATCTGAGTCCCATTCGAAACTACAGTCCGGGAACACTATTAATGTTTGTTCCTAACAAAAACTGTTCCTAATAGTTTGTAGAAAACTGAGATCTCATAATTCCTGCACAGTACCAAAAAAAAACAATAGAACACTGTCCTATGGACATGACGTTTTGTCTTCTTGCTAAATGTTCTATAGTTCTCACTATTAAACAGTTATTGTCTATACTCCAATAGAGTCCTTTATTTTTGTTCTAGTCATAAGTGAAATGAATATCCATCACTACTGGTGTGTTAAAACTGGTATGACCTAAAACTCATTCGGTATTTATCCTGTAGGATACATATATCCATTCAGCTCCACTGAATATACTCATTGATAAAGTTGCTGGCCAATCTTCCTGCGCCAAACTTTATCCGGGATCGGATTTTTCCTTGGTTCCGTGTTCTTCATTCCAACCAGAGGGAACCTGTAAAATAGATCATACAACTGGTGATAGCCTCCCCGTCACTGATCTCTATTAGATGATCGTGGCCATTGGCCCTTGCTCAGCAACATACAATGAACCCAACTCTGTCAGGGACAGATGACTCAACACATTGGTTATCATCAGGCCCAGACAAGAAAAAAAACATCAACAAACAGAATGCGGAACCCCGCCCACCAGGGACACCTACTGGAATATCCCAATTATCCCTGATTACTCAATTCTCAACTAGTAAAGCTTATCAACACTTCACTAATCTATTTTCAACTAACAGAGCCAAGTATCACTTCCCTACTCTAGCTAGTTTTCCACTAACAGTGCTAATCATCACACTCTAGTATTAACAAGTCTACAGCCTATATTAATTAGGACTAATTAGACTATATTGACTACCTTATGCAAAACCGCCTCATTCCGGGATGGCTGCTACACTTTGCCATAACGACACATGCTAGTTAATATTAAATTAATCTAACACTGTAGAGCTCTCCCACAAACACGTCCATCATAATCCACGGTTTTGGTCAACACTGTTTCTCCCAATCATGGTTTATGGCAAAACCTAAAATTGGTCACGTGACGGTATTGATGTCCTGCAGGTGTTATTTTGGCATATCATGCATTGTCAAGAATCTATCCTCCCTGGCTTAGTCACAGTCAGAGTTGTCATCACTTGTTTTGACATCCCCCACCAAGCCAGCGAGTTACTGTATGATCCCAACAACAGTTTCCACAACAAACTGCCAATCTGCGTGATGTCCGGAAACTCTACATGACAGACGGACTGTTTTCTTCCGAGCTGAGTACTTCCGCTTTAAATCCGACCTGTTTATAAACTGCCAAAGCGATGTAGTGAGTCATCTCACTCACTTCCCCTACACATCTGCAGCTGTTAACTTTGTCCGACCTGTGATGGTTGACATCCGATTTGTTTTTTCTGTTAGTTAAAATAGTTGTGGCTGTGAAATCATCCCGTTTAATCAGAAGGCCGTTTATTCTCATCACGGGTTAAATCACGTTGGTCTATTATGTGACAATACCTATAGTGTTACTATGACACTTAGTCGACTGTCATCATTATCACGTGCCGCGCTAAAAGACGCAGGTGTTCATGTCCCTTCACAAATATCGGCCTTTCATGTTTCGTATAAACTCTGATGATGATATTCTCCATGCCACCGTCTCAGTCCATCCAGGATAATTTCTCTTGGTCTGCCTCTACCTCTCTTCCCCTCGATCTTTCGAGTTGTCACGATGTTTTCCAATGCTTCTCTGCTCATCACATGACCATACAAAGGTGCCTGCCTCTTTCTTATTGTTGTATATAATATTCTAGTTTCACTACTATTATTCTACTTTCACTAGCCTTATCCATCACCAATATCCCGCCTAACGGCGCAGACCCAGGTATTGTGTCCTCCTGCTCGTCTCACATCACACTAGCCCCCCCCCCCTCCCCCCCCTCCCCTCCCCCGAGGAAAAAAACCAAAGGATGCTCCCTGTATCTGCACCAATATCCCACCCAACGGTTCAGACCCAGCCAATATGTCATCCTGCTCCTCTCTTATCACACCTGTAATGTTTCGGGGGAAAAGATCTAGCGGATGCTCCCTGTACATGACACATTAACTGAATCACACACGCTTTTAAACAGTGGCCAACTAATTATGGGTTAGCCCCGGTGGTATAATGATTAAACGCTCGACTGCCAGTCCAATGCTCTTGGGTTAGAACTATATTTTCAAATTGATCTTGGCTCCCATGGCATCCCGGCCTAAATTAGCACATACAAAATCTTGGAAAGTAAAGGTGGAAAATTGATATGAGCCACGTATTTCCAACGTGTGCTTTCTGGTCTTTAAACAATTGGGTTTAGCACCATATGTCTAATTCGTTTAAGGCAGTGGTTCTCAAGCAGTGGAGAATCCCCTCCCCACCCCCCCCACCCCCACCCCCCAGGGGAATTTTGGGGTTTCCAGTGGGGAGTTAAGATTATTTCAAGATCGTGTTAGTACAAGAACCTATTACTTGATATTGTTTTTCCCTCCATACTTTACGGTTCTGTATACCTCGCCCTTCTGAAATTCGTTTTATAAGGTGAGTAGACCCGCAAATCACGTTTTATGTAGACGTCTAGACTTGTTCAAGTATGTGTTATTAAATTTAGCTTCCATTTTTACGTATACTATGTAGGGGCGGGGTGGGGGATTTATAGGAGGAAATACGAAAAGCGGGGGGATGACATTCTGAACATATGATGAAGGGGTGCATGGGCCAAAAAACTTTGAGAACTACTGGTCTAAGGCGCTTAAATGGATCACTTATTTATTCACAACAAATGCAGTGTCCCGGTCACTAACACTAAGAAACATCGGTCCCACTGTCTGACCTCTTGTCACAAAGGCCGTCAACACTTTGTCGGAACCACCAGTTACCTTTCGGCAACGCTTAGAATAATCCACCTCAAATACCGACCTCTCGCCTGTAACGACTAGAACAATCGGCTCTGAATTTTGACTTTTCGCAAGAAACGATTAGATTAAGACAAAGCCACCATTCTTTACTCCGGTCACAAACGTTGAGAATAAATGATCAACACTTCTGAGCTATGTCCTAACAAGTATTAATAAGAAGAGGCTTCGAAATAAAACCTTAAATGTGTGTGTGTGTGTGTGTGTGTGTGTGTGTGTGTGGGCGGGCGTGTGTGTGTGTATGTGTGTGGGCGTGTGTGTGTGTGTGTGTGCGTGTGTGTGCGTGCGTGCGTGTGTGTGCTGAAAAAAGTAAAGAACAAATGTATCATTAAGTAAATCGTTGTCGTGGAGGACAGGACAAGATCGCTCGCTCTTAAAATCCCGGTGCGCTGATAGCCAGTTAGGGCGGTCAATCCCTACACCGGTCAATTGGACTTAAACGTATACTTCTCATTCAGAAACAAATGGCAAGCTGCTAAACTTATAATTGCGTAGAAAATTATTCTGGGGTTAATCGCAAAGTTCTGCAAGGGACATGCAACTGTTTACAGGAACCTTAAGGCTGATCGGTTGTATGGTGCTAGGCACGTATTTGTGTATACCAATCGGCACTCGGCGGGTGGTGTGGGGTCAGTATCTTCTGTTGAATTCCAACAGTATCAATAGATACGAAACACGTATCAATAGATATTTAGAAAAGCACTCTACAACACAATCTATCTACCAACTTTATGCTACCAATGCCTAATCTGGACAATAACAGAAAAAGAGAACAGAACAATTATCACAACGGACATGAAATTCCAGGGAAGAATACTCAATGTATCAAGAAGAGAGAAAATCAGAAATGAAGAAATCAGCACTAAAGTCGGGATTATAGCAGAGCTGGATTTCATAAGAAACAGCAAGTTAAATATTTCGGCCATGTGACTAGGCTACCAAGTAACAGTATACCAGAAAAAGCAATGATTACAGAGCAAACGGAACCAGAAGAAGAGGCCGACCATGTAAACGATGGACAGAGGCAATAAAAGATTCCATGGGAATCAGGATATGCGAAAGCCATAAACGGGCACCCTCCCGCTGTTTATGCTTCACCTCGACACTGCAAGGTACAAGTGGAACAAGAAGATATGACATTAAATGGATTCGGAAAGTATATATTATCTTCTGTTAATTCGAAAATTTCATGTTATCTTCAGTGAATATTCCTATGCGTACATATTCTTTCTCTTCTTTTGTTCGCATTTCCTTTGCAGGACATCGCTGTCAACATCAGCATCATTCAGCTGATTGTTGATTTCTTGGCAAGATTACGCTCAGTAGTTTGCCATTGCTTTCTGAGCGACCGGTTCACATACCCCGTAAGTTATCTACGCGGTGAGAACCACTACCGATTCTCGCGCAGCGTTACGTTACTCACGAGAGTATACGGGATTACGGAGAAAGTCGTGTAACCTCTAGCCCAGGGAGACCGGTGTACGTACATATTATCTTTTGTTAATATTTCTACACTTTTATACCGGGTGTTTGTAAAGTCTCACCACACTTTGTGGAAGGCAGCAGGCGCGCAACTTACCCACTCCCGGCAGGGGGAAGAGGCCTCTAAGGTAGACAAATGCCTCGTCATCTAAGTAGTGACGCGCATCATGGGTGGTCAGCGGCTCGACAATCCGCCATCATAAAACTCTCCGTTGTCACAGGATCAGATTTCTGGCTCCAAATGTTGGACGCTTCGCACAAACTTGTTGAATTCCTTGGAGGGCCCACTCGGCGGCCAGGCGAACATCCAGGAACTGCAACAGGTTGCGGCGGGTCGCCAGACATGGAGAGCCATGACGTCTGCCCTATGCACCGCCTTAGGCTCTAAAGGAAAGACTAGATTAGACTAGACACTGTGTATGTAGAACAAATTTGATAAATGAAGTGCATGATGTCATCAAAAGATATGCTCCACAGTCCATCATGAAACAATATTCAGCGAATGGATGTCGTCTGCTGTAGTAATTCTTTGCACTCCAAATAGAATAGTGTTATCAAATGAAGAAAGAATTTATTCAAATTTATTCTACATAAAAGTGTAGTGAGACTGTACAAATACCCCGTACTTTCGTCTGTTAATATTCCTACAAGTACAATGCATTGTTTTAAAGTTAGTTGCATGTCCTTTACATGTAGTCGCAATCAATACCAGCATTGTGTGCCTGTTTGCGATTTACTAGACAATGTTTGCGTTCAGTTGTTTGCCATTCTTTATAGAACGACCGACGTTCAACCCATCGAAATCAACGCAACGCGGTCTGCTTCCAAACCGTCTGCGGCTGATTTCGAACCGCCGACTCAGTTTATCGGAGAATTGTGAAAACCATTCATTAAGCCACAACGTGACAATACAGTGTATTGTACTTGTAATGTATGTCTTGAGGTTGTACAAGTATATACGATTTATTACTTGTCGCTCAACGAGTACAGTGTATTAAACCTATAATACGTGTATATTGCTTGTCGCTCAACGAGTACAATGTATTGAACCTATGATACTAGTTATATGGCTTGTCGCTCAACGAGCACAGTGTATTGAACCTATGATAAGAGTATATGGCTTGTCGCTCAACGAGTACAGTGTATTGTAACTATGCTTGCTTGTGTTCGTTGGCTTGAGCTCCAACGCGAAGTCCTGTATGTCGGATGAAGGCATCCTGTTGTCCAACATCAGTGTGATGTCATACAGGACCTGAGGTTTGCGTGAGTATCCGTTGTCTCATGTCTGGCTTATTGGTGTGCAGACTGGTGGTTCCTCGCCGTACAGGCAGACACTCTCCGACATCGGAGGAATCGGCGATCCTACTGACTTTAGCCTGTTGCCCAGAACGCTCGACGAGGACGCGTCAATAGGTCTTGGCCAGTATATAACCCGGACCTGGTGCCTTGGAAACACCTCTGCGCCCCTATTGTAACTATAATGTATTACTTGTCGCTCAACTAGTTCAGTGCTTTATAAATATAATATATTACTTGTCGCTCAACGAGTACGGTGTATTGTAACTATAATGTATTACTTGTCGCTCAACTAGTACAGTGTATTGTAACTATAATACATTACTTGTCACTCAATTAGTACAGTGTATTGGAACTAGAATGTATTACTTGTCGCTCAACTTCTACAGTGCATTTTACCTATAATGTATTACTTGTCGCTCAACGAGTACGGTGTATGGTACCTAACACGTATGACTTGCAGCTGTACAAGTACATATGATTTTCTACTTGTCGCTCAACGAGTACAACGTATCACTTGTAGCTCTACAAGCGCGGTGTAATATACATTTGATCTAATACTAGCAGCTCTTCAAGCACAGTGTAATATACATTTGATCTATTACTAGCAGCTCTTCAAGCACAGTGTAATACAAATGTGATCTGTTACGTGTCGCTTTACAAGTACCATGTTGAAAACATGTGATATTTATAATCATTATTTCTAACGCTTCAATTGAGAAGTAGTCACTTAAGTGTACCGTAGATACAATTATCAATCATCGTCTTCGATATCTGCCGAGATAGATGAAGTACTTAAGTGTTTTCCCGAACGCACTGACATCATTTTTATTACCACTTTTAAAATATAGAGTGGAACTCAATCAACCAATCAGGTTCTGTCTCTACGGTAAATTTTCTTGTTAATCATATTTGTCTGGTTCTTGACATATGTTGTTTTATCGCAAACATCGAACATGTGTGGACGCATTTTATGTGATTGTTCTTAGTCGTTATTAAGTTATATTTATTCGTAAATTAACCGTGATTCCTATTATTAACAGATTATGTGCCAAACAAACAGTAACTTTGGATCCAATAACAATGAATGACGGGAAATTGGAAGTAGGGGTGTGTCACAGTTATGACTTAAAAGTTGTTCATATTGTAGCAGATATGTTGCATCATATATAAGATTAGAGGAAGTTGCATAAAGAAAACTATTGTATATAAGCACACAGCAGATACGGAAAGTCGATTAAGTCGATTAATCGTTGTATGTCTCTTAATCAGTTACCCTGTCATCTTGTAAGGTATTACATGTGATTGAGTTTGTTGATTCTTTGTAGATCTTAACTTACCGTTTCATTGTGTATCCACAATGAATGTTGGCTGCAATGGATCTTCAACGCTTTCTGTCTCTCACTCTAATTTGACGCTCGGAGTGATTTGTGTGTGTGCGTCTCTCTGGGTTATCTTTCTACTTGTATCATAAAACACTAGGGCTTTTAATAGACAGCCATTTGAACTGGAGCTCTCATGTTCACGCTCTTACCAAGAAAATAGCACAAAAAGTTTACCAACTTGCTAAAATTCAGCACTTCCTGGACGAAAGCACACGAAAAATATTCTATACATGCTATATCCAATCACATCTCGATTACTGTTCCACAGTTTGGGATGGTTGCCCTAAATCTAATTTAAAACGACTATGTTCTCTACAAAACCGCGCTATTCGTCTGGTTTCTGGCATAAAGCACGTTGAAAGTAATATTTTGTACAGTCATCTAAGACTTTTACCACTACAAAAGCGCTTCCTTTTCAACAAAGCCAAATTATTGAATAAAATTATATCTCAAAATACCCCAGAGTATCTTCTGCCGCTGATTCAATCTAATGCAATGAACAGCAAGCGCCTAAATTTGTTACATGTCTCAAAGCCTAGATTGGACCTATACAAAACATGTTTCGCCTATTCTGGTGCTCACTTATGGAATGATCTGCCTCCTGATCTGAAAGCTCCAATGAGTCCCTACACATTTAACCGAAAACTCTTTCAATACTTAATCCATACCGACTATATGCCACCATAATTCATTTACTGGTATAATTGTTAAGTATAATTGTTCATTATAATTGTTTAACTATAATTGTTCACTATATATGTGTGTGCGTGTGGGAGAGAGAGAGAGAGAGAGAGAGAGAGAGAGAGAGAGAGAGAGAGCTGAGCTGATGCATGTCGTGTAACACGCATGTTATGTAACACGCGAATCCATATGTTTGTGTATTCTCATCTGTCATATTATCAGTTAAATACCATTTGATTTTATCATGCGTAATATAAACTCATGTTCATTACTGTAGTTTGAGTGAGAGAGTCAGTAAGTGTGAATGAGAGACAGAACGAGTGAGCGTGAGAGTGAATGAGTGAGCGGGAGAGTGAATGAGTGAGCGGGAGAGTGAATGAGTGAGCAGGAGAGTGAATGAGTGAGCAGGAGAGTGAATGAGTGAGCGTGAGAGTGAATGAGTGGAAGAGTGAATGTGTGAGAGTGAATGTGTGTGTGTGTGTGTGTGAGAGAGAGAGAGAGAGAGAGAGAGAGAGAGAGAGAGAGAGAGAGAGAGAGAGAGAGAGAGAGAGAGAGAGCATCACTATTTTTACGTCACATACATTTTATGTACACATTTTTCTCCATGTTTAACATTTTTATGAGACTGCTCATGACAAGTGTCAGTGTATGTGTGTGAGTAAAGTGTGGGAGTTTGTTCATACTAGTTTCAATACTAACGTGAGACATTTTGTATGTGTCTAGATGTGAGGAAGTGTGAGTGTATGTGGAGGATGTGTGTGAGTGTGGGGATATGTGTGGGTGGGGGTTGTGTGGGTGTTGGTATGCGTTTGGATGGGTTGGGGTGTGTTGGTTTTGGTGGGTAGTGGTATTTGTGGGTGTTGGTGGGATGTGTGGATGGATGTGTGGGGGTGAAAGTACGGGTGTTGGAATGGGTGTGGGGGATGTGTGTATGGGTGGAGGATATGTGTATGGGACGGATGCGGGGGATGTGTGTTTATGTGGGTGGAGATGTGTGGATGGTTTGAGGAAGTATGTATGGGAGGTGGGGTTGTGTGGGTAGGGGATTGTGTTGGGTGGATTGGGGATGCAAGGGCGGGTGGGGAGAAGTGTACGGGTGTGTGGGTTTGAGATATGCGTGCGGTGTGTTGGTGGGGGATGTGTGAATGATGTGTGGGTGGAGGGTATGTTTGTGGTGGTATGGGTGGAGGATAGTGTGTGGTGTGGGGGATGTGTGTGATGGGTGCGGGGAATGTGCGTATGGGTGGGGT
This sequence comes from Cepaea nemoralis, assembly GCA_014155875.1. NCBI lineage: Eukaryota > Metazoa > Mollusca > Gastropoda > Stylommatophora > Helicidae > Cepaea > Cepaea nemoralis. Next base: position 95,666 of record JACEFZ010008858.1, on the reverse strand, counting down.
ATATGTGTTGGTGAGTAGGGGATTGTGGTGGTTGGGGGAAGTATGTGGGGTGTGTGGGTGGGAGATGTGTGTGTGTGGATGGGGAATGTGTGGGTGGGGGTGTGTGAGTGGCTTAGGGATGTGTAGGTGGGTGAGGGAGTTGTATGTGTTGGGGTGGGATGTGTGAGTGGGTGGAGGGTGTGTGTGGGTAGTAGTATTGTGATCGAGAGATTGGTTAAGGGTGGGTGTGTGGGTGTGTAGTGGAGGATGTTTGCGTGAGTGAGTGTCTGTTGGTGGACGGGTAGGGAATGCGTGTGTGGGTGGAGAGAGGTGTGTGGTGTGTTGGTTGGGGATATTGTGTGGGTGAGGTATGTGTGTGTGGGTGGGGGTTTTTTGTGGTGTGTGAGTGGGGGTATGTGGGGTGGATGGGTAAGGGTATCTGTGTGGGTGTGGGTGGGAATATTGTGTGGTATCTGGGTGGGGGATATGTGTGTGGTGTGTAAGTGGGGATGTGTTGGTGAGGGATGTGTGTGTGTGGTGCGTGGGTTGGGAATAGTGCGTGGTAGGGAGTGTATGTGATGTGCGGGTGGGGGATTGTGTGGTGGGGGATTAGGTTATGGCATGTGTGGGTGGGTGGAAGTTGTATGTGTGGGTGGTGGGGTGTGTGTGAGTGGATTGGGGATGTATGGGTGGTTAGGGAGATGTGTGTGTGTGGGGGGGGGGGACATGTTAGTTGGTGGGGATGTGTGTGTATGGTTTGGGGATGTGTGAGTGGATGTGCGATGTGTGGGTTGGTGGGGGATTGTGTGCATGGGTGGGGAATATGTTGTCGATAGAGATGTGGCTGGGGGATGGGTGGTTTGAGGTGTGGGTGGGGAGAGGATGTGTGGGTTAGGATGTGTATGTGGATGGGAGTGGGATGTGTGGGTTGGTGGGGGAATGTTTGTGGGTGGCGAGTGTGTTTTGGTTGGGGGATCAGGTGAGGGCAGTGTGTGCGGGTGGGGGATGTGCGGGAGGGGGATGGGTCGGTTGGTGGGGTATGTATGTGTCCCTTGGTGTGCGTGTGTGTGGGTAGGTGGGGGTGTGTATGTGTCCCTTGGTGCGCGTGTGTGTGTGTAGGTGGTGGTGTTGTGTGGGTGGGGTGATGTATGGATAGGTGGTAGATGGGCCTCACAACATGGTAATTAGCCTTGTTTATGTTTACAACATTCATTTCACAATGTTTATTTTTCTTCCTATGTAAATGTATAATGCTCTTGATGAACGAAAGACGAGTGATTGGAAGGGCCGAATGTAAGACGGGCCTGCGCGCCCAATTTGTGACCCTAATAAAGTTGATTTGATTTGATTTGATTTGATTGTCTAACTGTTCCTGTCTTCGACATTTCCCTCAAGTACAATTTAATTTATTTTCAAAACCATGTATTCTTCTTCTTCTTCTTCAGCGTTCCGAGCCATTGAGGTTCTTTGCTGCAGATACAATCCGTCTCCATTCGTCTCTCTGGTTGACCATGTATTATGACAGTGAATTTAAACACAGATGCCACAAACTATAGATTGATCGATTTATTGCCTGCTATATTTCGCTGCATCTCGTCTGGTACATACTGCACAATTAGATATAATATGAAGTAGTTCAATCACAATTTCATATATCAATCCACTTCATTTATTCATTCATGCAATCTACCCAGCCTTTCACAAATTTATCTTGCCGGAAGATTTTCTACAAATGTATCTAGTCAATCCTTGAATCCATCTGCATATCTATCAATCGATCTTCCAAATCCACAAATATATCCATCTGTGGGTATCCTCTCCACTCTTCCTCTCACCTGGCCATGAATCGATCATTAGCCCACAAAAGACTAGTCGTGTGAGCTAAATATAGATCTGTTATCACAAACTCGCCAGATCTGCCGCTGGTATTCACGATCTGTGGCCAGATATAGCGAGCTGACAAATTTGCCATGCATGGATTGTTCCTCTAACAAATCCCTCAAGACTTCAAGCCTGCAGAGGTTTTTTGTTGACACGAATACGCTTGTCCGTGATTTACAGAAATGATTACCTCTTTTTAACATTCAGCTCAATGCGGGTTTCTCTGAGGCGACATAGATCAATGAGGGACAATGGAGTGTAACGAGGCGTAATAGACAGGGTGGCATATTAATGTATAAATTTATTTAAGTGTCACGGAAAACATCTTCTCGCACAATGTTAGACAATCATAGATAGATTGATGAAATAACTGTCAGAGAGTTAGATATATAGATTGACGAATTAACGACCATGCCAACAAACGTTCAGACACATAGGTACATATGCAGATATGCAGAATGCAGGTAAATAGATAAATAGCCAGACATAGAGGACATCGAATACGAAGACAGAAAGAACGAACGAACGAAGTTTATTTTCAAAGGGTCACAAATTGGGCACGCAGGCCCGTCTTACATTCGGCGCTTCCAACCACTCATCCTTAATTCATCAATTGTGCATGTTACATTCACATACGAAAACAAAAACATTGTCAAATTGATTTTGTAAACATAAACAATGCATATTACCATGTTATGATACAGGCAGGCACACGTACACACGCACATTCATAAACACACACGCACGCATACAAGCGTCACATAAAGCATGAACTCTACAGCTTCAGCGACGACCCCCATGAGTCTCCGAGAAAACTGCTCTCGTGAACAGAATGGCGTATCAGGAATCGACCCCACAACCTTTGGAATACATGGCAGACGGCCTAATCACATCGCCAAGAAGACCCAGGAAAGAATTGATATAATGACCACTAGCCTCATGGCATGTTTTATATTCGTCTCATTATATCACCATCATCATAATCAAGTGCCATGCCAGCTGGCGTAGGCGTTCATGTCTCTCCTCAGATCTCGATCTTTGGTGTTCTGGATCAATTCTGCTGATGATATTCCTCCATGCTACCACCTCAATCCATCCAGCATCATTTCTCATTGTCTGCCTCTGCCTCTCTTCCCCTCGATCGTTCCAGTTTTCACGATGTTCTCCAATGTCTCTCTTCTCATCACCTGACCAAACAAAGCTGTTTGTCTCTTTCTTATTGTTGTATATAGTATTCTAGTTTCATTAGCCTCTTTCGTTGTTAGTTACTCTGGTAGTCCAAGGAATACGCAACATTCGTCTCAAAACCCACATTTCTGTTCCTTCTAAGTTTTTCCTAAGATTCAAAACAATGTTTTCCAGTAGTGAATTTGAATAACGAAGACACAAACAATAGTGCAATCTATTGTTTGTGTCTTCGTTTTCCTAAGATGTTCATTTATATTCCAAGATCTCATTATATACTCACTGCATAATAAAACATATCAGCTGACAATACACCTCTCTATCTGGTGCCATTCGTTATACACTGAAATGTTTCTAACTGGTTCTTGATTATTATAGTTCCAGTGTTTGCTGCAAAGGTATGCTCTGTATTATATACAGAACTGTTTCCATCGATGCTTGAATGTTTTATTGGTTTAATTATTACCTCGTGTTTCACACTATTAAACATTCTTGTATAGCGCATGAAGCATAAGTGCATATTTGTTTTTATTTCTCTCTCCGGATCAGGGTGTCCTAAGATTATTCTTCTTCTGCGTTCGTCCGGAATATTGTTTTAGACGTTGTTGCGTTGTGCCTATTTACAGCAGAGCTGCGGTATTTTCACCTTTCAGCCGACACATCCGACTTCTTCAGACATTTGGTAACCGGGTTACCTTCCCGGGGTCCTAAGATTGTATATGGCATTGTTTGTGCCCTTTCCACCTACAAATTCACACTGCTCATAGCGTTTTGCATGTGAATGATCAGTGTACAATAAGGTATATGTAATCAAGGCCATTTGGGATCATATACATAGTATGGAGAAACTAATAAATCACCATGGCCTGGCGAGAATGGGACACGAAGTGACCAAATCATCTGACTGACAGTCAGTACTCCGAGGAAAAGCCAGACTGGCACATAAGCAGAATGCCACTAGTACCAATTGTATGTGGACTCTTCGCTGGCTGTTTAAGTTAGGGACAGCGATTGCATGGGATTGTCCAGAGTACTGTTATTCTTGTCATTTCGGTTCTTGAACCAGCTCATCTCAACTCTGTTAATAGAGTTTACCCAACCTCACGGCTATTCCACTTTTCGCATTGGACAGTGGGGAGCATTTTGTGTGATATTCACTGGCACAGGAACGGAGCATAATGGGGACGACCCGTTGCCGTGAAATTGGAACCTCAACTAATTAACTAACTAACTAATTACCCCGACCAAACATACAGACATACACATGGATGCAACAGATGTACTCACAGTACTGTCTTGCTCCAGGGCTTTCTTCGCCTCCCTCTGAGCACGGGCTAATCCAGCAAAGGTCCGACGTCCCCACATGGTCACTGTTTGAGAACCAGTGACTCTTCGAGTAATCCAGAACTGGCAACGGCAACTGTAAATAATAACTTCTTGCTGCTTTCTGTAAATTACAACTTCTGGCTGCTTTTCTGTAAATAACTTCTGGCTGCTTTTCTGTAAATTACAATTTCTGGCTGCTATTCTGTAAATAACTTCTGGCTGCTTTTCTGTAAATAACAACTTATAGTGGTTGTTCTGTAAATACCTTCTGGTGACTGTTCTGTAAATAACAACTTCGTTTTGCTTTTCTGTTAATAACAACGTCTGGCTGCTTTTCCGTATATTAACAACTTGTTATGTTAATAACAACTTCTGGTGGCTGTTTCGTAAATACCTTCTGGTGACTGTTCTGGAAATACCTTCTGGTTGCTGTTCTGTAAATACCTTCTGGTTGATTGTTATGTAAATATCAGCTTCTGACTGCTTTCAGAAAATAAACACTTCTAGCTGCTTTTCCGTACATAACAACTTATTGTGGCTGTTCTGTAAATAAACACTTCTGGCTGCTTTTCCGTATATAACAACTTCTGGTGGCTGGTCTGTAAATAACAACTTCTGATTGCTTTTCCATATATAACAACTTCTGGTGGCTGTTCTGTAAATATCAACTTCTAGCTGTTGTTCTGCTGTACCAACTTTAATCTCACCGACAGGACATCATTTCGTCACCTGAATTACTCTCTTAGCAGCAAAGTCAATAGCTGAATGAAACGCCAATGTTTCGTAGTTGTGACTTGTAGTATGGCTCATATGTTGTTCTGTTGCCCACAGAGCTTGTCAATGAAACAACGCCAGAAGAGCACGGATAAGCTCCAATCGTGTAGATAAAGGTATGTCCTTGATTACGTCAGTGTTCGACTCTGTGATTGTGTTTCACTGCAATGCGTCGTTTAATACTTTAGATGAATCATTAATTGTAAAAACTAACACATGTTTAAAAGAGATGTTTGTATTCACATGAACAACCGGAATCTTAAATACAAACAAAATAAACTGACGGGTCAACTATGTCAAAATGCGTTATATGAAATAGACTGTCTATTGAACGGCATGTCTGGCTGAAGTCAGTACTGTGGTGGACGCAGCTGTTGGTGATCGTTTCTGTGTGTTTGAGACTGGGCTCACTGAAGCACCTGTGCATATTTGTTTATCAGTGATGCGAATGCAGGTGTCTGCAAGACCCGTCACTGACCAGTTGTCCAATGCTGAGTAATAACTGTCTCACATCTGAAGAGAAATAAATATGTGAAATACTGGTTAATTTTAATAGCTATACTAGAACTTGAGGTTTGCGATATCTAAGGATCATCTTCATTAATTATGGACACAACAGAACCTGATTCCGCCTTTGCTCTTAGACCGTGCACCGGAGTTCATAACACACTACACCATCTCTAAAATAGATAACATACATACAAAACTGAGAACATACCTCCAAAATAGACAACATACCTCCAATATAGACAACATACATCCGAAATAGATAGCATACATCTAAAATAGACTACATACATCCGAAATAGATAACATACATCCAAAATAGATAACATACATGCGAACTAGAAAACATACATCCGAAATAGATAACATACATCCGAAATAGAAGCTTGCCTGCCGGCTCAAAGGTCGCAGATTGGAATCCCCTTCGAGGCTGGGATTTTCTCTTGTAACTACATCTGGACTCCCAGGTTGGTCCAGCCTTCACAATGGGTACAGGGAAATGTTATGGGAAGTAAAAGTAACCGTTGTAATATTGACTCATCATCAGTCGATTGTCGATAGGACTATGTAAAATATAGCGCCATATACACAATACGCCTCTAGATGTGAAAAAAATTAGTGCAGTACTACATTCCCCAGATCTGTTTTCCCTGTACAGTGACAATATATTCAGAAATATAGAAGACATGGAAGGAATCAACATTTGGGAACGATACACCAATAACATTAGATATGCAGATGATACAGTCTTGATTGCAGATTCTCTCTCTCTCTCTCTCTCTCTCTCTCTCTCTCTCTCTCTCTCTCTCTCTCTCTCTCTCTCTCTCTCTCTCTTTGCATATACTGTGCATATGTCCACATACACTAGCATTTTGTCTGTTGAAGTGTGTCTATGCATGTACGCGTGTTCATGCACACCAGTCCACCCAGACCTTAAATAACACAATGGGGTCTTGGTCAATTTTACACGCCTCCTACCCCGCCCACTTCTTTCTATGTGCTCACTGAACCGTAACATCCAGCCCCGTACAAACTACACCCGAGAGTTTCGTAGTCATTTCAGATCCGTACGTGAGGTCAGTATGCAGTGTTTTTCTCTATTAACAGTTTTTCTATTAAACATTTTCTTCAACTAACATTCTTTTCAATTAACATTTTTCTCAATTCTCATTTTCTCTTCATTGCTTCTATTTTTCCATGCATTTGTTCCTCTCGTCCTGTCATCACCTTCTAATGTAGTCACAGGAGTTCTCCTTGACTGTATGTTGTGTTTGTGAATGTGTTTGTTTGCTGATGAAGGCTAACCGCCGCAACGTTCTGTATGTGTCGTAACTCTGTTATGTAAAGCTGCACCACTTTGTGTCATTTTATATTGTTTACACTTTCACAGCTTTACCGCAGTTCCACCTAATTTTATTCATACTCTTCTATATTTCTAGTACATCTTTGCTTTTTGTTAAAGTAATGTATTACATCTAATTATGGTCTAAATTCGCCTGTTGCTGGTATAATTTCCTTAAACACGCCTACATCTTTTCCTTGCGACTATAGATGCTCGATTCTTTAACAAGTGCTCACTACCAACTGCTTCTTGTCTTCTCTGATAGCATTTCAGGGTTTTCTCGTATAGTTTTTTTTTTTTTAGGTCGGGCTATTGTTTACTAGTCTTTAGCTCTCTAATGTTCACTTCTACTTCTGTGAGTGCCAAGCAATGCTAGGAAATGATCTCGGAAGTGTAGGCGGCCAGCGTGATATTGAACACATCACTCATTGAGTGTCGACTAGTCAAAATATACAGCGCATACACCATATACCAAATACGCTTCATTATTGACATCCCAAAATATGAGAGGAAAGACTGGACATGACGGGTTCGTCTACCTTGACTCAGCCTCAAAATGTGCTTCCCAAATCATTTGCACAATTGTTTTTAAATGTATTTGAAATCACGGAAGAAAGGACGAGGAGAGTCCACACTCATCATTATGCGAACAATAAATCTAGTATATGTGAAGGTCTGACACAACCCTCCCCCAATAGCAGCATCTATTATGTCCATTCTATCTTCTGTTTTCAGACTAACCTGTGGTGTCCTATTCCACATCTCTAGGTAATTGAACGCATCTCATCTCGGACATGCATGAACACTAAAAATCCAGTATATGTATGGTGCAGGTTATAAATCCCTCAGTATGAGGAAACCGAAAAGAGTAGGCCGTATATTTGCCCTGGCAAATTTTGAAAATAATAATATCTCTTGGAACCATAATATCTACAGTATATGGTCAAAAAAAGAAAGGCCAACCGAAAAAGAAAAAAAGTTTACTTAAGTCAGCTGTTCGTCCAATCGCGTAAAATATCGCATATTCGCTGTAGAACACAATGCAACCAACATGTTTCCCGATTAAGACTGAGATGATACAGGCAATGTCTTGTTATGCAACACCACGGCTAAAGGGTTGAGTTTCTGTATGACTAAAATGCTGAATTCTACCTCTGCCGACAGTTGCCCAACTGCTTTACATGCTTCACGGAGTAAGCAATCCTCTTCTGTCTGCGATCCCTTATCGGAGCAAATATAACAGTAAGGGAGTTAGCTTAGTAGTAGAGAGTTGGGGAAATCATAGTTAGGAAACGTGTGAGCACAAATGGGTTTAAGTATCCAGGGGTTGCACACACGTCACTTGGGATTGGGCCATGAAGGGATAAACAAATATGTCTGCATGTACATCGGCAGCATGAAAATGTAATGGATTGAACCAATAAACCTTTTATACAATACAACGCGGAGTTTGTCATCTGTAGTGATGTCAACCACTAACGATCTACGGCTAGGCCATATTCACACTGTGATATGACTTGATTTGGTGCCGAGTTTACCAAGATTCCGAAATCGTGCTGTCGCGGCCACCACTGATCACAGAGGTCCTCAAATAAATCAAATTGGAATATAAAAGTCAACAGAAGTCATGGAAGCTTATGCACTCTGGAGGAAACACTTATGTCGGATTTTCAGGTTTTTGTGATGGGGTTGATCGTTGTTAGAACAGCCACGCAACACATAATGTTCCGAGTGGTGAAACAGAGCAGCCATCGTCAAGCTTGAATCCATTGTTGACCTGCTCGTTTTTTGAAACGTATGGATGTTCCAGATATGCTGCCGTGAAATCTGGTTTTGCTGAAACTGTCGAGTTAACCGTTATCGTCTGAAGTATATTGAAGGTGACCTTGGTAGTCTGAAGATAAAGTCCGGAGTTCTTGGCCAACGCTTAAAGTGAGCCGAATAAATCAATCAGTATTGTCTCGATCGTTGTAATTTCAAATCCAGACGAGCACAATCAGCGGCATTAAAATGACTAGAAGGCACCGACTTCGATTGAAGTGAGGAATCCAGAGGCTCTTCTTTTTCTGTTCCTGCGAGAGTAGAGGACAACTTTCAAGTTTGTCGATTGGGCGCCATACTCTTTCAAGTTTGTCGATTGGTCGCCATACTCTTTCAAGTTTGTCGATTGGGCGTCATACTCTTTCAAGTTTGTCGATTGGGCGTCATACTCTTTCAAGTTTGTCGATTGGGCATTACACTCCTTCAAGTTGTCGATTGGGCATTACACTCCTTCAAGTTTGTCGATTGGGCGTCACACTCCTTCAAGTTTGCCGATTGGCATTGCATTCCGTCACTTTATCGATTGGAACATCTTCCGTCATTTTGTCGATTGGAACATCTTCCGTCATTTTGTCGATTGGAACATCTTCCGTCATTTTGTCGATTGGAACATCTCTTCATTTTGTCGATTGACCATACTTCATTTCTACCCATAGACGTAGGACAGGTAGCGTCAGTTGGTAAACCCAGAACAAACGACAGAGCAGTATAGGTAATGAATAATTTCAGATTAATTAACAACATTACTAAATTGAACAGAATATTCTTGCTGCTTACTTTCAGATAATGTTGTCGTAAAATATTAGTATATTATATTGGTTGGTACTTTCCATTACAGATTTTTTTTAGAATGGAAGCCCAGGATTTGTCTCAAGTACTTAGTGGAGTTGGTGGGGCAATATCAAAGTTGGACGCGGTATTAAGACAGCAAAGTGTAATCAGTGATGTCGAGAGATTTAATGGACAGGCGAATCAATTTAAGAAATGGATTATTTCTATTGAGAAACATGCTTATCTAGTGAACGCTACAGATGAGGATAAAAGAATTTAGCTTATAGAACTAGTACAAGTCCTGTTTCTGATCATATAAGAAGAAAGCTAGAAGCTGGAGGAGGTGAAACCTGGGAACAATTCAAAGACGACCTGGCTCATAAATATGCAGAAATTACTGACCCTCAACACGCATTCTCAGTGTTGCGACAGACGAGACAAAATACTACAGAAAGTGTACAGCTATACAGTGATAGGTTGATCAATTTAGCTGAAGAGTCATTTTTGGGTCAGAATGTACGAGCTGAAGAAGTGGAACGGATGTTGGTGGGGATTTTTGTTGATGGGATTAGGTCAGATGGATTGAAATTTAAATTAATGAGAGAGAATCCTGCAAGGTTGTCACAAGCTGTAGATATCGCTATACAAGAAGAAAGCTTGAGGAGAAGGTTTAGATTGAGGGTAGGACGAGAGTTAGGTAGTAGTTCGGAAGATAGAATTGAAGAACCAATGGAAATAGGACAGTATAGATATGGATGGAGAGGAAGAAGGGGAGAAATACAGATGGTACAAGGAAACAGTAACGTATATAATCAAGGTAGAGAAGGACAAGTGAGGAATACTGTAAGAAACATGGTAGGTAACACAAATAACACAAATGTGGTTTGTTGGGGGTGCCACCAACGTGGACACATTTTTCGCTTCTGTGATAACAGACGTGTCCAATCGAATACACAAAATAATAGAGGTGCTCAGACTAGTACACAGAATAGAACTGTAAATAGTAGATCATCAAATGGGAATTATGGAGAAGGTGCAGAGAAATTTTAGAAGGTCAGGAGCATCAGGGAAATTGGCATCCCGCTTACTGAACAGGATCGGCAGTAGGGGGGAAGATAGTAAGGATCCAAAAGATGAATAAATATATTAAAAACCCAAATGATGAGTATAATAGGACATTTAGAAATAAAAAAACATAAGAAGTGGCCTCAACTTGGGGAGATAAAACAGTTGTCACTAAATATGATTGATCCTAGTTCATGTATAATAGAAATAGGGAAATATAAAATTAGAACATTAGTTGACTCGGGAGCGCAAGTTAGCGTGATTAAAGAAACATTTTTATATCGAATATTTAAAAATTTTTAAATATTTAGAATTCAGGAGAATCTTCATTCGGTAACTGGACACAAATTAGAAGTGCTTGGACAAACGATGATAAATTTTAAATTAGGAGGGATAAATGTTAGGCATATGTTCCATGTGGTCAAGGATTTAAATAGAAATATGATATTGGGTAGAGATTTTTTATTGAAAAATGGGGTGAGACTTTTTTTTGATTTGCATAAATTAAAATTCCAAGATGTTTACGTAGATTTAGAAGAGGATATGCATGTGTCGACACTAGTTAGAGTCAAAACGACCATGAATTTGAAACCACAATCGGTTAATTTAATACAGGCAAAAATGAAAAAAAATCCGTACTTTTCGGTTGGACAAACAGTTAAAATAACGGAATTAGAGAGAGAAATAATAGATGAACCTGGCTTGGAATTCATCGATGGGTTAATAATATTAGATAAACATCTCAGCTTTCCAGTGATGCTCCTAAACAATACAGGAAAAAATATTAAATTATATAGAGGCTGTGTAATCGCTAAAGTAGCGTATAATAATGATAACATGTTAACTATAGAAAAAGAAAACATGTTGGGAAATGATTATTCAGAAACCCCCATGGTCAGAAATAAGTATAAAAGAAGCTGGAAAAGACGAAATGATGAATTGATCCATACATTTCGAAAATATCCATCTCAAATAGATACAGTTGACAAAAGGACAAGAGAACAAGAATTGTTATCACAGTTAAAAGCCCCACCGGAGAATAAAGAAATATTAGAACAATTGGTGAAAGAAAATCAAGACGTTTTTGCAATTAATGATTTAGAATTGGGAAAAACTAGTACAGTTACAATGGAAATAGACACTGGAAATCATCCACCAATTAGTTTAAAACCATATAGAACTCCTTTAAGAAACAGAGAGATTGTAGAGAAGGCAATTGAAGATATGTTAAATCGGGAATAATAACAAGATCGAAGTCTGAGTAGTCATCCTCCGATTGTAATTGTGACCAAAGTTGATGGTACACATCGATTCTGTTGTGACTATCGGGCGTTAAACAAAATCACTAAGAATGTAGCGTACCCATTGCCAGTAATTGATGATATTTTGGGTTTACTTAATGGCTCTACATTCTTCACTACACTAGACGCAAGATCAGGATTCTGGTGTATCCCGATGTCGGAGGATGCTCAAAAGAAAAGTGCTTTCTGTACTCATATGGGTTCTTACGAATTTTTACGAATGCCATTCGGAGTTCGTACAGCTCCATCTCACTATATGTTATTAATGAATGAAGTATTACAAGGGTTTCAAAAGTTTGCGTTGGCATATATAGATGATATTTTAATATATACATCAGGAGATATACAAGATCATCTAAAACATGTAAAATTGTTATTTGATAGGCTAAGAATACACGATGTTAAGTTGAAATTGAGTAAGTGTGAGTTCTTAAAAACAGAAACCAAATATTTAGGGTACATTATTAATAGAGAGGGAATTAAGCCTGATCAAAATAAAATTAAAGTTATTAGAGATTTACCTTCTCCGACCAACATAAGAGAAGTTCGAGCTTTTATAGGTATGACCGGGTATTATCGTCGTTTCGTTCCAAATTTTGCACAGATAGCAGAACCTATTATAAAATTGACCTGTAAATATGCAAGGTTTAAGTGGACTGAAGATTGTCAGAAGGCGTTCGATTTTTTTAAAAATAGCTTAACAACAGTTCCACTATTGGCACATCCAGATTTAAATAAACAATTAGTTTTGTATACAGATGCTGCAGATAACGCCATAGGAGCATGTTTAACACAACCGTATGAAGGAGAAGACTCAGGAATACCAGGAGTTAAAAATGAAAGACCAATCTATTTCCTGTCACATAGACTTAGCAAATCTCAGCGAAAATGGGCGACTATTGAGAAGGAGGCTTACGCTATACACTATGCTCTCCAAAAACGAAATTACTACTTACATAACGCCAATTTCATTATTAAAACTGATCACATGCCATTAAAGTCTATATTAGAAGCACCAATACAAAATAGGAAAATACAAACGTGGGCATTAAATTTACAAGGGATACAATGCTAAAGTAGAGTATGTTTCAGGAAAACATAATACATGCGCTGATTTATTGTCTAGAATTCCACATACAACAACATCTGAAACCACTTCTCAAGATGAGGGAGAACCAGAAATTGACGACAGGAATTGGCAAGTAAATATATTAGATTCTGCTAAAATAAATTATAAAAGCTCACAGACAGAACAAGATTCTGAATCGATAGAGGAAGATACACAGTTGATGCATTTTGATATGAAAAATGAACAGGAATTAGATCCAAAAATAATACAGATAAAAAGAAAACTGAAAGAAACAGGGGAAAACAGTTTTAAAAGAATATTGTTAGAACTACAAGAAGACAATCAATTATATTATGTCGGTGAAAAAGGGGAGGGATTAAGAAAATATATTCCGAAACATTTAGAACGAGAAGTTTTAAAGGCATATCATGATAATAATGGTCATTTTGGACGAGATAAGTTAGTTAAGTCTATTAGCAGTAAATATTACTGGCCGAATTTATTTAAAAGCGTATATGAATATGTTGATGCATGTGAAAAGTGTAGGTTAAGAAACATGAAGATAATTAAATGTCCCTTACAAGATACAGATATTCCTCAATTTCCAATGCAGAAAGTAAGTTTGGATATTTCAGGTCCTCATCCAAAAACATTATCGGGAAATGTATATCTACTACATATCGTAGATTCATATAGTCTCTGGCCAGAAGTTTATCCATTTCCAGACAAGAGTTCTGATTCTGTTATAAATATGCTTTTACGAGAATTTATACCAAGGTTTGGGTGTCCACAAACAATACTTACAGACAATGGGAAAGAATTTGTAAATAGAAAGTTTGAAAAATTGTTAAAAGATTTGAATATAAAGCACATTAAAACTTCATACTACAGACCATCCTTCGAATGCCAAAAATGAGAGACAACATAGAACATTGTACAATATACTGGCGAAAAATGTAGAAGAACACGATATGGATTGGGATCTTTATTTGGGAATAGCATTGGGGGCAATCCGTACACACCAAAATGAAGGAACAGGTTTCTCACCATTTTACCTAGTACATGGAAGAGAACCAATATTACCAATTGACAATTTATTAAAGCCTAGGAGAAAATATATGGGGGAGGATTTTCAGGAAACAAGGTTGCAAGAAATGCACAAAGCACATATACGTTTAAGAAATAATATAATTAAGGCTCGAGAAAGACAGAAGAAATACACAAATAAAAATGCACACTTACAAGAGTTTAACATAGGTGATAGAGTTTATTACAAAAAACATAGGAAAAACTCTAAGTTTGATGCTCATTGGGTCCCGGGATATTATATTTTAGAAAAAAAGGGTCCAGTATCATATACTATTAAAAATCAAATTACAGGGCATGTTGCACGTTCACATGTAGAGCACTTAAGACGGGATAATGAGGAAAAAGATGCAGAGGATAATAATAATTAATTATTATTCAGAAGAAATATTTTCAGATGAACAGATTATCAGACAAACGGAATATCCAATACCTATAGAAAATGGGAGAGAATTGGTACAAAAACAAATAATAACAGCATCTACTACTGGTGAACAAGAAGAAACAATACCAAAAACAATCGTGACAGAGGAAAACAACACGTATGACGGTTATAATAGTGAAGAATCAATCAAAGAAAAAATAGACGCTCCATTTATGAATACTAGACAGGCAGTAAAAAGAAAGTTAGATAGACAGAAAGAAAGAGAAATTAAGAGGCAAAGGAAATTTAGAGTAAATTCCTCAAGTGATGAAGATATGCCACTATTTGAAAACTCATTAAGACATCAAGATAGGAAGATTAGATTGGATTTAGAAAGGAAGAGATTAGCGGTTGCTAGTAATGGGTATACAGATGCGGAACAAGAGATGGATGAAGAGTCAGAAACTGATGAGGATGCTGATATGAAAGAAGATAATTCTCCTCGGGAGGATGACGATATTGATGTAGATATTGCACTTATAGAAAAAAATTTGGAGTTATTAAGAAAATGGAGAAGTGATAAATAGCGTGGTAGAATATTCTGCAGATTGCAGATAGAAGAAGAAGTTAGACACGGTATTTGTGAATTTCAAAGAAAGAAAGTTAGCAAATAACTTAATCAAGAGTTGTTGAGAGTTGTCGGGATGAGTAGACATAATATTGTAATAAGTTAGGACTGATTCATATATGCTTTATTATCATTTTGATTTTTAAGTTTGAAGTGTTGAGTTTTTCTTAGACGTAAAATGATTGATTAGTAGTTATAATATATTATGGTGTTCGTATATATGATTTTTCATTTCATCACATATGTTTAATTTGATTAATGTGTGGGGATAAAAATGATGTCAAAGAATGAGGGGGTTGATATTGTTTGCTCTATTGTTTTTACTTCAGTTGTTCTTTATAAAATGTGAGGATATGTTAACTTAGCAGTTTATTTTTACAAAACTTTGGTTTTATCTTTTTGAGTTACCCTGAGGGTGTTTAAAATAATTTTTGGGATGAGTTGTTTTTGGGAGCTTGCAGAAAATATGAAACATGGAGTAAGAGCCATGCTTCGTTGTACGAATTTTGTGACTTGAAGTTGAGTTGTTTAACGTGTATAACGGTTATAAATTGAGGGTGAAACATGATTGAGTTAAGGGGGAAGTTTTGGTGATTAGTGAAGTAACTCAGTATATAGTAGAGGAAGTAACGGAGGAGTATATTTAAAAGTGGCTGGGGTTGTCAGCAACAATTGATAATTATACGTGGGTTGGAAAGAGTTAAACCGTTAAAATGGTTTGGGGGATTGAATTAGGGACTGCATTAGACGGTTCGTAAATACATGGATTTAAAGCCATGGATGAGGGGAATGACGGCCGATACTGGGTAAATGGGAGTTGAAATAGGAGCTGGGTTGAACAGCGTTTAATGGGAGAATATGGGGGGAATGCCAGGTTGAATTCTGGAAGAAGAACACTGTATTTGACAGTATATTAATAATTTGGAGGTTTTGAAAGAATGGTTGAACTTAACGAGGTGAAAAATACAAAAGGTTGTAGTTTTGGATTAACATAACTTTTTGAAAAATTATTATTGACGGCAATGAAGATAAATTTTGAGAACTTTATTTTATAAAGTTTTGAGAATGCATGGGAAGAGAAATGTGATTACTTCTTACTTTTTTCTTACTTTCTAAACTTTCTTAGGTGCGCACCAACCCAATCTAAACTAAACTTTTTTTCTGTCTATCCTGGAATAGTGAGAATGTGAGTAAGTGAGAAAAAGATAAGGAAAATGTCTTCAATTTTTGTCAATCATAATTTAGATGGACACTTTAAAAGCGGTTCGCTTATAGAGAGTTTTGTAGAGAGTTATTGTGGAGAATTTTATAGAGAATTTTGTAGAGAGTTGTGTATTATTGACATTGTATAAAGTGTGTCTCTGGTTAGCGTTTGGCTATGATGAGATAGGAGGGTGAGATTTGAATTAGGAAATATATGTGAAGGGATTGTTGGGCAGATGTTGTATAGAACAAGAAATATTTCAGTAGAGTTAAGTGTTTAAGGGTTGGGGTTGAGACTTTTTCAGAGAAAAAGTCTTCTTGAAGAAGGGGAGGTATATAACAGTAAGGGAGTTAGCTTAGTAGTAGAGAGTTAATGAATGCTGCGCATTCATTAACTAATGGGGAAATCATAGTTAGTGAACGTGTGAGCACAAATGGGTTTAAGTATCCAGGGGTTGCACACACGTCACTGGGGATTCAGCCATGAAGGATAAACAAACATGTCTGCTTGTACATCGATAGCATGAAAATGTAATGGATTGACTCAATAAACCTTTTATACAATACAACACGGAGTTTGTCATCTGTATTGATGTCAGCCACTAACGATCCACGGCTAGGCCATGTTCACACTGTGATATGACCTGATTTGGTGCCGAGTATACCAGGATTTCGGAATCGTGCTGTCGCGGCCACCACTGATCACAGAGGTCCTCAAATAAATCAAATTAGAATATAAAAGTCAACAGAAGTCATGGAAGGTTGTACACTCTGGAGGAACAACTTATGTCGGATTTTCAAGTTTTTGTGATGGGGTTGATCGTTGTTAGAACCGCCACACAACACATAATGTTCCGAGTGGTGAAACAGAGCAGCCATCGTCAGGCTTGAATCCATTGTTGACCTGCTCGTTTTTTTCGAAACGTATGGATGTTCCAGATATGCTGCCGTGAAATCTGGTTTTGCTGGAACTGTCGAGTTAACCGTTATCGTCTGAACTACAGTGAAGGTGACCTTGGTAGTCTGAAGATAAATTCCGGAGTTCTTGGTCAACGCTTATAGGGAGCCGAATAAATCAATCAGTATTGTCTCGATCGTTGTAATTTCAAATCCAGACGAGCACAATCAGCGGCATGAAAATGACTAGAAGGCACCGACTTCGATTGAAGTGAGGAATCCAGAGGCTCTTCTTTTTCTGTTCCTGCGAGAGTAGAGGACAACTTTCAAGTTTGTCGATTGGGCGTCCATACTCCTTCAAGTTTGTCGATTGGGCGTCCACACTCCTTTCAAGTTTGTCGATTGGGCGTCATACTCTTTCAAGTTTGTCGATTGGGACTCATACTCCTTCACTTTGTCGATTGGCATACATCTTCCTTCAAGTTGTCGATTGGGCATTACACTCCGTCAAGTTTGTCGATTGGCGTCACATCTTCCTTCAAGTTTGTCGATTTGGACATTGCATTCCGTCACTTTAGTCGATTGGAACATCTTCCGTCATTTTGTCGATTGGAACATCTTCCGTCATTTTGTCGATTGGAACATCTTCCGTCATTTTGTCGATTGGAACATCTTCTTTCATTTTGTCGATTGGACCATACTTCATTTCTACCCATAGACGTAGGACAGGTAGCGTCAGTTGGTAAACCCAGAACAAACGACAGAGCAGTATAGGTAATGAATAATTTCAGATTAATTAACAACATACTAAATTGAACAGAATATTTCTTGCTGCTTACTTTAAGATAATGTTGTCTTAAAATATTAGTATATTATATTGGTTGGTACTTTCCATTACAGATTTTTTTAGAATGGAAGCCCAGGATTTTTCTCAAGTACTTAGTGGAGTTGGTGGGGCAATATCAAAGTTGGACGCGGTATTAAGACAGCAAAGTGTAATCAGTGATGTCGAGAGATTTAATGGACAGGCGAATCAATTTAAGAAATGGATTATTTCCATTGAGAAACATGCTTATCTAGTGAACGCTACAGATGAGGAAAAAAAGAATTTAGCTTATAGAACTAGTACAAGTCCTGTTTCTGATCATATAAGAAGAAAGCTAGAAGCTGGAGGAGGTGAAACCTGGGAACAATTCAAAGACGACCTAGCTCATAAATATGCAGAGATTACTGACCCTCAACACGCATTCTCAGTGTTGCGACAGACGAGACAAAATACTACAGAAAGTGTACAGCTATACAGTGATAGGTTGATCAATTTAGCCTAAGAGTCATTTTTGGGTCAGAATGTCCGAGCTGAGGAAGTCGAACGGATGTTGGTGGGGATTTTTGTTGATGGGATAAGGTCAGATGGACTAAAATTTAAATTAATGAGAGAGAATCCTGCAAGGTTGTCACAAGCTGTAGATATAGCTATACAAGAGGAAAGCTTGAGAAGAAGGTTTAGATTGAGGGTAGGACGAGAGTTAGGTAGTAGTTCAGAGGATAGAATTGAAGAACCTATGGAAATAGGACAGTATAGATATGGATGGAGAGGAAGAAGAGGAGAAATACAGATGTTACAAAGAAACAGTAACGTATATAATCAAGGTAGAGAAAGACAAGTGAGAAATACTGTAAGAGACATGGTAGGTAACACAAATAACACAAATGTGGTTTGTTGGGGGTGCCACCAACGTGGACACATTTTTCGCTTCTGTGATAACAGACGTGTCCAATCGAATACACAAAATAATAGAGGTGCTCAGACTAGTACACAGAATAGAACTGTAAATGGTAGATCATCAAATGGGAATTATGGAGAAGTGCAGAGAAATTGTATAAGGTCAGGAGATCAGGGAAATTGGCATCCCGCTTACTGAACAGGATCGGCAGTAGGGGGGAAGATAGTAAGGTCCAAAAGATGAATAAATATATTAAAAACCCAAATGATGAGTATAATAGGACATTTAGAAATAAAAAACATAAGAAGTGGCCTCAACTTGGGGAGATAAAACAGTTGTCACTAAATATGATTGATCCTAGTTCATGTATAATAGAAATAGGGAAATATAAAATTAGAACATTAGTTGACTCGGGAGCGCAAGTTAGTGTGATTAAAGAAACATTTTTATATCGAATATTAAAATTTTTTAAAATATTTAGAATTCAGGAGAATCTTCATTCGGTAACTGGACACAAATTAGAAGTGCTTGGACAAACGATGATAAATTTTAAATTAGGAGGGATAAATGTTAGGCATATGTTCCATGTGGTCAAGGATTTAAATAGAAATATTATATTGGGTAGAGATTTTTTATTGAAAAATGGGGTGAGACTTTTTTTTTGATTTACATAAATTAAAATTCCAAGATGTTTACGTAGATTTAGAAGAGGATATGCATGTGTCGACACTAGTTAGAGTCAAAACGACCATGAATTTGAAACCACAAACGGTTAATTTAATACAGGCAAAAATGAAAAAAAATCCGTACTTTTCGGTTGGACAAACAGTTAAAATAACGGAATTAGAGAGAGAAATAATAGATGAACCTGGCTTGGAAGTCACCGATGGGTTAATAATATTAGATAAACACCTCAGCTTTCCAGTGATGCTCCTAAACAATACAGGAAAAAATATTAAATTATATAGAGGCTGTGTAATCGCTAAAGTAGCGTATAATAATGATAACATGTTAACTATAGAAAAAGAAAGCATGTTGGGAAATGATTATTCAGAAACTCCCATGGTTAGAAATAATGTCAGAAATAAGTATAAAGAAGCTGGAAAAGACGAATGATGAATTGATCCATACATTCAAAAATATCCATATCAAATAGATACAGTTGACAAAAGGACAAGAGAACAAGAATTGTTATCACAGTTAAAAGCCCCACCGGAGAATAAAGAAATATTAGAACAATTGGTGAAAGAAAATCAAGACGTTTTTGCAATTAATGATTTAGAATTGGGAAAAACTAGTACAGTTACAATGGAAATAGACACTGGAAATCATCCACCAATTAGTTTAAAACCATATAGAACTCCTTTAAGAAACAGAGAGATTGTAGAGAAGGCAATTGAAGATATGTTAAAAGCGGGAATAATAACAAGATCGAAGTCTGAGTGGTCATCTCCGATTGTAATTGTGACCAAAGTTCGATGGTACACATCGATTCTGCTGTGACTATCCGGCGTTAAACAAAATCACTAAGAATGTAGCGTACCCATTGCCAGTAATTGATGATATTTTGGGGTTACTTAATGGCTCTACATTCTTCACTACACTAGACGCAAGATCAGGATTCTGGTGTATCCCGATGTCGGAGGATGCTCAAAAGAAAAGTGCTTTCTGTACTCATATGGGTTCTTACAAATTTTTACGAATGCCATTCGGAGTTCGTACAGCTCCATCTCACTATATGTTATTAATGAATGAAGTATTACATGGGTTTCAAAAGTTTGCGTTGGCATATATAGATGATATTTTAATATATACATCAGGAGACGTACAAGATCATCTAAAACAGGTAAAATTGGTATTTGATAGGCTAAGAAAACACGATGTTAAGTTGAAATTGAGTAAGTGTGAATTCTTAAAAACAGAAACCAAATATTTAGGGCACATTATTAATAGAGAGGGAATTAAGCCTGATCAAAATAAAATTAAAGTGATTAGAGATTTATCTTCTCCGACCAACGTAAGAGAAGTTCGAGCTTTTATAGGTATGACCGGGTATTATCGACGTTTCGTTCCAAATTTTGCACAGATAGCAGAACCTATTATAAAATTGACCTGTAAATATGCAAGGTTTAAGTGGACTGAAGATTGTCAGAAGGCGTTCGATTTTTTAAAAAATAGCTTAACAACAGTTCCACTATTGGCACATCCAGATTTAAATAAACAATTAGTTTTGTATACAGATGCTTCAGATAATGCCATAGGAGCATGTTTAACACAACCGTATGAAGGAGAAGACTCAGGAATACCAGGAGTTAAAAATGAAAGACCAATCTATTTCCTGTCACATAGACTTAGCAAATCTCAGAGAAAATGGGCGACTATTGAGAAGGAGGCTTACGCTATACACTATGCTCTCCAAAAACTAAATTACTACTTACATAACGCCAATTTCATTATTAAAACTGATCACATGCCATTAAAGTCTATATTAGAAGCACCAATACAAAATAGGAAAATACAAACGTGGGCATTAAATTTACAGGGATACAATGCTAAAGTAGAGTATGTTTCAGGAAAACATAATACATGCGCTGATTTATTGTCTAGAATTCCACATACAACAACATCTGAAACCACTTCTCAAGATGAGGGAGAACCAGAAATTGACGACAGGAATTGGCAAGTAAATATATTAGATTCTGCTAAAATAAATTATAAAAGCTCACAGACAGAACAAGATTCTGAATCGATAGAGGAAGATACACAGTTGATGCATTTTGATATGAAAAATGAACAGGAATTAGATCCAAAAATAATACAGATAAAAAGAAAACTGAAAGAAACAGGGGAAAACAGTTTTAAAAGAAAATTTTTAGAACTACAAGAAGACAATCAATTATATTATGTCGGTGAAAAAGGTGAGGGATTAAGAAAATATATTCCGAAACATTTAGAACGAGAAGTTTTAAAGGCATATCATGATAATAATGGTCATTTTGGACGAGATAAGTTAGTTAAGTCTATTAGCAGTAAATATTACTGGCCGAATTTATTTAAAAGCGTATATGAATATGTTGATGCATGTGAAAAGTGTAGGTTAAGAAACATGAAGATAATTAAATGTCCCTTACAAGATACAGATATTCCTCAATTTCCAATGCAGAAAGTAAGTTTGGATATTTCAGGTCCTCATCCAAAAACATTATCGGGAAATGTATATCTACTACATATCGTAGATTCATATAGTCTCTGGCCAGAAGTTTATCCAATTCCAGACAAGAGTTCTGATTCTGTTATAAATATGCTTTTACGAGAATTTATACCAAGGTTTGGGTGTCCACAAACAATACTTACAGACAATGGGAAAGAATTTGTAAATAGAAAGTTTGAAAAATTGTTAAAAGATTTGAATATAAAGCACATTAAAACTTCATACTACAGACCATCTTCGAATGCCAAAAATGAGAGACAACATAGAACATTGTACAATATACTGGCGAAAAATGTAGAAGAACACGATATGGATTGGGATCTTTATTTGGGAATAGCATTGGGGGCGATCCGTACACACCAAAATGAAGGAACAGGTTTCTCACCATTTTACCTAGTACATGGAAGAGAACCAATATTACCAATTGACAATTTATTAAAGCCTAGGAGAAAATATATGGGGGAGGATTTTCAGGAAACAAGGTTGCAAGAAATGCACAAAGCACATATACGTTTAAGAAATAATATAATTAAGGCTCGAGAAAGACAGAAGAAATACACAAATAAAAATGCACACTTACAAGAGTTTAACATAGGTGATAGAGTTTATTACAAAAAACATAGGAAAAACTCTAAGTTTGATGCTCATTGGGTCCCGGGATATTATATTTTAGAAAAAAAGGGTTCAGTATCATATACTATTAAAAATAAAGTTACAAGGCATGTTGCACGTTCACATGTAGAGCACTTAAGACGGGATAATGAGGAAAAAGATGCAGAGGATAATAATAATAATTATTATTCAGAAGAAATATTTTCAGATGAACAGATTATCAGACAAACGGAATATCCAATACCTATAGAAAATGGGAGAGAATTGGTACAAAAACAAATAATAACAGCATCTACTACTGGTGAACAAGAAGAAACAATACCAAAAACAATCGTGACAGAGGAAAACAACACGTATGACGGTTATAATAGTGAAGAATCAATCAAAGAAAAAATAGACGCTCCATTTATGAATACTAGACAGGCAGTAAAAAGAAAGTTAGATAGACAGAAAGAAAGAGAAATTAAGAGGCAAAGGAAATTTAGAGTAAATTCCTCAAGTGATGAAGATATGCCACTATTTGAAAACTCATTAAGAAATCAAGATAGGAAGATTAGATTGGATTTAGAAAGGAAGAGATTAGCGGTTGCTAGTAATGGGTATACAGATGCGGAACAAGAGATGGATGAAGAGTCAGAAACTGATGAGGATGCTGATATGAAAGAAGATAATTCTCCTCGGGAGGATGACGATATTGATGTAGATATTGCACTTATAGAAAAAAATTTGGAGTTATTAAGAAAATGGAGAAGTGATAAATAGCGTGGTAGAATATTCTGCAGATTGCAGATAGAAGAAGAAGTTAGACACGGTATTTGTGAATTTCAAAGAAAGAAAGTTAGCAAATAACTTAATCAAGAGTTGTTGAGAGTTGTCGGGATGAGTAGACATAATATTGTAGTAAGTTAGGACTGATTGATATATGCTTTATTATCATTTTGATTTTTAAGTTTGAAGTGTTGAGTTTTTCTTAGACGGAAAATGATTGATTAGTAGTTATAATATATTATGGTGTACGTATATATGATTTTTCATTTCATCACATATGTTTAATTTGATTAATGTGTGGGGATAAAAATGATGTCAAAGAATGAGGGGGTTGATATTGTTTGCTCTATTGTTTTGACTTCAGTTGTTCTTTATAAAATGTGAGGATATGTTAACTTAGCAGTTTATTTTTACAAAACTTTGGTTTTATTTTTTTGAGTTACCCTGAGGGTGTTTAAAATAATTTTTGGGATGAGTTGTTTTTGGGAGCTTGCAGAAAATATGAAACATGGAGTAAGAGCCATGCTTCGTTGTACGAATTTTGTGACTTGAAGTTGAGTTGTTTAACGTGTATAACGGTTATAAATTGAGGGTGAAACATGATTGAGTTAAGGGGGAAGTTTTGGTGATTAGTGAAGTAACTCAGTATATAGTAGAGGAAGTAACGGAGGAGTATATTTAAAAGTGGCTGGGGTTGTCAGCAACAATTGATAATTACATGTGGGTTGGAAAGAGTTAAACCGTTAAAAATGGTTTGGGGGATTGAATTAGGGACTGCATTAGACGGTTCGTAAATACATGGATTTAAAGCCATGGATGAGGGGAATGACGGCCGATACTGGGTAAATGGGAGTTGAAATAGGAGCTGGGTTGAACAGCGTTTAATGGGAGAATATGGGGGGAATGCCAGGTTGAATTTTGGCATAAGTGGACTCTGGAAGAAGAACACTGTATTTGACAGTATATTAATAATTTGGAGGTTTTGAAAGAATGGTTGAACTTAACGAGGTGAATAATACAAAAGGTTGTAGTTTTGGATTAACATAACTTTTTGAAAAATTATTATTGACGGCAATGAAGATAAATTTTGAGAACTTTATTTTATAAAGTTTTGAGAATGCATGGCAAGAGAAATGTGATTACTTCTTACTTTTTTCTTACTTTCTAACTTTCTTAGGTGCGCACCAAACCAATCTAAACTAAACTTTTTTTTCTGTCTATCCTGGAATAGTGAGAATGTGAGTAAGTGAGAAAAAGATAAGGAAAATGTCTTCAATTTTTGTCAATCATAATTTAGATGGACACTTTAAAAGCGGTTCGCTTATAGAGAGTTTTGTAGAGAGTTTTTGTGGAGAATTTTATAGAGAATTTTGTAGAGAGTTTTGTATTATTGACATTGTATAAAGTATGTCTCTGGTTAGCGTTTGGCTATGATGAGATAGGAGGGTGAGATTTGAATTAGGAAATATATGTGAAGGGATTGTTGGGCAGATGTGGTATAGAACAAGAAATATTTCAGTAGAGTTAAGTGTTTAAGGGTTGGGGTTGAGACTTTTCAGAGAAAAAGTCTTCTTGAAGAAGGGGAGGTATATAACAGTAAGGGAGTTAGCTTAGTAGTAGAGAGTTAATGAATGCTGCGCATTCATTAACTAATGGGGAAATCATAGTTAGGAAACGTGTGAGCACAAATGGGTTTAAGTATCCAGGGGTTGCACACACGTCACTTGGGATTGGGCCATGAAGGGATAAACAAATATGTCTGCATGTACATCGGCAGCATGAAAATGTAATGGATTGAACCAATAAACCTTTTATACAATACAACGCGGAGTTTGTCATCTGTAGTGATGTCAACCACTAACGATCTACGGCTAGGCCATATTCACACTGTGATACAAAGTCCCTGAACCCACTGATGCCTAATCGTTCTTGTCTTTGACTATCTCCCACAGCTCGTTCCGCCTCCACATATTCTTAGATGAGAATAGATGAATAATCACACTGTGCCGAATATCAAGGTGAACGGTCATAGACTAAGTGTTGTGGACAAATTCACCTATCTTGGCAGCACAGTGACACAAGCTGCCACAATTGATGACGAAGTGAATGCAAGAATCTCTAAGGCCAGCGCGGCCTTTGGCAGACTGTGCAAGAATGTACGGGACAGAAATGGAGCAAGCCTGCAAACAAAGCTGAAAGTCTATAAAGCATTATTATCCACACTGCTATATGCTTGTGAAACCTGGACTGTTTATCAGCGACAAGCTAGGAAATTAAACCACTTTCATACAGTCTGCCTTAGGAAGCTATTGAAGATTAAATAGCAAGACAAGATCCCAGACACTGAAGTTCTAGAAAGAGCGTCCATACCCAGTATCCACACTCTACTAATTAAAAATCAGATTCTCTAGACTGGTCACTTAACTCGTATGCCAGACCACAGGCTCCCTAAACAAATTTTTTACGGCGAGCTGCGTTGTGGTAAACACTCCAAAGGAGGCCAGAGGAAACGCTTTCAAGAAACTCTGGAAATCTCACTGAAAGCTTTTGGAATTCATCTTGACGCCTGGAAGACTGCTGCTAAAGACCGTAATTCGTGGCGTACATCATTACATAAGGGTGCAGTCACTTGTGAAGCAGCCAGGACTGCAAGAGCTGTGAAGAAAAGGCTGGACAGAAAAACCACTACAGGAGATCCTCCTCCTGGAACGTCAAGCATTCTTTGCCCACATTGTCAAAGAACATTTCGAGCCAAAATAGGCCTTATCAGCCATCTTAGAACTCTCGGCTCCATACTTTCAACCCCGCTGGATGAAATAAATGGCCATCAGTTATCAGTTATCAGTTATCAGTTGGGGTATCTTCATTGCACTCCGGACATGTCCATAGGTGCTCAGATCCTCCCCCCCCCCCCCCCAGCATATGCATCAGCGTCCGGTGGCTAATAGTGCCAGTTCAGTGTTGGTTGACGAGGCGCCTTGTTTTCCCGATGTACCTCTCGCGTCTGGCTGTGCCGATTCTTACTCCAAGGTCTTTCATCCTGGACAGCGATGTGGAATCACTGACGTCAAAGTCCTCTGTTCTCGCCATATCTTTAAGGACGTTAATAACATCGGCACGTTCCATGGGCTGGCCATCTACAGGGGGTGGAGAGCCAGCCAGTTTGTCAGCTCGTTCATTTCCCTCGACTCCCGCATGTCCCGGGACGAAGATGAAGGTGACTTTACGGACAACAGACTTCCGCAGCGATTCAGTCCACTGTCTACGTACAGATCCAGCTTCGACCTTCTGAATCATGCTCATTGAATCACTTAGTACACACACGTTGGTATATAATGCTGTGATTCCAGCCATATGAAGGCCTGTGTAACTACCATCACCTCCATCGTCATGCTGCTCGTGGCCATAGAGTGGGCACCACTGGATTCTTGAACGGTTCGGCCCGCTGAACGGGCTGTAAATGCCCACGCACTTCTCTGCTGCTTTACAACAGATCCATCTGTATAGATGAGCACTTCGGGGCTATCTGAGTGTTCATAGCTGAGCGCGTTGACCTCTACATTGACAGCGGCAGGATTCTGCTCTCTGCACCGTCTGTCGAGTGTGATAATACAGGAGAAAGTGCACGTAAATGCTGGAGGCACCGGCACCCATTCCTTGCCGGGGTTGATACTGGTAAGACTGCAGACCTGTCTGACGACATCTTCCGCCCGACCCATCTATGATGTTCCCCTCTTTAGCCTGTCACCCTTTTCTCTGAATATAGCGTCATGCAGAGGGTGCTGCTCATCTGCACTTATTTTTAAGTATGCACGAGCTCTCCAGATCTTGATCCTGTGTTCCATTGTCGGGAAGTCAAGGAGGTATCTCATTGCTACACAGCTGGTGTCTCTCGTGCAGCCCAAAATGATGCGCATGGTTTCGTTTTGTACCTTTTCAAGTCTTCCAATCTGTGTAGGGCTGACAGTGATGATGGCCATGGCATACTCGATGCGTGAAAGCACAAGTCCTTGGAACAGAAGTATTAGCAGTCTTTGCTCGATATTGGCAGTCGCCATGACTCTCATTGCTGATAAACCTTTTCGAGCCTTCGTTATGACATAATCGACATGATCTCTGAAGGACAGGCTACGATCAAGCCTCACGCCAAGATATGTCATTTACTGGGTTCTACTCAAACTGCTCCCATCCATTCTCACTGCCGGCAGGTCTGTTTTCACAATATGGTTGTTTAGTGAGAACCATGTAACTGTTGCCTTTGCAGGGTTGACAAGGGCATCGGCATCAGCACACCATGAGGAAATTCGATCTAGTTCGCCCTGCATATCATTGGCAACCGCCTGTCTATATATCTCGACCCTGTCGATACACGAGGATGTGGTCAAAGAATGACAGAGTCCTACCCCTCCCGTCCAACTGTTGTTCAGTGATCGGCACCGTATACACGTTGAATAGTACTGGTGACAGTGGTGAACCCTGCGGCAATCCTGGACATATCGTTATCGGCTCAGAAGACCAACTCCCGCATCTTAGCACCACCTTCCTTTGGAGCAGAACTGCAGCTATCCATCGTACAAGGTGAGGGTGCACTTTCAGTCTGAGGAGGGTTTGCATCAAGTGCTCGAAAGATACTCTGTTATATGCGTCCTCTATGTCTATGGCGGCCGCACATGTCTCTTCTCTGACCTGAAATCCTTCGTAAACATCTTGAGCAAAGACCGCCGCATTCAGCCATGACTCTTTGTTGCGTCTGTATCCTCCAAGTGTGGGCGGGAAGCAGCCGAGCTGTTCCAAGCCCCAAGCAAGTCTGTGTGCTACAATTTGCTCCAGTAGCTTGCCAACAGTATTCTGCATCGTAATGATTCTGTAGCCACTTATCTTGGAATGGTCTTTGTTCGGTTTGGCCAAATGGCCATCATCAATCTTGATGGACAAACAACACAGATGAGAAGCAGCAAGTCTGTGATCCAGACTAGTTGCGGCCATCTCAGCATTGCATCACGCTTCTACTTGAAAGGAGCCTCTTGTGCTTTTGGTAGGGTTATTATTATTGTTTCCTTACCTTTAGATCTACGTAATGTTGGTTGGGTTATTATTATTGTTTCCTTACCTTTAGATCTACGTAATGTTGGTTGGGTGATTATTATTGTTTCCTTACCTTTAGATCTACGTAATGTTGGTTGGGTGATTATTATTGTTTCCTTACCTTTAGATCTGCGTAATGTTGGTTGGGTGATTATTATTGTTTCCTTACCTTTAGATCTGCGTAATGTTGGTTGGGTGATTATTATTGTTTCCTTACCTTTAGATTTGCGTATTGTTGGTTGGGTGATTATTATTGTTTCCTTACCTTTAGATCTACGTAATGTTGGTTGGGTGATTATTATTGTTTCCTTACCTTTAGATTTGCGTAATGTTGGTTGGGTGATTATTATTGTTTCCTTACCTTTAGATCTACGTAATGTTGGTTGGGTGATTATTATTGGTTCCTTACCTTTAGATTTGCGTATTGTTGGTTGGGTGATTATTATTGTTCCTTCCCTTTATTTTTGCGTAATGTTGGTTGGGTGATTATTATTGTTTCCTTACCTTTAGATTTGCGTATTGTTGGTTGGGTGATTATTATTGTTTCCTTACCTTTAGATTTGCGTAATGTTGGTTGGGTGATTATTATTGTTTCCTTACCTTTAGATTTGCGTAATGTTGGTTGGGTGATTATTATTGTTTCCTTACCTTTAGATTTGCGTATTGTTGGTTGGATTGTGCACTAAAAGTGTTCTAATGGAAGTCATAGCCAGCACCATGACCAACAATCGTTAGTGGCAACTTTCCTCTTGCATGGCCGGTTACAGTGTTACTCTTCTTTGATTTCCTTACAGGCGCCGTTATCACACGGGTGGGAGTTTGGGGTATTAATACAATTTTAGAGGACTCCAGTCCTCACCGGCAGGATCTGCAATGGGCACCCTTTGCAGTCTTAAAGTTTTCAGATTACATTGCATTGGCACCTTTCCGTCTTGACAGACGATAGTTTGGTACATTGTGCTTCAAAAAGGCTTAATAACTGTCATATGGCAATAACTACGATCCATGGCGGTGGCGAGTGTGGCTGGTAAGGCCAATTCTTGCTGCAAATGTTTGCCCACAGTAGGTGCATGTGAAAACATGGTCATTTCCACCATTTTGCACCATCTTACGTCTCTCACGCTCTGTGTGTGCTTTATCTGCAATCATTTTCTCCTTTGTCTTTATTCCATTTCTGATAGTTGCCCTCCATGCAACACGTTCAGCGGCGACGTGCTCCCATTGTGCATTATCAATGCCTGTATCAATCATGTCCCGTTTACACACATCTTTGTATCGTAGTAGAGGCCGACCCTGAGATCTCCTACCCATCTGTAATTCACCAAAAAAGATGTCCTTTGGTATTCTACCATAATCCATCCTCCTAATGTGTCCTATCCATCTAAGTCTACGAAGACTGAGCATGGAATACACCGTCACACAACCTGATCTTTCCAATACTTCAGTATTTGTGATTTTGTCTTGCCACTTAATACCAAGTATTCTTCGCAGACACCGCATATGAAAGCTGTTTAAACGTTTCTCTTGGCGTGAGTAAGTTGTCCAGGTTTCACTGCCATAAAGAAGAGTACTAAGGACACAGGCTTGGTAGACGAGGACTTTTGTTTTGGCAGTAAGCTTCCTGTTCTCCCAGACTCTTTTTGCTAACATGTTCATTGTTGTTGCTGCCTTGCCAATCCTGATGTTGATTTCTTGATCGAGGGATAATTTGCTATTTACCTCTGATCCAAGATATGTAAAATGGTCTACTATCTCCAGTTCGGCGTCGTCAATAAAGATTGATGGTACACCATGTGCACCTTGTGACATAATCTGTGTCTTCTTTTTGTTAATTGTTAAACCAAATTCAGAACAAGCATTGGAGAATGCAGATAGTAGATGTTGTAATTCTTCCTCAGAGTGGGTCGTAATTGCAGCATCATCCGCAAAAAGCAACTCTCTGATTAGTACCCTGCTAATTTTGGTCTTGGCCTTCAATCTCTGAGCATTATAGAGGCCACCATCTGAGCGTGAGTGAATGTATATACCGTCATCCTGATCACGAAAGGCATATTTCAGTAGAAGTGAAAAGTATATCCCAAAGAGGGTAGGGGCTAGTACACAACCTTGCTTAACTCCACTCTTGATTCAAACTCTTCTGAAGTTGAGCCATCAAACTTGATTATACCCTTCATGCCTGTGTGGAACGATTCCACAATGGACAGAAGAGTTGGTGGACAGCCAATCTTCTTTAGTGCTTTGAACAGACCCTCATGACTGACCAAATCGAATGCCTTTGTGAGGTCGATGAAGGCAATAAACAGTGGCTGATTTGTTCCCGGCATTTTTCTTGCATCTGGCGCAATGAGAATATCATATCAATGGTAGACCGGTTCTGACGGAAGCCGCACTGTGATTCGGGGTAGACTTGATCTCCCAGGACTTGAAGTCTGCGCAGGACAATTCTGGCAAATACTTTCCCAACAATACACAGAAGTGAGATACCCCTATAGTTGTTGCAGTCGCTCCGATCTCCCTTGTTCTTGTACAGCGTTATGATGTTTGAATCTTTGAAATCCTGTTGGACTTGTCCTTCTCGCCAGCATAGCTCTATTAGCTGGTGGATCTGTAGAGCGAGGGTGTCTTGCCCACTCCTGATCACCTCTATTGGAATCCCATCCTTACCTGGAGCCTTGCCAGATGCAAGCTCATTTATAGCACACTTAACTTCTGTTATAGTGGGAAGTGTGTCCAGGTGGTCAAGAGTTGGCAGGGCCTCTATGGCGTTGAAGGCATCATCCGCCAGCTTGGTCTCACTTGAGTAAAGCTCTAAATAGTGCTCGACCCATCTATCCATCTGCTGTTTCTTATCAGTGATGATTTCTCCAGTCAAGGTTTTCAGCGGTGCACTTCTTTTGATCATTGGACCACAGGCTTTCTTTATCCCTTCATACATGCTTCTGATGTTTCCCTTATCACTTGCGATTTGAATGGACTCACATAATTTGATCCAATAGTCATTCGCACACTGCCTGGCAGCCTTTTGTACATCCTTCCTCGCTTGCTTCAGCTCACTCAGAGTGTTTCAGATTAACTGTATGAGGTTAACAGTATGATGCCCTTGTTAACCCTTGGTCTCAAGGTAATGGAACGGATTTATTCCAAAGCTATAGCAAACATTACAAACCCAATGTGCATGTCGTCTTCATCATCATCATCATCATCATCATCATCAGCACTTTACACTTTAGCCGTCAAGCGTCGCGGCGAGGAATAGTTGGCGCTCCAGGGGCCAATGGATGGCACCGGATAGTGTCATTCCGTGTGATTGTACAAAGTCTTTGATGCCGTCAATCTATTTTCTCCTCGGGCGTCTTCTTGCTCTCGTGCCAAATCTTCTTTGATGTATGGTAGTTGATAGTGTTGCATTTTAACGTGATGGCCATACCAGTTTATCTCCTGTCTTTTAATATATGTATTGATTCCACTGTCTGTCTGTTAACTTCATTTCTTATTCGGTCTCGGATTGTTAGTTGGCAGCTCTCCTCAAGCATCTCATCTCATGGGTATTGATTTTGCGACAGCGTGATTTTGATCATGTCCAAGTTTGACATCGGTAGCATAGACTTGGTGTGAATATGCTATTTATGACCTGTCGTTTTGCGGACATGGGTATATGTGGATGTTTCAGTATGGGTGACAGTTGATATATAAACGCACTTGCTTTGTGACATCTGTTTTCGATTTCTCTTTCCAATCTGCATTATTCAGTCTACTTCAGTGCAGTATACTTCCATTATATTTGATTTCCTTAATTTGATTTAGAGATGTGCTATTTATATCGCGTACACTTTGCCAATCCCTCAGTTTGTGAAAATCGAAAAGAGTAGGCCGTAAAAGCGGGTGGCACTGGAGAATTTTGAAAATGATAAGTTTAAGAATGGTTATAACACCGTACCCTCAGTGTAGAGACGTAGGCTCTATTTCTTGGCCAAAACAAAGGGTCCTTTTATCTACTGGAGGTGACATAAATGTCCTGATCCTAAACTACGTGGCACCTGCTTGCTTGCTTTAGGGACCGCAGTCTGTGGATTTCCGTGCCGAATGGTCAAGCCGACTGTCTAGCGCTCCGCTGACCGTGGGGGTCGTTTTCAGACTTCGCAACTCAGTTCCAGAGTACACCTTTTTCTGAGACCTCCTGGGGTCGTCGCTGGAGCTATGGAGTTCGTTCTCTGTGCAACCCTTTCGGCAGGCCACCCTGCGGAAAGAGACACGAACATTTTGGGGTAAACCCGATGCAATGAAATTTATCCCTTAATCTTTAAACCCACATTTAAAAAAAAAAAAAAAGAAGGAAAGAAATACATTCCCGTAATGGTGCTTATACCGTAACAACACAAAGATGAAGAACAATAATCCAGTAACGTTTCTCAACAACTTGTTACAACAGCCTGCGTTAAATCATGATCAAATCCCACAGAGAACGAAGCGTAAAAACTCTTGATTCAAATCACCTAACAACCGCATAAAATGTAGGCAATCTATTCACCGCGGACATATATTTTAGGAACATCTTGAAATAAAGTTATAGTAAATACAAATGTGAGTTCTCGAGAAACATCGATTGATTTGTTTGCGGACGACTGGCAGCTGTCTACTCTCTTGTACAGTCTGCGTGTTCAGTACAGCTTTCCTATATGACGTCGGTGTATCGTGTCGTCTATTGTATTTTGTGGTTTAATTTAAGAAACACACTTTTCGGGTATATTTATCCGGGTATGTTATTATATCAATCGTTTTCATAGTTGCCGCCACGAATGTTCGATTTAAGTTGAGTACCTCGGTGGGATTTGAGGTAGGGCAATGGCTGGCATACTTGCTTGCCGGTCGGTTGTATGGGTTCGAATGCTCACCGAGGTGGGTTTTATTTCATATTACATGGGAATCTAGGTCAAACACAAGCTAATATTGGTACCAGACAATTTCATCGGAAGTAAAGGGGTGCCAGAGTAATATTAACAACGTTAATGGCGTTACGAGAAGATTAAATTGAAGAGCTTGGTGACAATTGGCAAGATTGAGAGAAAAGGAACAAGGGGTAAGCTTGGCCACGTTGGTATGGTCGAGACAAGAAAACAGAGCTGATCCGCGACTCTGGTGATCGTGTAAGATGGTGAAACACAACCGCCCACGCTTATCGGCATGACACATGATAATGAATAGCTTATCGTTTGAGCTATACAAATATGGGGTTAGCATAATAGTAAACCGAAGAGATTAGAATAGCCGTTCAGAGCCATTGATCTGTGGTGTGATTGCGTCATCACATTTTGTAGGCCAGAATGCACTGAGGAAATGGTGGCCGGTTTTACATCATTTTCTCTGGCGGCGAACAGAGGAGTCGAACCCCCTCCCAACACGATAAAACGATTCAAGACGCGTGAAAGGGACCAGAAAGGGAGGGTTACAGTCAGGAGCTTGCTGCCAACTCCTTAGGGTTTTGTCTTCAAATGGAGCGGATGTAGATCAGAAACATCCGCTTCGATGAAATTCGAACAAATGACCACGGGAATGGCAAGGAAGGTAAGCGTGTTTGCCACAGCGGTCATTTGCCTTCCTCAGCTTCGAAAGCACAACAGAAATTATCGCAGACCACTGCCATAGAAAATATGACAAACTATCCCCAGTATAACGCTGTTAGCAACTAAAAGTGGGATCAAGTTATCTTAACTCGCCTCAATTTATCCAATAGCATGTTATTCGAAATAGCAATATGTTATTCGAAAGGAAAAGAAAATCTATTTTAATAACTTAATAATAGAAAAAGCTAACACCAAAGATATATGGAAAGCAATTAATACCTTGACAAACAAACACAAATCATCACAATCATTACCATCATATCAGGTTACGTGTGATCAATTCAGTAGATTCTTTCAGTCCGACATAAACAAACTGAAGGCCGCAATGCCAGATGCGCCTCATGACATATCTTTATTATCATCATTCTGTGAGAACAAATGCTATGGAGACATTCCCTCCGACATACCACTAATGACTACCACTGAAGTATTTACTCATCTCAGTAATCTAAAAAACAATAACTCATCAGGACTGATCCTTCGCCATGCTGCACCGGCGATCTGCGTGTCGCGGAAAAACTTGATAGTTTCGATCGATGACAAACAAGACCCGACATTCGTCTACAAAAACAAACAATCCTTCGATGACCAGGAGACTGAGGAACAAAATACGTCGCGAAAACTGTCTGCACACGGTCGGCATTTCTGTATGATGTGGGTTGTTCGAGAAACGTACAATGGCGCCATCCGTCTGAAAGGCGGTAGACAGCCTTTGAAGTTGTAGACGGAAGGTCTGGACATACGTCGGAGGGATTCTGTGATGTGGGGAAAGATCCCCTGGCTCACAGACAGACAGGGCTTTTGTTGTACGAGACAAAGATGTCCCCGATGAAAGCAAAATAGACGGCGGATTGATTCCAATCAGTCTAAAACAGGGAGAAAGCCAGACTCTGGGCTGATGAGCATCTAGACTTTTTGGTGACGTCACGCAAGCCCCAATATAAAACCAGTTGAGGTAAAAAAGTTGAGTTAGTTGACCAAAATTTCTGAAGTGTTAAAGATCGGCGCAGTATTCCGAGTTGTGTTAATTGAAAGAGACTATAGTGTCAAAGCGTTGATATTTATCGGCGGACATAGATCCAGTCTGTGATTACATAGTCTCAATCATCAACCGGAATAGGCATATGGTAGTCTATTAATCATATCTAACTTAGAGTATGATTAGGAATAGAGTACAGTACTGTGCGGTGATAGAATGTTCTATAAGTGCGCTGCTAGAAAGTATTAATAGGAGCGTCGGCACTAGTAACCTATTGTGTAGCTTTAACTAGCTTGTGTAATATATCATTTAACTCAGGGAGTTAAGGACAATGTAGTGAGATAATAATTAGAGAGATTGAGGATGGTTGGGAGGGATGAAGGGAATGTGAAATGGTAGGATCTTCCAGTAGGGCATCTGATGGGTTTCTACCCGTTTCCTTTAATCTTTCCTTGTGTTTCGACGTCTCAGACCAATGTGATGAGCTATTTGGCCGTATGACAGAGTTCGGTTCTCTGTTATAGATCTGAGTGCTGCTATCGGCCTACACTCACCTAATTAAGGTCAGAATTGAGTTGCTCTCACCAGGGGATTCTCTATTCTACAGGTTTCCACTTACAGGTCTACTTGTTGATGGTGATACGATATACTACCAAGAAGTTAGTATCAAAGTTGAAGAAAAGATGGCTCACGGATGGAAGACAGACGTTACTGAGAGGCTTGTACACTGGGCTCATGGCCTAGTTGGTCTGCAGAAACCTGACTTCTGCTGAGTAGGACTTGATGAACATATGTGTGATTTTTTCCTTGAGTGATATGCTATATCACCGTAAATTCAGAACACTATGCGTAACACATATACCAATATATAACTACCTGGAACAGTAATAGGTTGTTTTTTATATGGGAAAAATTGTATAACCAGTGACTTATGAACAGTTATATATTCCCATGTGACATTTAAGTCATTGGAAAGATTCTCTGATCAATAAACATTATTGAACAGTGTAAATTCACGGTGTTTGCTAGAGTGAAGACCAATATCGAACAGTGTCTATCATTGATGACCAGCGTCCTGATTGTACGAGAGTGATCGGAGAATGTCGTCACGTGGCCGGAGAGACATCTTCTTGGTGAGGTTTTCTGTCCGGAATACATGGTGCTGTTGTGTGCTCAGCACAGTGATGTAACTAACTTTGCTCCTGATTCACTGGTCTGATTCTACATACATATTAGAATATTCGACACACATTCTACACATTACACACACACACACTTTTCTCACACACATACTCTTTGCTTTAATAAATTATTTGTTGTATTTATTTGTTAAAGCTAGAGTTGTTGAGTATGTTGTGTTGGGGAAGAATGAGAGGGGGCATGATCCAGGGGTGAGTGAGAGTAAGAAAGAGGTGTCTACAGACTGAAGGAGTTTTGTGGACGGATTCTGGTGGTTTCTCTAGGACAATGATATTGGGTTAATAAAATTGTGGGTGTTGATTCCCCTCACTCCAGGGACGATACTAAAGTAATAAAGGATTACTACAACACTGCGAGTCACTAACTTTTATATATAATCAATGTTTCACCAAAGGTCACTTCCCATCAGCCTTTAAAATCGCTAAAGTGTATCCTCATTTAAAAGCCGGTTCTCTAGACGATCGTCTCATGAGTAATTAAAGGCCAATGTCCATATTATCCTCACTATCCAAACCGCTAGAAAAGCACATCCACAAAACAACATTAGAGCACTTAGTTCGCTACAAACTAATAGTTGACAGTCAGTCAGGATTTCGGCCAAAATATTTCTTGTCATACGGCCCTAACAAACATGATAGAAAACTGGCATCAAAATTTTAACAACAATACTCTATATGGAGCGGTGTTTATAGACTTTAGAAAAGCATTCGATATAATAGATCATACTTTTCTAACTAAAAAACTAGAAACAATGAAATATAGTGACATTAATAAAAATCATTTTTATTAGACAGAAAGCAAGTAGTATCACACAATAAAGCTTTATCTCAGGCCATTACCATTATAGTGGAGTACCTCATGGGTCTATTCTTGGCCCTCTGTATTTGCCATGTATATAAATGATCTTCCCTTAATATGTCGTCGTCCTGCGATCTATTTGCAGACGACTGCACAGTATATACAAACGCTATTGATCGTAATGTGCTAGAATTATCCTTGCAACAGGAAATAAATAGTGCAGTTAACTGGAATAATGCAAACCGCATGCAAATTAACATTTATAAAACAAAGTATATGTTAATAGGAACCAGACAAAGACCGCAGACGCTAAACTCGCAGAGAACTCTACAGCTGCACATTGGTAGCATGCCTATAGAAAGTTTAACCGAGAACAAGGCACTGGGTCTTATCATAGATCAAAATCTAACCTTTACCTCACATGCTCTCGTTAAACAAATAGCCAAAAATGTATACCAACTTGCCAAAATTAAAAATTTCCTTGACGAAAACACATGAAAGATATTCTATACTTCGCATAGACAAACACATATTGATTACTGCTCCACAATCTGGGATGGATGCTCCAAATCAATAACAAAACGCCTATACTATATTCACTCCAGAAAATAGCAGTGCGTTTAATTAATGATGAAAGCTTACCGACAATTCTAACCTACATAAACGTCTTCGGTTACTGCCACTCCACAAACGCCTACTTTTTAATAACGCCAAACTAATTCATAAAATCCTATTACAAAATGCTCCAAGCTACCTTTGGCCATTGTTTAAATATAACGCAAGACATAGCGAACGACTAAATATACTTCATGTCCCTAAACCTAGGATAGTCTTATATAAAATAAGCTTAGCATACTCTGCCTCTCAGTAGTGGAACAATCTTCCACAAGAAACCAAAGACACCACCAATCATTATATATAT
This sequence comes from Cepaea nemoralis, assembly GCA_014155875.1. Classification (NCBI taxonomy): domain Eukaryota; kingdom Metazoa; phylum Mollusca; class Gastropoda; order Stylommatophora; family Helicidae; genus Cepaea; species Cepaea nemoralis. Next base: position 57,547 of record JACEFZ010008858.1, on the reverse strand, counting down.
ATATATATATATATATATATATATATATATATATATATATATATATATATATTCACAACCTATTTGAACACTACCTCAGTACAGACTACATTCCCCCATAAACAAAGAACACAAAAAGACAATAATAAGGGTAACTTATCTCAAACGACAACTAGCCAAAAAACATTCCCATATGTATGGCACGTTACACCCTCCTTAGGTATGTATAATGCCCATTTAAACACTGCCTCAGTGAGTCATTTGTTATTGATTATTTTTCATGCGTTTTAATGCTATTGTTCTTTTGTTGTCAAAATTTGCTTCATAAGTGATGTTGAATGAAAGAATGTTTGAGAGGAAATAGAGAAGAAAGGCAGAATGTCAGACGGGCCTGCGTGCCCAATTCTTAACCCTTTGAAAATAAATACATTCGTTCGTTCATTCGTTCGTTCTTTCTATCTGTCTCTCTGTCTGTCTGTCTGTCTGTCTATCTCTCTGTCTATCGCTCTCTGTCCGTCCGTCCCTCATCCCGCCCGTTCGTCCGTCCGCTGTCTGTCTATTTTCCTATCTGTCTGTCTGCCTGTTTTCCCGTTCTTCTGTCTGTCTATATGTATATCTTTCTATGTGTATACCTTCTTTTTTATGTATCTATTTTTCTCTGTCCATCTGCCTCTAAGCATCCCTGTCCTCATTTAAACGACGCAGTATGAATAAATAAATCGAAACTCTGTTCCTTTTGAAACATGTTCCGCCCCGAATGAGTTAACATCGCATTATGATTAAATCAGCAGAATGAAATCATTGAGCCCCGGAGGTTCGATGAGCTAGGCCGGGTTCTCAATAATAGAGAAATGCCATCATGAAGCAGAAATGTGTCGATCGACAAAACTAATCATCGATTGCACATTCTAGAAGAGCTTTCAAATACATCATTTTTTGACATTATTCCGAGATGTAATAAAAAAAAATGTATTGATTTATTCCAATCCGTGTATTTATGAACAAGTTCAGATTTTTATCATCTCCTGGTGAGAATGCCTGTTTCAATACCTCTTATCGTATCTATGAATAACCATATTGTCAACACTCCAACACAACTGTAAATCTGTGCTCAGAGATTGTGGAAAAAAACGCATGCAATGAAATACCTGGGGATACAATTTGGTCGAAGCCTTGTTTATAATGAGAATATAGACCAGGTTATAACAAAGACCAAGCGAGGTTTGGCTGCGGTGACGGTAATGACAAACTGTGAGCAGCGCCATCTATGTTTTCCATTCGAGGGTCCGATCATTTCTGTTTTTGAGTATGCGATGGCGCTCCTGATTCTTAACCTTAAGCAGGTGAACAGGATAGAAATGGTACATAACGAAGCTATGCATTCCTGAGACGAATGTTGCAAATTCATTTGACTGATAGAGTACCTAACAATGGCTGCTTGAAAGAGGCTCACGAATCTAGAATATTATAACAACAATAAGAATGAGACAAACAATGCGGCGTATTTTTTTTTTTTTGTGGGGGGGGGGGTGTCATATAATGAGAAGAGGGGAACTGGGGAACATTGTAACGATTGGAAAGATCAAGGGGAAGAGAGGCAGGGGTAACCCAAGATCATCATCAAGTGTCATGCCAGCTTGTGTAGGCGTTCATGACCCTCCACAGATCTCAGACCTTGGTTGTCTGGATCAACTCTGCTGGTGATATTCCTCCATGCCACCGTCTCTGTCCATCCAGCATAATGTATTTTGGTCTGCCTCTGCTTCTCTCCCCCTCAATCATTCTAATTGTCACGATGTTCTCCGATGCCTCTCTTCTCATCACATGACCAGAGAAAGTTGTTTGTCTCATTCTTATTGTTGTATTAATGTTCTAGTTTTATTGGCCTCTTTCACGCAATCGTTTCTAGTTACTTTGGCAGTCCAAGGTATTCGGAACATTCGACTTAGGTACTCTCGCTTTGAACTCAAGCAGAGTCCAAAGACTTCTAGTGAGCTGGGCTTATTTTTGCGCGTGGATTAGCTTTCCCTATTACCAGTGTCCCTCGCCATCAAGCGAACCTACTCCGACTTTAGAGGTATTTGTAATGCATGTCCCCAAGTCAAGAACAAGAAGTCAACATTTTAGTCCTACTGGTCGGTGTAGGGGTTGGACCCGCTGTGACGAAACGGACTAGATTCAGTCTGTTCTCTGCATTATTTCCCTTTGGACGGAATACGACGAGTTGGTCTCCCTTCAGATAGTGATTATAACTAGGGAAATCCCCGGTTAAAATAGTCCGTGACGTCATAAGTCCGGTGAGTTCGAGAAGCATCTCGACGCTTCGCGAAGGGACTGGGCAATGTGCGTACGTGATGTTGCTGTCACGCTGGACCCACAATTGCATCAGGGAACACGGGATTCTGAATTTCTCCGTGACCCATGGGATTCACTAGGCCCGAGATGTAATTGTGAATGCGCACTTAGCTATCCGCTATCAGTCGCCAGTCGAACATCGTCAGATGCGGCCGCAGTTACTTACTGCTAGAAATTGATGTCTGTTATCGCGGCCAGTGCGGTACATCTGCAGTCAAGAGATGTGACTCAGAGATCTAAGGTAATGAAGTAATACTTTATTAATTAACGGTTATCCTTAAATAAAACGCCGGCAGTCGAAATATTTTTAAGCGTTGAAAACAGCCAGAATTGCCACCGCGCCGCGTAGAAGTTTACGCCCCGCCTATCTGCATTAGTAATTAGCCGCTATCGATCGGCTAGGAATATTTAGGTCAGATGTCTCTGGTAGCTACAGGTGTTGTGTGTGTCAAAACATTAGGCCTGTGTAAATTTGTCCCAGCTGATCTGTTGTGGAAATCTAATGTTATTGTAGCTGATAGCATTTAAAGATGTTAGATTACCATTATATGCATTGTTAGTGAAAGGTAGGATGATGTTATCACTGCTATGTGTAAGTAGATTTTGGGTAATTTAGCAGCTTTGAAGTAAGTGTGTTAACTATCTTGTTTAGTGAATACATTCTTAGGACGGTGAGGAATTTTGCCACTAGTTAGATTGTGTGATGCTAAAGGCAGTAATAGTGATAAGTTATTAGCTTGAGCTAGCCAGTAATGTGTTGTTTGCTTAGCTAGTAAGTGCTATAATGTATGCCTTAAGTAAGTGGTGTTTCTTAATTCCTGGAATCAAGGTGTTTGTATTTCCATTGGGAGATGAAGGTAAGTATTTGCTAAGTTAGGCAACCAGTGCTATTCCACCTTTATATAGAAATGTTTTGTATTTATCTTGATAGAGGTAGATAGGAATTATCTGTGGATTTCTGATGTCACTTCTTGTTTATATGCCCGCCCGCCGGAGTGACTATGCGTGCCCGATCGTGCGTATAGTGTCTTAAGAACCGATTGGTTATTTGGCCTGTCCGATCCAAGTGATTGTGCGTAACCGATGGTTGAATTAAAATACCCGACCGAAAGCGAGGTGACGCTCTGTAATCGAGGCCGTTGCGCTAATGATGATCTGAACTTCGAACAGAACCTTGTCGGTATCTACAGTTCTTTTCTTCTAATAACCCTGACTCTGTTGGTGGGATAACTTAACCACTAGGACGTGGTAGTCATATCCAAGCCATTTAGGCCTCCCTTGAGGGGGGACTAGAGATTTAATGGATGAGGGGCTGTATGCCACTCTAAAGTGGATGACGTGGCCTACCTCGCCACGGAACAAGGTGGTCTTTCGCCACAGCAGCTGTGAGGAAGATTACTAGATGGATTGCCAATAAATCTGTGATAGACCTGCACAGACTTGACCGTCATGTGTGAAGGTCAGTTAATAAAGGTCAAACCTGTTCTGGGACAGAGATCCCAGGACGAGAAAGCTGTGGCTTTGTTTGAGTTTGTTAATTAGTTATTAACAATTCTTGTTTATAATTTGTTAATGCTATGTTAATGAATTATGGTGTACATAATTTAATACTTTAGAATAGTCATTAATAAGTTATGTTTAATTAATTGATCAATGGGTTAAGTGATTGATTAATTGTTGAGGTGTATGAGTGAGGAGGATATGTCCAGCTGGGCACCTCCTAGATAATGTAATCTCTAAACTGAAAGTTAAGTAGATGTATTTTATGATTGTGGTTGGTTAGTTGAAGTGGAGGAGTGAAAGAACACCAGGTAGAGGATACAATGACAGAGTCAAACAGTCTACTCTGGTGCTATCGGGCCAGTAGTGCCCAGACGAGTTACTTGACTATATACTTGTGTACTATTGCTTTCTCTTGCACCCTCATGCCTGTACCTTGTAGTTAAGAGTTGATCTATGATGTTGATGATCTCATATAACATATATGATATATGTATAATACTCTGATGCGTGTGTAAAGGTTGAGATGCATGTTAGTCTTAAGTTGTAGCCAGGTACTCACACCGACCTCCGTGTTTTAGGATCTGTTATATATCTAATGGAGATTAATGAGTTCAACCATAAACTCAATGGGACCAGCTCACTCCAGTGCCAGTCAAAGGATGTTTGAGGCATTACTGGGAGCGGTCATCTGAATCTGCCAGAGTCAACGCATGAGAGAAACTGAGTGTAGAATGATACGGTGGGTCTAAGCTAAGACCACCGCTACGAGTCCGACGTAGATTTAGTCAACCGATCCAGGTAGGGCCCAGGACTGAAGCATCTCTGGGGTCACACCGGTAAGATACTGGTGCAGTTCTACAATTACTCAGTGATGACCTGTGAACTCTCAATGAAATGAATTCCAGTTGTGTTGATGAGAGTGAATGCTGTTTACCAGTCACGACAATGGCCAGTTTATTATGTTTCCGGCCCGGCTGGGTCGTCATGGGACACATTGTATAAATTCATGTTAACTATGGTGTGAATCTACAGTTGTGAACCGTACTGAAGCCGAAACTTGGTCAAGTGACCTATAACAGTGATTTGCTAGTCTTGTGAACACCGGAGTGACATTCGTGTTTGGGTAGGGATCTACCCCATTCCTAGGTGTTGGTGGACAATGATAGTGTCAGTGTGAAGGTAGTAGATACCTACAGAACTGTGTATAATAGTGTCAGTGTGAAGGTAGTAGATACCTACAGAACTGTGTAGAACAGAGACATGTGAATTAGTTGAGTTCTTACATTCACCTGTTGGAGCATTCAATTGTGCCAATGTTGTTATATGGAGCCAGCGCTCCAGTTATAGGTTGCAGACAGTTTTCCCATTAACTTGAGAAGCCGAAGAGCAACCAGGCTCTTAGATACGAGTGTATTGTGCTACAGTACTTTTCTTCAGTTGGGGACATCTAGAATTCTAGGGTCGGCCCAGACGTCATCAGCGGAGTGGAACTTGTGAGTTATTACGTCATCGAGGGATGACCAGCAAACTTTGGTGAAGTGTCAGTCAGGCATTAGTCATACGCCTGACCAGTCCGAGATCTTACTCACAGTGGAAGGAGAGAACTTCAGAAGGGTCTACGCCTTGGAGTTTCTTTGCACTGGAGGTTCCTCGGGTGAGTCGTTAGCCACGACTGGACGACAGCACGAACTGAAGTCACATGCTCCGTGATGAAGACTGATCATCGGTAGATCTTTTCGCTGTTCTCCAGCAGCTGTGTACATATTGTCTTCTATCCAGGCTTTTCAGCCATCCCTCTCTTAGTTCAGTTGACGTATTCAGAAATTAAATTTTGCTTTGTTAGCCATGGCTTTGAGTACTAGTATGACTGTTGTCTTGTCCGAGCCCCCTGTGGGTAGGAATCCATAAGTGGGGAGGGGAAGGTCAGCTGTCCCGGCTTGTGTGGGGCCTTGTAGATGTAAAGTCCTATTGGGGTGGTCGGAGCAAAGGCTGGGGATATTAACTATAGTAACATACCTGTCCAAGCCCCGGGGGTCTTGTTACACCCGCTAACTCAGCAACAGCACACCGGATGTTTAAGAACAAGAGCCCTTATCCATTCGGTCATACTGATCTTCATTTCCCCGATTAATTCATGACTTGTTCAGTTTGGGCATTGTATTCCAACTGTTGTTGCTTCTTACAGGCCAGGCCGTGAGTCGTCGATGATCATGTCTGTCTAAGATTATCTGTCTCGAGTACTGCCAATCTTTTCTGATACCAATGTTCCTACATGCCATGATGTCACACTTTCCAGCATCTTCTCGATTAGTAGGTATTGCTAAAAGATTAATAGCGCTTGCTCTCAAACTTCATGTGCGCTGACGCTAGGGTACAGAAACGATTTCCTACATCGGCCCTTTGGACTTAAACGTTAACTTCTCGCTAACAAACTACTAACGACATAAACTTGTCTAGAAACCAAGCTAGGGTTGATGGCGATGTCCTGTTACGGACATTCAACAATTCGAAATCGTGTTTTTTTTTTCAATTACATGTCCTTTGCAGAAGGTTCAGATCACCCCCAACACCAGACTGATTTTATATACCAGGTGTTTGTAAGGTCTCACTACACTTTGTATATAGAACACATTTCAAAAATGAAGTACACGACGTTATCAAACAATATGCTACAAAATTCATTTCGTTAGTTACAATAGTCACTGCTATGGTCTAACGCAGTTTTGGGGAAGCTGCTAAGTACCAATGAAGTATTCATTATAATGGGTGGTGGCCATGTCCACCACGGGCTTCAAGACATGACTGTACACGTCTCTTCATATTGTCAAACACCTTCTGCAACGTGTCAGTTGTTATTTCTTGAATGGTAATTTTGATTGTTTCTTTCATGTCCTCAAATGTCCTGTTTATAACACCATTCTGTTTGGAGTGCAAAGAATTACTCCAGCAGACGACAGCCATTTGCTGCATATTGCTTCACGATGGATTGTAGAGCACATTTTTTAATGACTTCATGTAATTCATTTTTCAAATGTGTTCTACATACAAAGTGCAGTGAGACTTTACCCACTCTGTAATTTACTCCATAATTAATATAGATAACACCAACCAGATCCAATTATTATCTGCAATGGAAATGTAAGGTCAAAAAAGAACATAACAGGAAACTGGTAGATTATAAAATAAGTAACACTTATTTCAGACACAGACACAATAGCGCGTGTGCGTGCGCGCGCACACACACACAAACAAATTCTGTGGCAGGGACGTGGGAAGGATATAAGCAGTGTTAGGACTATCACAATTTGTAGAGTGAAGTGTTAGGACTATCACATTTTGTAGAGTGGAGTGTTAGGACTATCACATTGTGTAGAGTGAAGTGTTAGGGCTATCACATTTTGTAGAGTGGAGTGTTAGGACTATCACATTTTGTAGAGTGAAGTATTAAGTCTATCACATTTTGTAGAGTGGAGTGTTAGGACTATCACATTGTGTAGAGTGAAGTGTTAGGACTATCACATTGTGTAGAGTTTAGTGTTAGGACTACTCATATTGTGTAGAGTGAAGTGTTACGACTATCACATTGTGTAGAGTAAAGTGTTAGGACTATCGCATTGTGTAGAGTGAAGTGTTAGGACTATCACATTTTGTATAGTGAAGTATTAAGTCTATCCCATTTTGTAGAGTGGAGTGTTAGGACTATCACATTGTGTAGAGTGAAGTGTTAGGATTATCACATTGTGTAGAGTGAAGTGTTAGGACTATTACATTTTGTAGAGAGAAGTGTTAGGACTATCACATTTTGTAGAGTAAAGTGTTAGGACTATCACATTGTGTAGAGTGAAGTGTTAGGACTATCACATTTTGTAGAGTGAAGTGTTAGGGCTATCACATTGTGTAGAATGAAGTGTTACGACTATCACATTGTGTAGAGTGAAGTGTTAGGACTATCACATTTTGTAGAGTGAAGTATTAAGTCTATCCCATTTTGTAGAGTGGAGTGTTAGGACTATCACATTGTGTAGAGTTTAGTGTTAGGACTACTCATATTGTGTAGAGTGAAGTGTTACGACTATCACATTGTGTAGAGTGAAGTGTTAGGACTATCACATTGTGTAGAGTGAAGTGTTAGGACTATCACATTTTGTATAGTGAAGTATTAAGTCTATCACATGTTGTAGAGTGGAGTGTTAGGACTATCACATTATGTAGAGTGAAGTGTTAGGATTATCACATTGTGTAGAGTGAAGTGTTAGGACTATTACATTTTGTAGAGAGAAGTGTTAGGACTATCCCATTATGTAGAGTGGAGTGTTAGGGCTATCACATTGTGTAGAGTGAAGTGTTAGGACTATCACATTGTGTAGAGTGAAGTGTTAGGACTATCACATTGTGTAGAGTGAAGTGTTAGGACTATCACATTGTGTAGAGTGAAGTGTTAGGACTATCACATTTTGTAGAGAGAAGTGTTAGGACTATCACATTTTGTAGAGTGAAGTGTTAGGGCTATCACATTGTGTAGAGTGAAGTGTTAGGACTATCACATTTTGTAGAGTGAAGTATTAAGTCTATCACATTTTGTAGATTGAAGTGTTAGGACTATCACATTGTGTAGAGTGGAGTGTTAGGACTATCACATTGTGTAGAGTGAAGTGTTAGGACTATCACATTGTGTAGAGTGAAGTGTTAGGACTATAACATTTTGTGGAGAGAAGTGTTAGGACTATCACATTTTGTAGAGTTAAGTGAACGGAGGGTTAACTGGTCAGTCTTTCCCTCATGTAGGGAACGACGACTATTGGCATGGGACTCGTCCTCTCGTCCAGCTTCGCTCATTTTATTGTTAGAGTAACACCATAATCGTTACACCAACGTGCCCGCTGGAGAGTGATCAGCACATTGATGATAAAATATTGTTGGACAGACAGACAGACAGACAGACAGACAGACAGACAGACAGGCAGGCAGGCAGGCAGGCAGGCAGACAGACAGACAGACAGACAGACAGACAGACAGACAGACAGACAGACAGACAGACAGACAGACAGACAGACAGACAGACAGACAGACAGGCAGGCAGACAGACAGACAGACAGACAGACAGACAGAGAAAGGTGTATCTGGAAATCCTAAACAGTCGGACAGGAAATAATAATGAAATCAACACCAGTTCACAGAAAATATCACATGACAGATGCCTGGGGCATCATGATCACCGATGCCTGCTCCAAACCAGGTACAAACAGCAGTAAAAGGCTTTCTGTCTAAAGTTTCTAAACATAACCCGCGTCACTGCCCACAATTACACATCACACAATGTTTGTGCCCTCTTTCATCCACAAACTACATGTCAAACAATTCTCCAAGTAATCTGAGCTCTGAGGGGACTCCGCCATTGATCGGATTAATTTAGCAGCTGAGAATATACATCAATAAATGAAGACAAATCAGATCGCGAACCAGCAAATTACTCTAAAAGCTATAAAAACCGACAGAAAACAGACCTAGTTCAGCAGATTTGTATAACGAGGGCACTCATGAATATTATGAAGACAAGCGTGTTTATTTCTTCAGATTGGTTGGTTTGATCATTGGAAGGGTTGATTTGGTCATTGAAGGGTTGATTTGGTCATTGGAAGGGCTGATTTTGTCAATGGAAGGTGTGATTTTCATCATTGGAAGGGTTGATTTTGTCATTGGAAGGGTTGATTTGATCATTGGAAGGGTTGATTTGATCATTGGAAGGGCTGATTTTGTCAATGGAAGGTGTGATTTTCATCATTGGAAGGGTTGATTTTGTCATTGGTAGGGTTGATTTGGTCATTAGAAGGGTTGATTTGGTCATTAGAAGGGTTGATTTAGCCTTTGGAAGATATCTAGATGGCTGATTTCCAGCTCTAGAATGCGATGTGTGGACGTTCAGATCGACTGAGCCATGAGAAAGGCTTCATCTTATCGTGGTGAGGATAGTGTAGAGCAGTGCTTCTCAACCGGTCGGGAATTCCCCCTAGGGGGGAATTTTAGGGTTTCCAAGGGAAGAATGAAGATTATTTAAGATCGCGTTAATGCAAGAACCGATTACTTGATATTGTTTTTCCCTCCATACTTTATGGTTCTCTACTCCTCGCGCTTCTAATATTCGTCTTATAACGTAAGTAGACCCACAAATCATGTTTTATGTAGACGTCTAAACTTGTTCTAGTATGTGTTATTAAAGTTATCTCCCATTTTTACGTATACTATGTAGGGACAGGGTGGGGGAGGGGGAATTTATAGGGAGGAAATATGAAACGGGAGGTATGACATTCTCAACATATTGTGAAAAAGGGGGGGGGGGGAGGGCTTGCCAAAAAACGTTTGAGAAGCACTGCTCTAGACACACAAACGCTGGGGTTGACTGATACGTCCTGTAAAGAATATGCAACTAACTTTTTTAAAATATACTTAAAATATGCCGGTTTTGTGGCATAGGGGCCTTCAACGCCTTTAACAGTTGCCTGGCATATTGAGCCCAGGGTTCGAGATCAGCTGCAAGCGATTTGGAATCAGACCGCCTTTAGTTGATTTTCATAATATGCGCGTCAGTCACCCAGAAAGCAATGACACACGTCTGAAAGTATACATCTTTTACTACATCACAAATTGACAAGAATGCTGAGGTTTATTGTGACGTCCTGTAAGAGGATTTTCAACGTAAAAAGTCATTAAATTAACCGCCGTCTGTAACTTAGGGGATAGCAGTTTCACATAACGAGTCTAGGGTTCCATATCAGACGTTTTAGAAGCAGATGGGCGGCCCTGCGTTGATTTCCAAGATATGAGCAGTTGGCCCTTCAGAAAGCAAACTACTGAACTACAATTGCCTCGATCAATCGGGTGTCGTCTCCTCCATGAAGGTTGGCTGTAATGGATCTCCAACAATGTCTGTCTGTCGCCCTGACAACACACTGTATCAGATTGCTTTTCGTCAATCTCTTGATGTTATCTTCCCACTTGTATCGTTGTCTACCTGTTGCTGGCTTGCCTTCACCCTTACCCTTCAGTATGGTTTTTATAAGAGTGTCATGTGTTCTAACATGGCCAAAATATTTAACTTGCCCCTTTTTGTTATTTTCTTCATCAATTCTCTTTTTATTCCCAGATTTTCTAGAACCTCTGTATTTGATTGTTTTTGTTGCCATCAAATATGACATAATCTTCTGTATATCCACATCTCCAGGGCTTCTATTTGGCTTTCTAATTGCTTGTTCATTGTCCAGGCTTCCGTGCCATATCTAGTGTTGAATACACAAAACATTTGATAATTCTCATTTTTAATGCGCTGTTAACCTCTCTAGATGTTAATACTGGTTTCATGATGGTGAAAGTAGTTTTGGCCATTCCTGTTCTCTTTTTGACTTCTGTTTCACTTCTGCCATCATCTGTTACTCATCATCATCATTTACCATGCCGATAAGCGTGGGCAGTCATGTTTCGCCATCTCACTCGATTACCTGAGTCGTGGATCAGCTTTGTGTTCTTGTCTGGACCATGCCACAAGACCACGCCATCCAGGTGTTTACTTCTCTACCTTCCCCTTGTTCTCTTCCCCTCAATCTTGCCAATTGTCACCAAATTCTCTAATTTATTTCTTCTTATAATGTGACCAAAGAATTTTGTCTGTCTACATCTAATTTCCCCACTCAGTTTTCGATTTTCATTTGTTTCTTGTAGGACATGATCATTGGTTTTTCTCTCTGTCCGTGATATTCTTTGCATTTTCATCAGAAACCACATTTCCACAGCCATCAGATGTTTTTCAGCCTGTTTGCTCATTGTCCACGCTTCACATTCATCTATTACTACTTCTCCAAGACAGAAGAAACAATCTCCAAGGACATCACAAACAGTCAATAAATGCTGGGATTTATTGCGACGTCCTGAAAAGGACATGCAGTGTGCCACTGTTTAGTGATTAAACTATGCAGTGACCATGTGTTATATAAGGAAACCATGGAGGTGCCGTGGCTAGCACGCATGCCTGTCGTTCCGGTGTTCTTATGTTTGAATACCCCGTGGGCCATTCTCAAATGTCCGTCACAAAATGCTCTAGGAAGTAAAAGCCACCGACGTGATATCACCCATATCACCCACAGGGCGACGATTTGTCTATAAAAATACAGGGTGAGCACCATATACCCAAATATGTCTCCAGCCAAATAAAACAGCTCTTCACGTTTAAACACCAAACACCATCAGTTGTCCTTTTTGGTAACATTTCCCAGTACTGTTACCTGTCTGATTCTATGCCCGACTAGTGCCAATCAAGCGACGTCTTCAGATCGTCCCCTGGGCAATGTGGTGTATGTTTGAGGTCCTTTCTAACACTTGCGGAATTATTCATGTTGGTCATTGGTTGTCTGGGTCTTGCTGATTGACCACTTGAATCTTTGTGAGAAAAGAAGATTCTTGTGGTGGCACGTCTATCTATCTATCTATCTATCTATCTATCTATCTATCTATCTATCTATCTATCTATCTATCTATTTATCTATCTATCTATCTATCTATCTATCTATCTATCTGTCTATCTATCTATCTGTCTATCTGTCTGTCTATCTGTCTGTCTGTCTGTCTGTCTGTCTGTCTGACTGTCTGTCTGTTCTCTATCTAGTTAATCTATCTATCTATATGTCTGTCTGTCTGTCTGTCTGTCTATCTATCTATCTATCTGTCTATCTATATATCTATCTGCCTGCCTGCCTGCCTGTCGGACGGACGGACGGACGGGCGGAAGGAAGGAAGGAAGGAAGGATGGACGGAAGGAAGGAAGGAAGGGAGGAAGGAAGGAAGGAAGGAAGGAAGGAAGGAAGGGAGGAAGGAAGGAAGGAAGGAAGGAAGGAAGGAAGGAAGGAAGGAAGGAAGGAAGGAAGGAAGGAAGGCTTAACCTAAAAGAGAAGAAACACACACCTTACCAAACTGAACGGATGTGGGTCCAAGTCACAGCTCTATGCGACAGAAGGAGATTCATCATCATCATCATTAGCATGTGCCATGCTGGTAAGCGTGGGCGATCAAGATTCGCCAAATTACACGATTACCAAAGTCGTGGATCAGCTCTGTGCTCTTGTCCCGACCATGGCATGTGGTCAAGCCACCCAGGTATTTACTTCTCTGCCTTCCCATTGTTCTTTTTGGCTCAATCGTGCCTGTTGACACCAAGTTCTCCAATTTATTTCTTGTGATAACATGCCCCCAAAATGTGACTGTCAACGTCTAATTTCTCTAATCAGTTTGCGGTTTTCATGTGCCTCTTGTAGACTTTGCTCGTTGGATGTTCTGTCTGTCCATGGTATCCTTTGCATTTTCACTAAAAACCACATTTTCACTACTATTAGATGCTTTTTAGCTTTTCCATGTCCTAGTTTATTGTCCACGTTTCACATCCATACAAAAGTATAGATTCTGTGTAGCACTTCTTCTTCTTCTTCTTCGTTCATCCGGAGTTTTTTTTCGGATGTGATTGCGTTGTGCCTGTTTACAGCAGAGCTGCGTTCTTGCGCCGTTAGGCCAACACATCCGACTTCTGCGGGCATTTGTTGACCGGGTTAACCTTCCCGGGGGTGTAGCACTTCAACACTCCTTTTCTCGTTGCAAATCGCATCTTTCTATTAATCAGTATGTTTTCCATTTTACAAAAGGCTACTTTTGCCATAGTAATTCTTGTTCTAATCTCTTCAAGGCACCTCCCATCAGATGCTATGACTGTCCATGATAGTTGCAGCGGTTCACTTGTTTAAGAATATTCCCATCTATCCTCTCGTATTGCATTGTGGTATTTATTTCTTCTTAGAGATGGCCATAATCTGTGTCTTCTTACAATTTAATTATAACCTTAGTTGTTCACTCTGTGCAATAACCCTATCTACTAAATGTTGCAGATCCTACGCATTGTCTGAAAACAATACTGTATCATCCTCAGTCATCTAATCATCTAATGTTATTGATGTTATGTCCCCCTATGGTGATTCCTCTCATATCTTCTAAAGTGTTAATCATATTTTCACTTTATAGGGAAAATAAGATCTGGAAACATTATACATCCCTGTCGCACACCTATCTTAATAGACTTATATTGACCTAATTAAATAAAATTTGTTGCGTATCCCTTACGGGACGTTGCAGTCAACACCAGCATTTTTCAACTGCAGTTGATGTACTAGGCAAGTGTTACGGTCAGTAGTTTGCCATTGCTTTCTGAACGACCGGTTCCCATATCAGGACGTTGTAACACAACGCGACACGGCCTGCTTCACAAATCGGCCGCAGCTAAGCTTCGAACGCCTGATACCCGGCTCACGAACCGCGTTCGCAAGCCTTTGGCCACGGAGCCGATGGGTTATATTGTCCTACTTCATTATAAATCATTATGGCAGCTTGTTGTTTCCAATATATTGTTTTTATAACTCTAAGGTCTTTTCCATCAATTTGTAGATCTGCAACCATCTACATCATGTTGACATGTTTCACTTTATCAAAAACCTTTGTGTAGTCAATGAAGCTCAGACGTAGATCTTTGTTTACCTCTAAGACTAAGAATGGGACAAGGTACTACCTACGATGGGCGAGCTTATGTAACACTTGGCTGAGAGGCACACCAAAACAACAGAATAACATCTTTCAAACTATGTCACAAAACAAGAATAAAAATAAACATGACAGCTTCACTCACATCCAAACATACCGACAATAATTACAATATACAATTTAGTTCCGTGTCTTTCATAGTACGTCGCATTGAACCCCGGCATTTCAATGATTCCCAGTTTGTAATATTTTGGCAATTTTGCGTCGTGGCTAAACGCTTGCGAACGCGGTTCGTGAGCCGGGTAAAAGGCGTTCGAAGATCAGCTGAGACCGATTTGTGCAGCAGACCGTGCCGCGTTGTGTTATAACGTGCTGGTATGGGAGCCGGTCATTCAGAAAGCAATGGCAAACTACTGAACGTAACACTTGCCTAGAACATCGACAGCAGCTGAAAAATGCTGGTGTTGACTGCGACGTCCCGTAAGGGATACGCTAAAACAAAAAAAGTTTGCTATTGCTTTCTGAACGACCGACGCTCTTCCCATTGTTATACATCAACACAAAGCAAGCTGCTTCCATATCGTTTGCAGCTGAATTTTGACTCCGGTTGGAAGGACTGTGAAACGCGTTCGCTACCCCTTAGCGACATACGTTGGCCATTACAATATATAACAAAGCTGAAAATGTCCTCTGAAGAGTACGAACACTAAATCACAGCGAATGTCTTCAGGCTATCCGACAGTGTTCAGACAAGGAACAAAGCGGTTTAAAGTGTAAGAAGATCGACTTCATTGCATTGGGTGTAATCCCACATGGCTTGATCTTTGTCCGCAGGTCGGAAAGCCGAAAGCGTCGCACAAAGCACGATCTTCGTAGCTGTAGCGACGACCCCCTGATGTCTCCGAGAAAATTGTAGCAGTGAACCGAATGTCGTACCCCAGAATCGAACCCACAACCTTCAGAGTACGAGACAGACGGTACAGCCACTCCGCCACGAAGGCTCTTATGAAGACAAGTCTAGAGGCTCAAATATAGAGGTTAGAGGCTCAACTATAGAGGCTCAAATATAGTGGCTCTAATATAGGGGCTCAAATATAGAGGCTCAAATATAGAAGCTCAACTATAGAGGCTCAACTATAGAGGCTCAAATATAGAGGCTCAACTATAGCGGCTCAAATATAGTGGCTCAAATATAGAGGTTCAAATATAGAGGCTCAACTATAGAGGCTCAACTATAGAGGCTCAAATATAGAGGCTCAAATATCGGGTTGGCATCGTCACTATGCCAGCGGCCAATTCTGTAGCGGGTGCGCCCTGCAAACTCCCGCCTCGTGGGAAATGCACGGAAATTGTCAGTGTATGTACAGGTATTGATCCCTTGCGACCAATTTAACATTCAGATATGCTAGTGGTGGTAATGGTGATTGACAGATTGTTGCCCGGGACGTTAACTCCCGCTGTTCCGGGGAGTTGTTTCGTCAAATTAGCATACGTCTGGTTTAGAATTCAACATAATTATTTGATATAAAGGGGAGTGAAGACGTAAGTGGGTCTGTGTGACTTATAGGACAAGATGCGGGGTGCCTGTAGTGCTAAAGTAATAGCTAGCTGGTGTTAGTTGTGTTGAGTTGAGTCAAGAACCCACAATTAAAGATTACGATAATGCTCGGTCCTCGTTTTCAACAGCTAGCGAAGAGTCCCAATAATAATGGTACTAGTTGCCGTCAGCTTATACGCCCGTCTGGTATTTCCTTGGAGAACTGAGAGCCATTAAGATCTGTAGGTTACACCCTGCCCCAGCATTCCCTCGAGATAATGGTGATTTATCTGTCCTGTCACTCTATACACATGATTATAAAGGCCCTGACCACGTCTGCATAATCGCGTACCAATACCCCATTCAACGGTGCAGATCCAGCCGACCTTCCCGCCTTATCGTTTCCCACTACACCAACATATCCTGGGGAAAAGATCCAACAGATGTCTCTTCATCTTTGATGGAAGAAATCCAGCCTACCTTTCCGCTTTATCGTTACCTACTACACCAGTATGTCCTGGGGAAAAGATCCAACAGATGTTCCCTACCTTAGATGGAAAAAATCTGAACCCAGGGCAGTGGATCGGACGACTAACATTCTCTGACTATGACCAAACCCTGATTGATCCATGTGCACCTTGCATTTGTTAAAACTTCCTTGGCAGCTTGAAATCAAAATGAGCAGGCCGGATAGGTCGCTTCTTTAACAAAATGTGTAAATTTGAATATTGAGCTTAACCCACTACTCGCAAAGCTGATTTTATTCCGGTACGAACCGTGGGCCTTGTCCACGTCAGATTGAAATGACTAGATTCGAGATTCGTTCTACTTTGAGCTTGTCAGTAGTGCATATTGCTGACTGGACCCGGAATCGAACTCCCGGTCACTGGCGTGTGAGACGGGTTTTCAACCATTTGACCACGTGACTCACGCTAGACACGACCAAATTATCATACTATAATATAACAACGTCACCCATTGTATATTATCATTGATATCCACTAGCTAGTTCAGCAACCGGTCACCGCCATTTTCCGAACATGCAGTTCACAATCCAAACAACTGCAGACAGATGTAAAAGCACTCCACGCAAAATCCACACTTAACAGTGTCACTACAAGCAATTGTGGCTTGGCGACGAAACCAAGCTTTACTAAACAGAATCACTAGTTATCAATAAAACAGACTTTGCGACATGCCCAGGTTAAATAGCATTGTCGTGTGTGTGTAAAGAATGAATGACGTAGTAGTTACTTGTTCTTCTTTACCACTTTAGGGTTGTCCCTGGAGTGAGGGGAATCAACCCCCACATTTTTTTTATTCAATATCTCTATTCTGGAGATATCCAGCAGACTCCGTCCACACACTCCTTCAATCTGAAGACACCTTCCACTCACTCTTACTCACCCCTGGATTATGCCCCCTCTCATTCTTCCCCAACATAACATACTTGACAACTCTAGCCTCAACAAATAAAAAACAAGAAATTTATTAAAGCAAAGAGTATATGTAGGAGAAGTGTGTATGTGTGTATAAGGTGTAGAATGTGTGTCGAATATTCTAATGTTAGACCAGTGATTTAGAAGCAAAGTCTGTAACATCATAGTGCTTAGCACACAACAGCACCATTTTTTCCGGACAGTGAACCTCACCCAGAAGATGACGACTTTCTCCAATCACTCGAACAAACAGGATGCTGGTAATCCGATAGACACTGTTGTTCTTGGTCTTCACTCTACTAACGGTGAAGTTACTCTGTTTCATAATGTTTGTTGAACTGATAATCTTCCAATTAACTGAAATGTCACTTGGGGAAAATCTAATGTCTATAAGTCTCTGATTATAGCATTTTCCCCTCTTTTAGAACACAACCTATTAATGTTTGTTAGGTAGATGTATATATATATACATATATATATATATATATATATATATATATATATATATATATATATATATATATATATATGTCCTTAGTATGCGAGTTATTAATCTTCGGTGATGAAGCTTATCACTCATTAACCACAACACTAATGTTCATTACGTCCTGCTCAGCAGAAGCCAGGTTTCAGCGGAACAACTAGGTTCTGAGCCCCGTGTAAACCTCTCAGCAACCTCTGTCTTCTTTCCATGAGCCATCATTGTATAAAACTTTGAAACTGCTTCTTCGTAATACATCATCTCACACTCAAGTGGAACACTCAAGGAGAACTGTAAATGGAACCTGTAGAGTAGATGATATCATAATGAGGGCAACTCAGTCCTGGCCAGAATTAGGTAAGTGTAGGCCAATAACAGCACTCAGATCTATAACAGAGATCCGATCTCTGTCATACGGCCAAATAACTCAATCATATGATCTGAGACATGGCAACACCAGGAAAGAATAAAGGAACGGGTAGAAACCCAGCAGATGCCCTACTGGAAGATCCTACCATTTCACATTCCTCTCCTCGCTCTCAACCATCCTTAATCTCTCTAATTATTATTCCACTACATTGTCCTCAACTCCCTTAGTAAAATGATATATCACACAAGCTAGATGAAGCCACACAATAGAATACTAGTGCCGACGCTCCTATGATACTTTCTAGAACCGCACTTATAGAACATTCTATCACTAATCATAATACATTATATCACTGCACAGTACTGCACTCTATTCTAATCATACTCTTAAGTTAGATATAATTAATTGCCTACCATATGTCTATTCCTGTTGCTAATAGAAACTAGGCGATCACAGACTGGATCTATGTCCGATGATAACTATCAACAATTTGACACCCCTAGTTTCTCTCATATAACACAACTCGGAATAATGCCCCAATCCTAACACTTCAGACTGTTTTTCTCGACTCCCTCCACCTGTTTACCGCACTGGGTTTTATCTGGGTGCTTGAGTGACGTCACCAAAAAGTCCAGACGCCAATCAGTCCAGAATCTGGCTTTGTCCTCCTGTTTCCCGACTAATCGGAGTAAATTAGCTGTCAAGTTTCCTTTCATCTGGGGAGTTCTTTGTCTCATCCAACAAATATCCGGGTTCTCTGTGAGCCAGAGACCTTTCCCCCATATGACAGAATCCTTCCGACCTCTGGCAGACACTCTGTGCATCACTTTCAACGGCCAACTCCCGCTTCGTAGACAGATGTCGCCAGTACACGTCTCTCGAACAACAACCTGTCAACAAACTGTCGACCGTGTGTAGACCACGCGAAGTGGACTCACTTTGATCTCATACACCAATGCTGACCAGGTGCAGACAGTTTGTACGACGTATTTTCTCAGTCTGTTTCAACAACACAGGGTCTATTGTGTTTGCAGACCAATGTCGGGCTTGGTTGTCATTGATCGCAACTAACAAGTTTATTTATCTCGTGACAAGCATATACGGCTCGTATTCTATTCCTATAGTCCAGGTTCAGTAGCCTATACGGCTCGTAGTCTATTCCTATAGATTCAAACAACACCTTTGGTAATCTGTGTGTTGACATGTGGTGGAATCGGCAGTTATATGTCGATCTGAAATAAGGAGCTTCAAATTAGTATTACCAATTATGGTCCTAAGATTATTTTACAATAATGTATCCCTTTAGTTAATATAAGCACAGAAGCCACAAACTCTAGTTTGCACAGTTTATGGCCTTGTATATTTCACTGCATTTCATCAGATGCAGACTGCAGAGTTATAAATTATATGAAATCAATAGATTAATAATATTTTGACTGAAATACACAACATACATAGATAATATTCGAATGTGCAGCGTTTGTAATCGCAAGGTAATTCGCAAAGTCACAATGAAGTCTTTCTGTGTGCATAACCAGGTTTCAAAGACTTAATTGTTGATGTCTCCCACAAAATTAATTTGTAACTGATGGGATGGTGCTGACACAATGAGAGTTGACTGCAACTGGATACATATTTTATCTAGTCCATTATGGAAATACAAATGATAATGCCCTAATACAGGGGTGGGCAAACTACGGCCCGCGGGCTGCATGCGGCCCGCCAAGTGATTTTATGCGGCCCGCGAGGGCATTTAAAAATAAAAATTTTATAAATTCGTTTTTTAAGTTTATTTTGTTGAATTTTACAGAATTTCGTGTACCGTTATGATGAGTTAGTTAGTTAGTTAGTTAGTTAGTTAGTTAGTTAGTTAGTTAGTCGACAGATCATCCTCGTTGCACATCGAACCATTCAGTCCATAAGTGCTCGGATCCCCTCCTCAGCAAATCCCGCAGCGTGTAGCGGCTAACGACGCCAGTTCTGTGTTGGTTTATCAATCTTCTTTGGCTTCCTGCGTAGTGTTCTTGTTTGGCCACTCCTCTTTTAATTTGCTGCTCTCGCAGTCTGGCCATTGTTGTAGATTCACAGTCATCACTTGGTTCTTGCAAAAGTCTCACTTCTCGTAGAGCATTCAGAATGTCAGCCTGGTCCATGGCGCGTCCGCCCTCCACAGTAGCCTCACCTGCGAGCTTGTCAGCCCGCTCATTTCCTTGTACTCCCGCATGACCTGGCACGAAGATGAAACTAATCTTTGCCAGCCGAGACCGCTTCAGAGGCAGCAACCATTCTCTTCGGATCGACCCCTCCTCTATCCTCTTGATCATGTTCATTGAGTCGCTAAGGAAACAAGCCCTAGTGAATGTCTGTGTCTCGAGCCATGTTATTGCTTTACTTACTGCCATGACTTCCATGGTCAGGCTACTTGTGGTTTCAGTGAAAGCACCAGAGTCCTCCTTCACAATTCTCCCTCCGGCCCGAGCTGTAAAGGTCCATGAGCTTCTCACATGTCTGACGACCGACCCATCTGTGTAGATGACCGCGTCACCGTCTAGCGAATTCTCGAAAATCAACGCTTGTACTTCAGCCTCAACAGCAGCCGGATTTTCTTGTCTGCATTTTCTATCTAGTTGGATGCAATCTGAAAAGGATATGCAGAAGTCTGTTGGCACTTGCACCCACTCCTCGCCAGGTTCTAAGTCCTCAAGTGAACACACCTGTTGAAGAATGTCTTCGGCTTGACCCATCCACGACCGTCCTCTTTTTAACCTGCTGCCCTTCACCTTCCTAATTTCACTATGCAGTGGATGTTGTGTGTTTGCGTTAATTCTGAGGTAGGCGCGTGCCCTGCAAACTTGTATTCTCTCTTCAATGGTTGGAAAATCAAGAAGGTAGCGCATCGCCCTGCATGCTGTATCTCTTGTACATCCAAGAATAATGCGCATAGCTTCATTCTGTATCCTTTCCATCCTTTCTATCTGCTTATGGCTGAGAGTCAGGATTGCCATTGCATACTCCAAAACAGACATGACCAGCCCCTCGTAAGAAGACATAGATGGCGCTGCTCACAGCTTGCTGCCGCCATCACCCGCATCGCTGCCAAACCCCGCTTGGCCTTTGTTATCACCTGGTCTATGTGCACATTATAAGCAAGGCTTCGATCAAACCGTATCCCTAGGTAATTCATTGCCTGCGTTCTTTCCACCGTCTCTGAACACATCATTACAGTTGGTGTTGGGTTGTTGACAATATGATTATTCAACGAGAACCAAGTCACTGTTGCCTTTGTTGGGTTGACCATTGCCCCAGCTTCATCACACCAAGTACTTATGCGATTGAGTTCGGTTTGTAGTTCCACAGCAACCTCTCTCTATCCTTACCCTGACGATACACTAAAACATCATCGGCATACGACAATGTCCTGCCAGGTCCAGTGATCTGCTCACTATTGATTCTCACTGTGTAGGCGTTGAACAGTACCGGAGATAATGGTGATCCCTGTGGTAGGCCAGGATATATTGTTGTTGGTTCCGAAGTCCAACTGCCACATCTAAAAACTACTTTCCGTTGGTAGAGGGCTGCAGCGATCCAACTAAGGAGGAATGGACTTACGTTTAGTTCAAGAAGCTGAAACATTAAAAAATCAGTGGTACTCTGTTGTATGCGTCCTCAAGATCAATCGCTGCAGCAACGGTTTCAGTGCCTGAGTGGAAACCTTTATAGACATCATGGGCAAAGACTGCTGCATTGGTCCAGGTTTCTCTTTTTGGACGGTACCCACCCAGGGTAGGTGGGAAAACACCCTTGCCTCTCTAGTTGGCTTGATATTTTCCTGGCAATTACCTTCTCCAGCAGCTTGCCTATTGTATTCTGCATGGTTATAATTCGATATCCCTGAATTTTTTTTAATGATGAGTGTCAATAACAAAAGTAAGATTGAAAATGACTGCCTGTGTTTTTAATGATGAATAGACAACTAAGTACTGTTTTATAAAGGTTGGTAGCAAATCAGTTTGCTTGTTGTTTCGTGAGTCAGTGGCTGTCTTCAAGGAGTCATCATTATCATCATCATGATCTTCTACCACTTCTGCCGTCAAGCGTCGTGGGGAGGAATAATTTGCGTTCCAGCGCCCGGTGGGCGGCACTGGATAGTGTCATTCCGTGTGGATGTAAAATGTCTTTAATGTCCTCAATCCACTTTTCTCCTTGGACGTCCTCTTGGTCTCGTCGCAGATGATCTTTGATGTAAGGCCAGTGATGGTAGTTGCTGGTGTTGCATTCTAACAACATGGCCAAACCACTTGATCTTCTGTCTTTCAATAAATGTGGCACAAGGTGTTGATCCCACAGTCTGTCTGACAATAGCATTTCTTACTCGGTCTCGGATTGTTAAGTTGGCAGCTCTCCTCAGGCATCTCATTTCGCAGGTGTTGATTTTGCGAAGGTGTAATTTGGATAAAGTCCAGGTCTGAGATTGGTAGCAAATGGTTGGTGTGAATATGCTGTTTATTATCTGTCGTTTTGCGGGCATGGGTATATTTGGATGTTTCAGTAAGGGTGATAGTTGATATGTAAGTGCACTAGCTTTTTGACATCTGATTTCAATTTCTCTGTCTAATCTGCCATCGTCTGTGATCATACTTCCAAGATATTTGAATTCTGTAACTTTTTTCAGAGTTGTGCTATTTAACTGTATACTTAGTGAGCCCGGCGATGTGCTAACTTGCATTACTTCGGTTTTGGCTGTATTTATGCTCATATTGTAACTCCTGCATACTGAACTCAGATTATTAATATGATTTTGCAGTCTGCCCTCGTCGCTATAAAACAGGCACTGATCGTCTGCAAATAAAAGTTCATTTATTTCCTGTGGATCAGTTGTTTCATCTGGAGTAAAGAGTTCTAGATTTTCTTAATCTGTTCTGTCGAGACTTGCTTCTTTGGAAATTCTGTCCATGTAGATATTAAATAGCAGGCGAGAGAGCACACATCCCTGTCTCACTCCTGTATTGACTGTGAACATATCTGATATACCTTCTTGTGTTCTTACTGCACTTCGGCTCAAGTGGTACATGGCTATGATGTTTTCTAGCAGTTGCCCTTGTATCCTTCAAGGAGTACAATGTAAAAAGACATTATCAAACAAAACATTCCGATTTCTGATATAATGCAACGACTGAAGATAAGAAAGGAAATGCCTTGAGTTGGTGAAAAATTTGGAGAAACAGCTAACTGTTTTCACTAAACAGTCTTCGATTCAAGATGCCGCAACTGAAGCTAGTCTTGTGCTGTCACACAGAATTGTAAAACAGAACAAGCCATTTTCTGATGGCGAGTTCATCAAGGAATGTTTGGTAGATGCAGCAAACATTATGTGTCCAGAAAAAAACAAACAGATTTGACAACATTACTTTATTAAGGAGAACTTGTGGTCAGACTTGCTTGACAAGATCAGCGACGATTTGATGCATAAACTTCAAGATGCAAGTAAAAACTTTTTGTGGTACTCTCTTGCATTGGATGAGAGTACTGATGTACATGATACTGCCCAATTATTGATATTTATGCGTGGAATAAACACTTCTTTCAAACTCACTGAAGAGTTACTGAGTGTTGAGTCACTCAAAGACACAACCACAGACCATGATATATTCAATGCTGTTACTAACTGTATTGAAAGAACTGGGCTTGGCTTGGAACAAGATGGCAAGTGTTACAACTGACGGAGCTCGTGCTTTGACTGGAAAAAAATGTAGGTCTGGTAAAGTTGATAAGTGATAAGATTAAAGCAGTATATCCAGACCACACATTATTACCACTTCACTGTTTGATTCATCAAGAAAGTCTTGTGTAAAACTGTTTTGAATATCAGGCATGTTATTGATCCAGTTGTCAGTGTCATCAACCTCATCAGATCAAGAGGACTTAATCACAGACAGTTCAAGTCATTACTTGTCGATTTGGAAACTGAACATTCCGATGTCCTGAACTACACCAATGTTCGATGGCTGAGTCTCGGCAAGGTGTTGAGGAGAGTGTGGGAACTCAGAGAAGAAATAGTGATGTTCCATAGGCATCGCATGTGACTTTAATACTAACATTGTCAATAAAGAGTGGCAGTTAGGCTTTATGTTTGCCATTGAAATTATGGAACAGTTAAATGAACTGAATGTCAAACTTCAGGGCGATGGTGTGTTTGCACATGAATTGTATGTATATGTACAATCATTTCAGGCAAAACTCTCACTGTTCTCCAGACAAGCAAGTGAAAAAATAGTTTGTCACTTCCCTTTGCTGAAACAAGAAACCATTTCTATGAAATGACTGAAAAATACAAAGCCCAATTAGATGCATTGAGTGAAGAATTTGGATGGAGATTCCAAGATTTCAAGAAATTAGAGCCATAGTTCAATATTCTCAGTTCACCTTTTAGAGCAGAAGCTGATACAGCCACAGAGGACATACAGTTGGAGCTGCTTGACTTACAAGCAGATCATGACCTGAAAGAGAAATTCAAGACAGATGGTTTGCTGGATTTCTATGGATCTTTATCACAAGAATCATTTCCCAACTTGAAAAACTTTGCAGCTAAACTTTTATCATTATTTGGATCAAAATACATTTGCGAACAAGCATCCTCTTGCTTGAAGATCAACAAATCTAAGAATAGGTCTTTATTGTCGGACTGCAACTTGCATGCTGTCATGCGAATTTCAACAAGTAAACT
This sequence comes from Cepaea nemoralis, assembly GCA_014155875.1. Lineage (NCBI taxonomy): Eukaryota > Metazoa > Mollusca > Gastropoda > Stylommatophora > Helicidae > Cepaea > Cepaea nemoralis. Next base: position 32,593 of record JACEFZ010008858.1, on the reverse strand, counting down.
TGCTCCAGATTTCAAGAATATTGTCAAAAATTGCAAGCAGTTACATACATCTCATTAAAAATCAACAACTGTAGTGACAATGTAGTCGCTGTGTGTCTAAATTAAAGCCATTGATACATAATTAATGAATATTTGTTATAATAACAAGTTGTAAAATTGTGTTAACAAATTAGTAAACGTTTTTGTTCATATTGTCAAATATAATGTATAAGTGTATAAGTAAAATAAAATTGCAATAATTAGTTATTTATACTGCTTAATAACCTATAAATAATTAATAATTTCTTATTGTGTTAGGTTGCTGTAAACAAAATGGATATATATATATATATATATATATATATATATATATATATATATATATATATATATATATATATATGCGGCCCGCCACTAGCTTTACATTTGTCAATGCGGCCCACCGCACGAAAAGTTTGCCCACCCCTGCCCTAATAGAATTAACGAAAATAAAAACTTGCTAAGGTGAAGGATATTGGGACTTCACTACAGCTTACAGCATAATTGTTTATTAAAGAGAAGGTAAAATTCAAAGAAACATATTGTAACTAAATGTACAATTAAAGTAAATGACGTTATTTTGGGGCAAGTGCAGAAATTCAGATATTTAGGCACATGGATAACATCAGATCACATGAATAGTCTAAACGAAATGTGTAGGGAACATAACATGAAAATTAGCACAAGCAAAACAGAGGTAATGACTATAACTAAAGAAGAACAAACAGAAACAATTCACCTAAACGAACATCCCTTGAAACAAGAAAAGAGCTTCAAGTACCTAGGAAGTATAATATCATCAAATGGCAGATCAGAAGACGAGATCGAAAATAGGTGCAATAAGGCAAATCAACTCATTGGACAAATGGCACCAATACTAAAGAACAAACATGTATCAATAACTACTAAGAAAGCACTTTACAACACAATCTTCCTACCAACTCTCTGCTACCAATGCCAAACCTGGACAATGACAGAAAAAGAGAAAAGAAAAATCACAACAACATAAATGAGGTTTCTGAGAAGAATACTCAACGTATCAAGAAGAGATAAGATCAGAAATGAAGAAATCAGGACTAAAGTAGGGGTTAAAGCTGCTCTAGATTTTATTAGAAAGCAGCAAGTCAAATGGTTTGGCCATGCAAGTAGGCTACCAGTCAACAGCATGCCACAACAAGCAATGATGTACAGACCAGATGGAAACAGAGGAAGAGGCCGACCACGTAAACGTTGGACTGAGGGAATAACAGAATCCATGGGAATGTCGATATACGAAGCCCATAACCGGGCACTCTCACGAAGTTTATACTTCACCTCGACACCGCAAGGTACAAGAGGAACATGATGAGATGAGATGAGATGAGATGATAACATCAGGTGGAAGATCGGAAATCGTAATTTGTAAGAAGAATGATCGCCTACTCCAGCTGGCAAGACACTGGATTATGAAGATGACGCTGACGCTAAAAATTCTCGGTAAACGACACAGAAGTCGAAAAAGAATGACATTAGCTAACCAGGGGTGGAGGGTGTTACCAAATGTCACATAATTCTTGGAAGGGTCGATCAATGAAACACTGTTGCGACCTTTGTCTACAAGCGCCGGCATTCTTTGATGTGTTGTCGATCGAGAGAAAAAGACTGTTGCGTCAGTTGTTTACGGGCGGTAACCATTCTTGTGAAGTTGGAGACAAATTGTCTGAGGGGGGGAAGTCGGCTAGATCTTTGTTGTGGAGAAATGAATTTCTCTAGATCACAGGCTGGAGGGACTTTTGAAGTACGGGAAACCAGTCCCGAGATGGAGACGTGAAGGCCACCTGTTGTTGACGGTGAGTGACGTCATCTAGGCACAGTATTAAAACTGGCAGGGTAACCAACTTTTGGGAAGTCGACCAAGTGTTGTGAAAACTTCACGGACGTGTGTGTAATGTTCCTGGCTGGATTATAAAGAGAGGCTACAGTGTCTTGTGTTAATTTACATTGGCGGACATTTACCCATTGTGTCGTTGAGTAGTCTCAATTTAAGGCCAGGCTCAATATATGGTAATTGAGTGACTTAGACCCAAATGGGTTTATTCTTAGGAATCGAGTGTAGTAATGTGCATTAGGAGAATGTAATATCGGAGTGTCGGCAACAGTAGGCAATCGCGTTGTTAAACTAGCTAGTGTAAGATATCAATTAACTCAGCTGGTTGAGAATAATGTAGTGGGATAATATTTAGAGAGATTGAGGATGATTGGGGGATAGGGGCAATGTCCAATGGTAGGATCGTCCAGTGGGGTCTACTGGGTTTCTGCACTTTGCCTTTGATCTTTCCTTGTCTTACCATGTCTCAGACCGAAGTGATGAGCTCCTCTGTCCTATGACAGAGTTTAGTTCGCTGTTATATATCTGAGTGAGGCCGTCGGCCTGCACTCACCTAATAAAGGTCAGTATCGGGTTGCTCTCACCAGGTGTGTTCATTCTTCAACAGGTTCCATTCCGTTCACCATGAGAACAAGCTGAAAAGTCATTGACTAAGATTATGGCTAATTCATTGAACAAAGTTTTACTCGGCGGCTTTTGCATTGGGCCCATAATCAAAAGGGTCTGCAAGAACATGGCTCTGCTGAGCAGGAACCGATATTTATCTGGGAATGAATCCTCAGAGATAGGGTTCACCAAAGTTGAGTGAAGTTATTTTCTATACCACATGTAACAGGAACACTAGTAGTCATAGAGGGAAGTTGAACACCTAACATAGCATTTTTCTCAGTTAGTGGATTCCTGTGGAACTTTAAACATTAACATTGTGATCGTGAAAATCCATGACAATTACCAATGAATATTTTTGTTTCAAGTGACAGTGATCCGTATTTTACGAGACAAGGATGGTTAGATCGCAGAACTGTAGTGACATTTAGCTACACGGTGTGTGACAGATTCAGAGTCAGTATTGGACTATATCCATTTGTGGTGACCAGATATCTGGATTATCAGGGAGCTACTGGAGGAAGTCCCCACCTGGCCGGGGTTAAATATCTTTTGGTGAGGTCATTATGTACTGAGCTATGTTGATGTTGTGTGGCCATTACTGGGATGATCAGACTTTGCTCCTGAGCTGTTCGGTCTGATTCTGCAGAGACATTAGAGTATGCGACATACAATCTACATCTGCACTTCGCACATACATACACTTTTCTTCATTAAATTAATTTGTTATTAATTTTAGAAGCTAGAGTTGCGTGGTATGTTGTGTTGGAGAAGAATGAGAGGGGGCATGGTCCAGTGGTGAGAGAGAGAGAGAGAGGAGAGAGAGAGAGAGAGAGAGAGAGAGAGAGGGGGGGGGGATCCAGTGACTGACGGGGTGTTGTGGACGGAAATCTAGTGGATTCTCCAGAATAATGATATGGGGTTAAAAGAATGTGGGTGTTGATTCTCCTCACCCCAGGGACGACACTAAAGAATTACGACACCAAGGCATACAGCACTGTAGCCAGTAGAGGAAGTTCCACACCCAGCTTAAATGCGAATCAGCTTGTTGATTTTACAAAAATTGTTCCCTCGTTTTCAATTCAATAGTCTATGCACGTAATACTACTACTAGTAAACTGGATTGGTTTTGGGTGTGGATTATCTTCCCTACTACCAGTGTCCCTCGTCATCAGGTGAACCCACTCCGACTTCTGAGGTACTTGTAATTCGTGTCCCTAATTCAAGAACGAGAAACCAACATTTTAGTCCAGCTGACCGGTGTAGGTGTTGAACCCGCTACCTTAGAATTAGAACACCGGAAGTTTAAGAGAGCGCGATGTTATCCATTTGGCCATGCTAGTTAACTGATTGAGTGCCAATCAAAAAGTAAGTTCGGACCAAAGATGGTAAACAATCAAATGAACAATTAATATTATGTATTGCAAACAATTAGGTATATTTAGCTCATGCGAAAAGAAGAGACATACTAAACACAGACACAATTTACATACTTTACACTATTTCTATGTTTAGTATGTCTCTTCTCTTCGCAGGAGCTAAATATACCTAATTGTTTGCAATACATATTGTTATATCCTGCCGCCGCCGCTGCTTCTTTTGTTCAATATTATTAAGTAAATGTCTGCTAACTGAGCATTGAAATTGTGGAAGATACCACGCAACAAAACAGATAATACGATGACCTTAGTATGGCGAAATATCGTCCTTCTGTCCAAAAGGCAGGTCACATTTGGTTATATATTATCCTTCTGCACTCAGTAAGTTAAAAGATGAGAAGATGATTGCGACGATAATGGAAAACAAAAATAACTTACCTGGAGGATGCGAACTAGGGCAACATGTGAAAATGAAAGGGAATGTGCCTGCCATCAAACCACAGAAGCATGGATACGATTGGAAAGTGGCACAAAGCAAAAACATGTTGAAGGTAATTTAATGTATTGAATCCCAGTAACAAGCGTACTCGATGTTGCTGAAACACAGCATCTTTGAGTGGTCTGGCACGTTGGATTGCTCAAAAACATCTCTCCAGGCTTTTTTCGCAATTTTTGGCCAAACGATTTTTTTCTTTGAAAGCAAACCAGGGTTAGATATTGATGTTACACAATACAGCATGACCTGAACACGAGAGTGGCATTCTTAGAGCGACGGCGAGAAAGAACATATGTAATATGCTTATATGTTATTTGATGCAATGCCTTGTTGCGCAACATTTTCTTCAGTAATTGAAATTGAACGATCAATAAATTGATTCGGAAGACGGCTGGCACATGCGCGTTAAGTGACAAATAGGATCTGAAGTAATAAAGAAGGTAAAAGTCATGACAGTTTATGAATCCTGTTATGTGTCACTGTTTAGACATCATATCATATGTCACAATTCATATGTATTGTCACATGTCAGAGTTTATCCATATTAGCACATCAACTATCATTTTGTATACACATGGCAGGGTCCACAAAGTTTAGGGCTAGGGTATACTTAACAGTTTTACTTCTTCTTCTTCTTCTTCTTCTTCTTCTTCTTCTTCTTCTTCTTCTTCTTCTTCTTCTTCTTCTTCTTCTTCTTCTTACTATTGATATTCTGCCATTAGATTCATTTCTCTGCTCCACATTTTCTGTTGATATGCTCCCATAAGATTCATTTCTCTGTTCCAACTATTGGCTTTCTTTATTACCATATCGTCTCAGGTCTGGCATTTCACTGACATTCTTCCCCGTGAATTATTTCCAATGATCTCGGGATGTGGACATCCCCTCTGGGTGCGTCTACTTGATCACACGTCGAAGTACAATTGATCTTATAGCGAGGCGCTGTCGTCATCTGGAGGTGACAGGTTCGAATCCCGATCGTTAAGTATAGCTTTCAATGTTCATGTTGTCTAATTTCCGAGGGGCTTACGAATGTAATTCGTTCGAAACACAGCTGCGGGAGATTTGGAAGCAGACCGAACTGCGTTGGTTTCAATACCACAGGTATGAGTGTCGGTCGTTCAGAAAACAACGGCAAACTACTGAACGTAAACTTGCCCAGGAATCATAAACAGCCAAAACAAGCTGACGTTGACTGCTACGTCCTGTAAATGATATGCAGCTAACTTTAAGTGTGCCCTCTATTATCTACTTCTTGCTTCTACTTCTATGAGCTTCAAGCAATATTTTTTTCAATTTCTTTATTAGGAAGGAAACTGCTTAGTAATTATGACTTCGTGCATTCCTATTGATGTGACCATCCACTCCAGACATCAGTACACAAGACACATACCGAGTATATCCGTGCTAATAACCACGGATATTGAACAGAAATGGTACAACTCGTATAATTGTGACATCGATTTCTTCTAATCATCGTGAGTGTCTGATTATCGTTAGCCGTGTTTTGCATTACTGCGAGTTTGTGTTGAATAGTTTTATCGTCATGTTTTCGATATGGCTTTATACGCGACGATTTCGTAACCACAGACGTTATCATCATCATCATCATCATCATCATCATCATCATCATCATCATCATCATCATCATCATCATCATCATCATCATCATATTTACCATCCTCATCCTCTTTATCATCCTCATCATCATCCACATCATCTTCATCATCTTCATCATCGTCATCATCATCATCACCATCCTCATCATTATTCTCATCATCCTCATCATCATCATCCCCATCACCATCATCTTTATTATCGTCAACATCATCATCCTCATCATCATCAGCATCACCATCCTTACAATAAATCATCAGCAGCATCAGCATCATTTTCATCTTCATTCTCATCATCATCATCATCATCTTCATTATCATACTCATCATCCTATACATCATCATCACCATCATCCTCATTGTCGTCAACATCTTCATCCTCATCATCATCATTATCATTCTCAGTATCATCCTCCTTATCATATATCATCGGCAGAATCTGCATCATTCTCAAACTCATTCTCATGTTCATCTTCATCATTATCCTCTTTCTCATCATCATCATCATTCTCATCATCATCATTCTCATCATCATCATTCTCATCACCGTCAATCTCATCATCCTCATCATCATCATCCTAATTATCATTATCATCATTCACATCTGCCAAGTAGCAGGTCAGACGAAATTACGTCAAAAAGGAATTGTATAAACCTCCAACCAAAAGATAGGAGAATCTAGTGAAGTGACGTGAGAAGGCAAGAAATGTCACAGGAGTAGTCAACAACAACAACAGACAGACCTTGGGCTGATAGTGAAGAAGGCAGCACGATTCTTTTCACGGAAACAAGATTGGGTTACGAACTGGCAAGACATTGCATTGATGGCTAAGGATATGGGATGGAAGAGATAGATTGTTACGGCATGAGTCATATTTGCTAGAAAATGACCGATGGATGCAAATGCTTCAAGTGGAACTTGGAAATTATTGCAGGGTGACATAGAGGCCACTTGGTAAGGAGCAATAGCTGACTATAAGCGCCAAGACAATTCTATCAGCAGTTAGATAGTAAGTTCATGTGTGCTAACATTATGTACCTGAATTCAATACTGTCCCGCCTGGCCGAACAGGCACGGAATTTTGAGAATTATTAATATATTATTATTATTACCAGTGATTGGTGAGCACAAGCTTGAACACAGACAATAAATGTCGCCATAACTGCCATTGTCTAACGGCTTTGACTTATTCATCAATGTTGGCACAGGCTTCCGGATTTCTCTTGGAATGGTTTATTTATTTTGGACAATGAGCCATTTTAATGAGGTTTAGTGTTATATTGTTACTAACCATCTGGCAACATCATCATCATTCACATCATCATCACCATGCTCATCATTATTCTCACAATGTTCTCAATGATAACCGAGTGAGATGGTCGTTGTCTAGGTTACAATGCTCCTTGTATGTCACTACGGAGTGTAAGTTGAGCTAGCCACCTGTCTCACAATATAACTCACCCCCACAGTACACATCCGCCAGTCAGTGAACAAAATTGAGTTGGCGCACATAATCTTTTAATGCAGAATGAACACTGACACGCGGAACATATTTCTATATCCAGAAACCAATATAATCCACAGAATATATATATATATATATATATATATATATATATATATATATATATATATATATATATATATATATATATATATATATCCTCCTCACAACTTAACACGCACACATCACTGCCTTCTCAAGGCCTTATTAATCTCCAATTTACAAGACAGTTATCCAGCTACTATCCACGGCCGGACCTCACACAATACAACCCACACACTGGGTCTAGGCCTCCACTAACTATCCAACCCCCTCTGGGTTTAGGCCTCCATTCCAAAACTGGGAGAACAACACAGGACGGAGGTCTCTATCTAACTCCGCTCCTCTCCTTAGACCACCGACCAGCTCGGAGTCCAAACATCAACTGTCCATCCGATCCTCTCAGTCCGAGTGACTGTGCCCTGTCAATGTTTTTCACTGTCTTTTTAACCCTTCTTGCAGCCCCTCCCCAGGCTTCACACAACACTACTCCCCAGCCTAACATCTGTCTCTCTCCCCCATCCATACTAGCAAGCTGAAAACCCCTTCCCACCCCTTAACTCACTGTCTCCAACTTTCGTCTATTCTTTCTCATGCCCGGTCACTTGTTTATGTACTAGCAAGGTCATTCTCCTTAATGTCAGTGAACCCAGGCATATGTCAATTATCTTCATCATCATCCTCATCATGTAACTTGTCATTTGCTCTCATCACGCCCCGCCAGAAAGATGCCCCATCTTTTGATCAACACCCCCCCCCCCCCCCCCACCCAACATAACCCCACCTCGTGAATTATTATTATGTCCCTGGTATCTTTATTACCCCCTGTCCATCTTTGTGTTGTTAGACCTCCGCCTCCTCACAGAAGCCTAGAAAGATGTTCAATTTAGGGGTGTGGGCATATAAAACAGTCGTCATCACACAAACCAAACAAGTTTTAATTCGTCATAGGTTTATATTCGTCATAGATATTTATATTTTGTATTTAAACGAAACAAAAAGAAGAATCAGTTTTAAACGAAATAAATAATTGTTGTTTTATATTTATTTAACTGAGGATAATATATCGCCAATTGTGACCTCCCATTTGGAGAGAAGGACGATATATCGCCATATTAGAATCATTGTCATGTATTTGTTTCGTGGTATCTTCGGTAATTTCAATGTTCAGTGAGCAGACATTTACATTATTCTTGTTGATTTGATTGCACACCATGTTTGGTGCACTTTCTTTTTGTTTGCCACTGGAACAGTGAAAATCATGCCCAATTGTAAAAAGTTGGAGTAAACTCATAACACTTTACACAAATACACCATAAAAAGACGCGTGTTGATTAGTTTAAATTTAAAACGTTAAATGAAAAGACAACGAGACAATGTAAATATATATGAAGAAACTAGCGTCTTGGCAAAGATATCTATTACTGTTTCTGGTTGGCACAAGGTGATGCAGGCGAAGGCATACCTCAGAATAGCTGCAGACACAGATCACCCGTTGCATGAGGCACTGGACGTAGTGAAAGGTCAGAGACTGATAAGAGGGAAATCATGGATGGCTCAGGCGGAGGATACGATCAGACAGGTGTGCCCCTTGGAGAACATCAGACGAGGAGAGGAGTGGGTCAGTGTGCCAGCCGAGCAGTCAGACTTGTGCAGAGTTATAATCACATTGAGCCGGGAGTGCAGGGAGTGGCCAGCAGGGGCCACGGAAGTGGAAATTCAGCAACTAATTCAGGATAATTCTCGCCCGGGTGATGTGATTATCTACACGGATGGTTCGGTGTTGAGAGGTAGGAGAAGTGCCTGGGGATTCTTAGCAAAAGCTAATGGTCGACGTTTGGTGCAGGAGAGCCTGGCGTATGATGACACAACATCTAGCTTAAGAATGGAGGTGGAGGCGGTCAATGCAGCTTTCCGCTGGATAGAGAACACGATACATACACACATTGTGATTGTAACTGACTCAGAAAGCATGCTGAGGAGGGTGAGGACAGGCATGCTTCGTGCAGAGTGGCTTGCTTCGCTTCGGAGGTCACAGGGTAGCAAGCATCGTCTGGATCTTTTCTCCGGGGCATTCCGGTGGGCTGGGGAATGAACAGGCGGACAGATTGGCTGGCTCGGCAAAACTTGGTGGAGTATTGATGCATGACAAGACAGACGTGGTTGCGGCCTTGTGGGAGCACGTGTACACCTCGGAGGAGCAAATGGATCATCATAGTCTGGTAAGAATGAGGCAGCGAGGTGTGACGAGGGGATCTGGCCGATGCTCGACGCTCAGAGGAAAGGCGAGACGGACATATAATCAGATTGCTACTGGAACTATTAGTGTTGGAACTCTTCGCTGGCTGCTGAGGATGGGGACGGAGCGCTTATGGGAATGTCCCGAATGCTGTGATGTCGGTTCCTAAATCAATCAATCAATCAGTCTATTACTGTATTGCAGTCTACGTCTGCAGCCGACTTTCTGTCGTGGGAGATCAACGCTAACCAATCTATCTTCGCCCATTATGCCGGATGTATATAAAGTCTCACTACACTTTGTATGTAAAACAAATTTGTAAAATGAAGTATATGATGTCATCAAAATATTTGCTCCACAGTCCGTCGTGAAGCATCATGCAGAGAATGGCTGTCGTCTGCTGGAGTGATTCTTTGCACTTCAAATAGAATTGTGTTAACAACGGAAGAAAGAATTGTTTAAATTTGTTCTACGTACGAAGTGTAGTGAGACTTTACAACACCCTATAGAAGGATGGTAGTACTTTACATGCTTCAGCTGGATACAGGGGCACTCTGTGGCTGCGTTAATAATTCTTGGCAAAATCAGAAAATGGGAAATAGTGTGAACGGAGGAGAATAAATGTAAGTCATGTCACTGGCGATCATGAATTTATGTACATTGCTGATCAGTGACCGAGTGGCTAGAATGCTGGGTTCTCTTTCGGGATATACAGGTTCGAATCCACGGTAATGTGTGGATTTTTTTTCTATCGGGGCAAAAAGAAAACCCTAACCTGCACAGTTTGCGGTGACTGCACTAGCCAGGCGGCCTTAATTCCTCAGGCTCAAAATCCCTCTGTTTTTCACCGCAAGGTACTATTAGTAGTACTTGACAGTTTTTATTTTTATTTTTTTTTTACAGACAGTTGATCATCAGTTTCTCTAACATTTGATTTACTTAGTTCTATGGATCATTAGTTTGTTTACGACCGAGAAGTTTTCCGTAAGGTTGTTATGGGAGCAAGATTCTGCAAAGGACATGTTACTGAATTAATTAATCAATTTGATTGAATGAAACATGTACAATTTCACTAACGATAACTTCTTGCGAGTTCATATTATTTGTGTTGTTAACATGCTTTGGATCAAGCACACTAAATTTGGAAGCCACATTTTCAAATGTTCACATCGGTTATTTGTCTTATTCACTTTTCCTCTTGTACGTTGCGGTGTCAAGGTGAAGCATAAACAGCGGGAGAGTGCCCGTGTATGGGCTTCATATATCGAGATTCCCTTGGACTGTTAATCCCTCTGTCCCTCGTGTACATGATCCGCCTCTTCGTCTGGTTCCATTTGGGGTGTACATCATTGCTTGTTGTGGTATATTGCCAGCTAATAGCCTAGTTATGGTGCCGAACCATTTAACTTGCTGATTTCTAATGAAATCCTGAATTCAAGTCCTGATTTCATCATTTTTTTTATTTTCTCTCTTCTTGATACATTAAGTGTTCTTCTCGGGAATATGTCTTATTGATTATAGAATCCAAGGACATTAAGTAGGATTCAACCATAAATATCTTTGCAGCGTCAAATATTCCTCCATTTTCTGCAATTTCTATTTGGAATATTTTGCTGTTGATTTTCCTGAGCTGCTGGTAATCTATATTAATATCAATGTTTCTGCTTCATGTTCGATCTGTTTGAATGAAAATTCATATTGCACAATTTTATCTGGTTTTTAAAAACCGGAATTGCACTAGAAGCTGTTTCCAAATCTGGAATGCGTTATATCCTTTTAAAAGATGGATAAATTGAAAGCCTTGTCTAGCACTTTACTCTAAAATATAGGAAGATCTAGAATGCATAATAAATGCGTGTTATTAGCGTATGTGATGCCTCAGCGAGCTATTTAAGCGTATAATTTGTCTTTTAATCTAACCATCCAGAACTCTTTGTAGTCCAACCCTTGTCCGGCAGCTCTCACGTCATTGTCAGCGTTACTTCTTAACTGTTACAATACGGTTTGCTAACGTGATGGGGATGATAATAATGATTATAATGCTCTCGTTATTCTTTTATACAATCACAACTTTGCATTCCCCAAGTAATATCTCACTTACCTGAGAAACAACATATGGGACACGTATCTTACCAGGTGTAGTAGATAAAGTCAGCTTCATGCCCATGTGAATCTTCTCAATATAAAAACAATCTACTTTACCATCAAATTTACAGTCCAGTACGAGGAAAGAAGCAACGGGCAGTTTACGAATAACATGTTTAGCTTATTGAGAACCAGAAATTCTATGTGAGTTATTCTTCAATATAGTCCCCTGCCTGGCAACACACGTAGTCCACCTGTCCTAATAGCTTGTTGATACCTTCTAGGAAAAGTTTTTGGGTGAGGCCGAGAAACCAATTTTGCACCGCCTGCAGGGACGTTCGGTTGTGCTGGTAGTCCCAGCATCATCCCTAGTGCCCATCATCATTCTTCTGCTCCGTCCTCACATCGTTGCAGCTTGTGGCCAATATTAATTATGAGACCTATGGTGCTGTCTTAATGGTTTGATACGAATATTGTCCGTATTCCATAGTTGTAGGTTCATGTGTATGATAGACATGAATAATGAAGACACTTTTGTTTTGAGTGTCTAGTTGGTCATGCGTCGAAGTACAATAGTTCCTGCAGCGGGGCGCTGTCATCATTTGGAGGTGACAGGTTCGAATCCCGGTCGGTAACTATAGCTTTCAAATTTCATGTTGTCTAGCGCGTCCTCTAGTCTCTACTTCCTTCTTCTCCTTCTGTGAGCGCCAAATAATACTATATGTGTTTATTTATGTAACTGTCTCAGTGGCCTCAACGGGTTCCCCAATTAATTTTCTCCATTACCTCATTGTCATCCGTAACCCTTTGGCTCCGCAAATGTTCTTTCAAGCGTCCAAACAAGTGAAAGTCCTATGACATCAAGTCTGGACTGTACACTGGACATTTCAAGATCTCACATTTCAGAGCACGTAGTGTATCCACTATACGCGCAGCCGTATCAGGGTGGGCGCTGTCATGCAGCAACTATATTCCTTTTGAGAGAGGTCCCCAGTGTTTACATCAGTTTGTACAACAGCAGGTCAATGTATGGAGCACTAGTCTCAGTTGCATCTCCTTGCTGGAAATACACGGTTATAGTTAGTTAGTTGCATATCCTTTATAGGATGACGCAGTCAACCCCAGCATTTCTTTTGACTGTTTATGATTTCTTGGAAAGTATTATGTTCAGTAGTCTATCAATGCTTTCTGAACTCCCGGCACTCACACTTTTCTATGGAAACCAATGCAGTTTTGTCTGCTTCCAAATCGCCCGCAGCTGTGTTCTGAAGGAAAAAAAACGCAATTATAAAGCCATTGATGCCCCAAAAGATGGTCATTGTGAATTTCCCAGCGAATTCGTGCGTTGTTAATTCCTTCTTTATCGCAGACAACGGGTGTTTCCTTTGCATCGATTGTCCTTTACTCACTTGCTCGTAATGACTGTCTCAATACTGAACCATCATTCTTCTGCAGATTTCACGTTTTCAGATTTTCTGACCACCGAAAATAAAGAGTAACGCCACGTTGTCCTTCCACGGCACAAGTCGATATTGGGGCAGCAATGTTGTAATCCTCACGACCCTCTAAATGGGGTATTGCTTAAGAGTCAGTTTGTTTCCTGAAGAAAGAAAACATCTGTAATTGTCCATACTCTCCTATGCATTATATATTAAAAATTTCTGTTAGTTAATGATTTATTACCCTAGAATCTGGTGCGTTGGTGTAACGGTTTGGGCGTTACGATGTCAGTTCTTAATATTAACTACAGTAGCGAAAGACTAACCACCTATTCCCCCTAGCACTCTAGCTTACATAAAGAGATGATTCTAACACTCCACACAGCAACAAGAGATCTGTGCTCGAGGGTTTAGATTCGATTTTACACTGGCAAGTTCGTCAGTCACAAAAGACAGTGGAAATATTGACTCACTTAAAGGACAAAGCTCAACAAATGGGGCTGGTTATTGCCATACTGCTGCTGACAGGGTTATTCCATAATTATGAACTGATCACTTTCAACAAAAGGTATTCCCGCTCGATCCAATAAATCAAACAGCAATATGAACTAAATTGGCGAGATTGGATTCTTTAAAGTTAAGCAAGCAATACTGCCGTTTAATATATTCTACAGCATACAAGGGGTCAAAGTGTCAAACAATTATTATTGAGCTACTTACAGGGCCTGTTCCACCAGGTCCTCAGTAAGTCTTATTTGCATCTTATAATAATTAGAACAGATCACAAACCTTGTTATTATAAACTGTTTACATATTAGGCTATACGTCCTCTAAGATCCTTCTCTCTCTCTCCATCGGTTACGTTTCTTGCCGCTCTGGAAAATACCGCTATTTCCTCTCGCCGTTGGTTCATTTATTCGTGGCGATATTCTGCATCATGTTGCTAACCCTCTTTCTTGTCCATTAATAATATGATTTAATGCTAACTAACCATCGCCTAGTTTTACTGACATCCAAAAATTGCACTGCCTTCTCATTCCAATGTCCCCGTAAGTCTCCCCGTTGTTAATCTACGTCAGTATGACATATCTGTTCTTTCTACTCGTCTCCTAGATTTTTGTGAGATTTTAAATGTATAGGATTTCTCTCTAATTCATATGACGTCATCTTTGTGTGCACTCACTATATGGCTGTTATCAACCAAGATAAGACAGAATATATGTTAATTTCAAGAGAAGAAACGGCCAAAAACTCTGGCCACATACAAATAGATAATATGACAATTAAAAGAACGGAAACATACAAATGCCTGGGTACAATCTTCAACTGCTCCAACATAATAAGGGAAGAAATACAAGTTAGAATCAACTCTGGAAATAAGATATACTATGCACTACAACATCTACTAACATCAAAGGCGCTGTTTCGTAACACCAAGATCACAATTTACAAAACATTGATCAGACCAGCTGTGCTGTATGGCTCTGAAACCTGGAGTACAACGAAAGGAGACGAAGCCTTGTTACAAACCTTTGAGAAGAAAGTCTTAAGACGCATCTTTGGGCCCATTAGGGATACACAAAGTGGAGAGTAGAAAAGAAGAAGCAACAAAGACATTTATGATTTGTTTAATCACTGGTATCATGAAGGCTAATAGACTGCAATGGCTGGGGCATATAGAAAGAATGGAAGATAATAGGGAAACAAAACTCGCTTACACTCAGGAAATAAATGACCGTAGACCACGAGGTAGACCAAGAAGACGGTGGAGAGATATTATACATACAGACCTACAAGCACTTGGAATCAACGACTGACAAGAGAAGGTCCACCAGAGAGACGAATGGAGACGGCTTGTATCTGCAGCAAAGAACCTCAATGGCTCGGAATGCTGAAGAAGAAGAAGAAGAAGAAGAAGAAGAAGAAGAAGAAGAAGAAGAAGAAGAAGAAGAAGAAGAAGAAGAAGAAGAAGAAGAAGAAGTTCGTCAGTCAAGGCAAAGTCCTCGCCATTTTGTCGCAATGCTTTCCGTGGCTGTTGTGTGTCCAGCTAAGGAGGTTCCAGAAGGAGTACATAGTCCTAGGAAAACTATTGTATAATAAAAGTAACTCGGAAATCAAGGTAAACATTAAGAAAACTGTTTGGAAGTCGGCATGGCCGAATTGATAAGAGCTCTAGTTCTTACACATCTGATGGTTTGCCATTGCTCTCTGAACGACCAGCCGAGGTAGCGGGTTCATCCTCTTCACCGCTCAGTTGGACAAAAATGTTGACTTCTCGTCCTTAACTTTGGGATGTAAATTACAAGTACCTCAGAAGTTGGAGTAGGTTCACCTAATAGCGAGGGACGCTGGTAATAGGGAAAGCTAATCCACACACAAAAATCAGTTCAGCGCACAGCGCACGAGAAGTCATAGCACATGTAAAGACTTACGCTTGAGTTCAAAACTGTTGACTATCGTCTAATGCTACACAGAATCCACAAAACAGGTAAGAAAACATTGTGCAACAAAATTCCCCCAAAAATGTTTGCTAAGCTTTAAAAGAATTTCGCAATACATACACGCATACCTCTAAAACAATGCATACACGCACGAATACATTGTTTGAAATAAACGTAATAATGCATAAAGTTAAAGATTTATTTACTGAAGGAATTTACCGCCGTGACGTGTCATTGGCTGGACTTGATAATCCCTGAACCCAACGCGGAGAGTAGCGGTGGCAACATTAATATAAGCAAATTTTGTAATGTTTGTTTAAGGATGAGCGTATTGACGTCCAGTCGGTGTCAATTATCCCTGTTTTATTATCTACGTATATGGGCAGGAGACGTTGACGTAATGGAAATGATACGTGCGCTCGCTCTTTAACTTCCTATTTGCTGATGGCGAGGTAGGTGTGTCAACCCTTAAGCCGGCATTAACCCGGATTTAAACGCTGACTTCTCGTTCGGTAAGAAAATTACAGACTACTGAACGTACAACTGACTAGAACATCAACCGGGGGTTGAACGCGACATCGTGCAAAGGACATACAACATATTTATATGGGTAGGACATACAAAGGACATACATGTTTATATGGGTAGGACATGCAAAGGACATACAATATGTTATATGGGCAGGACATACAAAGGACATACAACATGTTTATATGGGCAGGGCATGCAAAGGACATAAAATATGTTTATATGGGCAGGACATACAAAGGACATAAACATATTTATATGGGTAGGACATACAAAGGACATACATGTTTATATGGGTAGGACATGCAAAGAACATACAATATGTGTATATGGGCAGGACATACAAAGGACATACAACATGTTTATATGGGCAGGGCATGCAAAGGACATACAGTATGTGTATATAGGCAGGACATACAAAGAACATACAATATGTGTATATTGGCAGGACATACAAAGGACATACAACATGTTTATATGGGCAGGGCATGCAAAGGACATACAGTATGTGTATATAGGCAGGACATACAAAGAACATACAATATGTGTATATGGGCAGGACATACAAAGGACATACAGTATGTGTATATGGGCAGGACATACAAAGGACATACAACAGGTTTATATGGGCAGGACATACAAAGGACATACAACAGGTTTATATGGGCAGGACATACAAAGGACATACAATATGTTTATATGGGCAGGACAAACAAAGGACATGCAACATGTTTATACGGGCAGGACACACAAAGGACATGCAAAGGACATACATGTTTATATGGGCAGGACATTCACAGACAAACACATGCACACACACACACACACACACACACACACACACACACACACAGCTTGGTGAATAATCTCTTTTAGATGCATATACAGACATGCGCACATGGACAAAACACACATACTCTTACATGTGCAACCTTGCAGGTCCGCATGGCCGAATGGATAAGAACGCGTGTTCTTAAATATCCGTTGTGCTGATGTTTGAAGACAGCGGTTCGACCCTGTCATATATTCTGAAGGGACTGGGAGATCACTGTGGTGCATGCCCCATTTCTAATCAAAGAAGTTGGGCCCCATCCTCTTCTATCTTCAATAACCCCAGAATATGACCCTCGAGTTATCTGCAGGCCTCGTCTTATTAATTTAGTCTAGGAGATATAGATTATGGCCCTGGTGAGAATAAAATATACTAACTGGGATTCTGCCCCTTCTCCAAGGATTCTTTTAGCTCTTGAGCCCCCCTTTTTGTTTATCAAATCTGAGGAAAGTCTGGAGAATTTTCTCAGCCTGATTTATGTTAAGAAAGCATGGATGTTGAGCAGTTGATAGACCTAGAGTCTTTTCTCTCCCCCAATTTAATACATCATCATGAGTTAATTTGTTTGTAAACAATTAAACACATAACAACTTTCATTAGACCTGACAACATGTTTTACACACATAAGATGGTGAATCACAGATAGGTTGAACTGACAAATTAACATAAGATCAGTTAAGGTTAATTATTTATTGACTGGGCCTGTGTCTTCTGGCCTGTTATATACATTTTCTATTGTGGTTTACACAAGATAAATTAGAAAAATGCATATAGGACCAATGTTACAGTCAATCAACAAATAAGCATCAATACATAAGATGTCAACAAGTGTGAAACCATTGTAAACATTTTAATATTGTACATGTTAAATGTGGAGATGATGAATCTACATTCATTTCTTGAACCTGTGTGTTGTGTGTTCTTAAGAGATATGTAACCTTGTGATTGGAAGATTAGGATAAGCCTGGGTCCATTGACTGATGGATCAACTTCAGTTCTGCCCGTGTAGCTTCTCTGAAGGTTTCCCATACTCTGCTCATGGCCAAGTCATCTTCCATCTCAAGTGCTGTTCATCTCTTTCTCTCTCGGGTCTGGTTTGGTTGGTTGGCCAGTTGGTTGCCAGTTGGTTGCCAATTGGTTGCCAATGGGTTGTCAACGAGAATTCACTGTGTAAGATTCACATAAACATATACATTCCTACCAATGCAATATTCTAGAAGTAGGTCGGAAGAAACCTAAATTCCTGAAGTAGGAACTAGTCCCCCCCCCCCCCCCCTCCTCTTTTCTCTAATCTAGTGTTGGGTTAATTTGGGGTGGTCAGAGTTTATCACACTGTGTACACCTTGTATCAACAGGTTCCTGCTGTATGTAAGTTCTCATTGGACCTGGGGTCGGGGAGACGTGTACAGTAAGACAGTGACAAGAGTGAGGAGGTGTCCAGATGCATGTAAATAAATGACATACATTTATAACATTTCTATCACTCAATTGGGTTTGTAGTGTGTATAAATGATTTTCTGTGTTTTCCCAATTAACCAACTTATCCTTCTTCTTTGTATAATAACTCCTCTCCCATTACCTGTTGTTGTTGTGGTGTTGAGTGTTGAGTTGTGTGGGGGTTGTGTGTTAAGTTCTGTTGAGTAATGAGTTAAGTCAACTTCTGGTGGTGGAGTTCCGCGAAGCACAACTTTTCTGATGTAATGCAGTTCATAAGTGCCCTTATCTAATTAAAATTTGACATAAATATAAATATTTATTCCATCAAACCCTATTTATTCAATAGATGAAGGAGAAAGGAAGATTTGATTTCTCTTTCAGCTTCCTAGTTGTAAATAGGCATAGATAAGTCTGTTTTAGAAACGAGGCACTCATTCTAGTACACGAACTGTCTTATTAGCTGTAGATAGTGATAGTATTTTAAGCAGTGGTTCATGAGGAAATGCACAAGATTGCCTTAGAATCATCACTTCGTACAGTTGTCCAGAATAGAATGGAGTATTATTATGCACTTCTTAAAGTTAATAACTATCTTTAAGAATATCAGAGATTGCAGTATTCGAAGAGAGTATTAGAGTGTCAGTTTGCACGGGAATCGGTTCTGCGTCGTCAGAATCTACAGTCGAGCATTTTTCATTTTAGAGGTTTTAATTTATAATAATACATTTCAATTGACATTACAAACACTGGATACCATTACTTGATACTTGATACATCTGGTCATCAATTTAATCTAAGGATTCACAAGCCTACCTCGGATCTAGACATTCTACTGTCCCTGTTTGAAAATTTGGTCACACCAGCTTTTCACGTCTGTTCGTCAGGCGGGTTGCAGTAGAAGTGCGCGATTAACATATTCTAAGCGGGCTTTCGAATGGAGGCGTTGTCACGTGTCTGTTTTTATCCAATGATCTCATGAGTTTTGGCTGATAAAATAATAAATAGAATTGACGTCATCTGTCACTTGTTCAGTTTCAGTTTTGATGTTGCGTTAGTTTTTAAGTTTTGGTTTCAGTTTGAGTTTGCGCCGTCAATTGTTATATATTTTCCCCTCTCTTTGGCGTGCATTCTTGTCAACTGAATAATGGTGGTTAGTGGTTATGCCACAGACCCCTACACCGGACAGCTGGAATAAAATGTTGACCTTTTGTTCTTGACGTGGGGACGTTAATTACAAGTACCTCTGAAGTCGGAGTGGGTTCGCCTGTCATACATCTGTCAGAGTCAGGCTGATGTAGAGACACTACCCCACCAAACCCCCACTCCCAACCTTCCCAACCACCGCGCGACCCGCACCAAAGTCTCATCTCCACGGGGACTATGTAGCACTGCTGTATTTCACCTCTCCAAAGTGAAAAACATTCGGGGTTTGGATCAGGACGACAAGAAGGGATGTGCAAGTCCAGCAAGAGTGCTTTGCATCTGCGGGAAGGCATATAAGGATGCGCCAGAATCATAATCCAGCAAGATCGCCATCCAAATCCAACCTAACTGCCATGTAGCACTTCAGAATGAGATATAGAATTTATAAGTGAGAAAGAAATCAAACATTTAATCTCAAAGAAGCAGACGGCAAAGTCGCCAAGTGACGTCACTGTGTGAAAAACGTCACCGTGTGATACATTAGCAACCAGCCAGTTAGGCCTGCAGAAAGGCGGTATAAAGTTCTCAGAGAAGAATTTTTTCACGTAAATCATTTAGAAGATGGAGATTGTTAAAGAGAACCATCAGTTATAACAGACATAGGATCAAGGCACGCTCCAAAAGCAGGACGGACGATTGGCCATGAGTATTTAAATCAAAATCCGAAGTAATGGCTCATGGTAGCTAGTGACAACAAACAGGAGTTTATAAGTAGTTGATATTATGATAAGCGGCAAGGAGGCAGTACGAGGCCACCAATCCACTCACAAAAAGCGACAAAGCGCAACTGTAGAGCTAAC
Organism: Cepaea nemoralis; assembly: GCA_014155875.1. NCBI lineage: Eukaryota > Metazoa > Mollusca > Gastropoda > Stylommatophora > Helicidae > Cepaea > Cepaea nemoralis. The sequence goes on along the minus strand of JACEFZ010008858.1, from coordinate 12,063 downwards.
TGAAGGACCTGCGATCAAAGTTCAACAGCATGAAGGAAGAAAAAGACAAGACGCAAGAGACTCAGATAACAGCCCCTCATCGCATCCTGGACGAACGAAGTAAGTTCAGCAGAAGATTGAACAGGATGTCGCTCGAATGACTGCTATAAAGGCGGAGACAGAAGAACAACTATCAAAAATGCCTGAAGTGAAAGAAAAGACAGAGGATACTCTACAAGAGATATAAGAACTGCTCAAGACCAAGACAGCCACACCCGAACCAGAAGATGCAAGAGCACAGGCAGAAGAAGAAGTATCAGAGAAAAAAATACAACTGGATTAAGAAGGCATACCCTGACCAAGACCGAGTGCGTAGGGAAGCCATTGGAACGATATCGCTCCCCACCAAGATCGAACTTGCGAACACCGAGAAGATTCGAAGACAAGCCAAGGCGGGGAAATAGGAGGAACACCAGAAGAGACGACAACTGGTAAAGCACCTTAAAAAAACAGCTTCATATGATGGGGTGCACAACAACTCCAGGCCTCAACAAGTGCGCCACTCTTTTCAGACATGAAAAACCTCATCAAGAAAGTAACGAACTCAATCACCCCATCAAAAGCCGGGAAGCTGACAACAAACAGCCCAAAGTACGAAAGACAAACTACAACATACACCATAAATACTCCAGTTATAGCCAAGTCGAACACTCGAAGGCTGAAAGGGGTATTCGTACCAAAAATTGGATTGGATTGGAATCCAGCCAAGCACATTGGGGACTGCCTGAATTTAGGCCCTTCCTCTACTTCTGCGTTCATCCGGAGAGTTTTTTTTCGGACGTGATTGCGTCTGTGCTTGTTTTGCGCCGTTAGGCCGACACATCCGACTTTTGCGGATGTTTGTTGACTGGGCTGAACTTCCCGGGTAAATTAGGCCCTGGATGGTTTCAGTTTGCTCCAGGGATTTTAGGCATTCCATTGTCAACAGGCTCCACACGAAAGTGCAAAGGGAATATATATATATATATATATATATATATATATATATATATATATATATATATATATATTATATATATTATATATATATATATATATATAAGTGAATGGAAATATTCTTAACCAGATGAATCGGTATAACTATCTCTGAACAGTCGTAACATCTGATAGAAGATGCCTTGCAGAGATTAGATCAAGAGTAAACATGGTAGAGGTTTATATATATATTTGCATATTCTTTACAGGACATCGCTGTCAACATCAGCATCTTTCAGCTGATTCTTGATTTCTTGGCAAGATTACGCTCAGTAGTTTGCCATTGCTTTCTGAGCGGCCGGCTCACATACCCCGTAAGTTACTGACGCGATTCGAACCACTGCTGATTCTCACCGTCGTCACGTTACTTACGAGAGTATACGAGATTACGAAGAAAAGTCCGCTAACCTCTAGACCAGGAAGCCGGCATGGTAGAGGTGGCCTTCTGCAAAATGGAAAACATACTTACCAACAAAAAGTTGTCATTTGCAATAACGAAAAGGGTATTCAGATGCTTTATAGAACCCATATTGTTTGTTTGTTTGTTTGTTTGTTTGTTTGTTTGTTTTGCTTGTGAAACATGGACAATTAACAGACAAACTGAGAAACATATATTGGCGGTGGAAATGCGATTTCTTAGAAAAATGCAAAGAATACTATGGACGGACAGAAAATCAATTGAGGCAGTCCTTCAAAAGACAAATAATAAACTGGATTGGTTGGAGAAATTAGAGGTAGACAGTCAAGATATTTTGGACATATGGGGAGAAATGGTCTTGAAATTGATTGACAGGTGGCACGCTTGATGGGAAGGGAGAAAAAGAAAGATAAAGGGATAAATATCTGGATGGTTTGGCAGCATGGCTTGGTCAGGACAAGAACACAGACCTGATTCGAGACTCTGGTGACCGTGTGTGAGATGGCGTACCATGACCTCCCACGCCTATTGCCATGACACTTGATGATGATGATGATGATGCTAAGAGTTACGGTGCTCTGATGAAAACACTTCCAGTTTAAATTAACAACTGTGGGGACAAACAGGGTTCAGTTCTGTCTGACCTAATTAAATAAGATAGTAGGGCTGCAAACTGCGACACAGGTCAGAGATAAGGGCAACATATAAAATATGAGGTTTACTGTTAATGTTATAAGTTATCTCTAAATGGACTAGCTCAGAGCTATAACAATCAAACACACCTACAATCTCACAAGCACACATTTATTTAGTTGTACCGGAATAGCAGTATTGTTTGTGTTGCGCCTCGGGTGTGAAATGATGTGATATGGTGGTTATTGCTATTGTTTATTTATTGCTTCATTTTAATTATTGTTTAATTGTGATTATTGTTTTATATACAACTATTGTTCAGTTACTGTTTCATTTAATTATTATTTAGTTGTCGTTATTGTTTAATTTATAATATTGTTTAATTATTGTTTCATTTTAATTATTGTTATGTTATAACTATTGTTTAGTTGTGGAAAATAAGTCACTACCATTGAATATAGGAAGGAGAGTGCTGAAATGCAATATAGAATCTAATAACGCAGCTGAGCTTTGCTGGTCATGACTAATATGTGTTTAATATGTTATATTGCTAATGTGTTGCATGGCATGTACACGGCCTTTACTTAAATAGTTTCGTGTCAAGTGTACATGCATGGATTTTTTTTTTTATTGGGGGGGGGGGGGGGGGGTAAATAAACGGTTCTTTAGTCTTTACAGACTTGATTTGTTTAGTGTACAGATGTGGTTCTTTAGTGTACGTAAAGATGTGGTTCTTTATTTGTACATTTTTGGGACTCACAGTGTACAGCGATTATTCTTTAGTGTAAAGATGTGTTTCTTTATTGTACGTAAAGATGTGGTCCTTTTATTACAACATTTTTGGCGTCTCATCGTGTACAGTGATTATTCGTTAGTGTAAAGCTGTAGTTCTTTAGTGTATAGATAAAATTCTTGAGTGTAAGGCTGTGGTTCATTAGTCGATACATAAAATTATTTAGTGTAAAGATGTGGTTCCTTAGTGCACAGTTATGGTTGTCTCCATGTACAGATATTATTCTTTAGTGTAAAATGTGATTCTTTAGAGTATGTGAAGATGCGGTTTTTTATTGTATCAATACAATTCTTTAGTGTACGGCTGTGGTTATGTAGTGTGTAGATATGATCTTTAGTGTACAGCCTGTGGTTATGTAGTGTGTAGATACGATTCTTTAGTGTACAGCTGTGGTTATGTAGTGTGTAGATATGATTCTTTAGTGTACGGCTGTGGTATTGTAGTGTGTAGATACGATTCTTTAGTGTACAGCTGTGGTTTGATGTAGTGTGTAGATATGATTCTTTAGTGTACAAATTTGGATATGTCCATGTACATAGAATTATTCTTTAGTGGACAGCTGTGGTTATGAAGTGTATAGATACGTTTATTTAGTGTACAGCTGGTCGTTATGTAGTGTATTGATACTATTCTTTAGTGTACAGATTTGGATTTGTCCATGCACATAAGTTATTCTTTAGTGGAAAGCTGTGGATCTTTAGTGAATGTAAAGATGTGGTTCTTTAGTGAATGTAAATAAGTGGTTCTTTATTGTATCGATTCAATATCTTTAGTGTAAAGATGTTATTCTTTAGTTTAAAGAAGTGATTTCTTCAGTGTATGTAAAGATGTGATTCTTTATTATATTGATTCAATTTCTTTAGTGTAAAAATGTGATTCTTTAGTTTAAAGATGTGATTATTTAGTGTATGTAAAGATGTGGTTCCTTATTGTATCGATTCAATTTATTTAGTGTAAAAATGTGATTCTTTAGTTTAAAGATGTGATTCTTTAATGTAAACATGCGGTACTTTAGTGTCCAGATTTGGATCTCTTCGTGTACAAAGATGAAGCTTTGGTTTAAAGCTGTGGTTCTTTGGTGTGTGTCTCTGTGGCGAAATGGTCAAGCCGTTTGACTCGTGCTCCGAAGGTTGTGGGTTCGATTCCTGGCCGCACTCTTCGGTTTACGAGCTAAATGTTTCGGAGATTCCTGTGGGTCGTTGCTAAAAGCTGCGGAGTTCGTGCTTTGTGCGACGCTTTCCGTGCTGCGGAAAGAGACCGAGCCATATGGGATAAAACCCGGTGCAATGAAGTCGACCCTGTCGACTTTTAAGCGACTTTTTTTTAATCAAAACAATTCTTTAGTGTAAAGATGTTTTCTTCTTAAATACAGTCAGGGATTAAGGCCACCTGATTCTCTCCGTGTACAGAGACGATTAATGAGCTTACAGATTTGTTTATATCATTGTTCAGACATGTTTCCCTTCTAGTGTTTGACGTGAGACGTACAGGAGGCCTCATTGACTGACCTTTTTGTTTTCTACTTTCGGGATAGCAAAACAATAACATGATCTCCATAAGGAAACTCCTGTTGGCTTTTTGTCTCGGCTTGGTGAACGTTACATCTGCCGCAGCTCAAGCGTGCCTTTATAATGTATCGGTACGTAGACAGTTACTCCGGTGTTTTCATTGTGTACTACAAAGATTGTAAGACTGTCAGCTACTGCCTTTTTTGTGTAACTTTATTCGGAATAACAAAAAAAAATAAAACAAATGTATCATCTTTCGATGGAGTCATCACTGCTTTCAGTGCTAGTCCTCCAGCATCGATAACGTGCTTGAATTCCTGTCGAAAATAAATTATATTGGTCGCTTGAGTGTCCACTGACACTCTTGCACCATCTGATGTACCTATTCACAGACGTTACGCCGTTTTGAAACTTCCTACTTCACACATACACTTACTGAACTGACAGTCATGCATCACCTTAGCGGATCTTCATTCGCCGATGAATTTCTATAGGTTTCACCCCCGACACTAATCAAAAAACGGATAAACACACGCTGCTCCTCTTTGGTGCATGTCAAAAGCGGGGAGGCCATCTTTAAACTGTCTTTGTGACGTCACCGTGTTCGTTTGTACCTGAACAACAATATTGACAGTTTACGAGGTAATAGCGTGGTTATTGTAATTTCTATCACACTTCTAAGGTTTCCCGTTGAAGCCCCTTCCTACCTTGCGGTGTAGGACAGGGAGGGGGTCTTGGGCCTGAGGGATTAAGGCCACCTGGATAGAACAAAGATTGTAACTCGAGTAAATACAGTCAGGGATTAAGGCCACCTGGATAGAACAAAGATTGTATCTGGAATAAATGCAGTCAGGGAAGTGCCACTGGTCAGCTTTACAAGAACACAAACATAAGTGACAAAATGACCGAGTCGGTTAGAAAGCCTTCGTCAGGAGACAAAAACAAAATGAGACTGACACAATTACCTCAAACCTGAAAAAGGGGTATTAACTTCGAAGCATAGGTGTCTCATTTGTGTTCCTTATTGGACGTCGTAATCAACCTCAGTATTTATTGGTTGAATGTGATTTTTTAGTCAATTTTACTGTCATTAATTTGTCAATGCTTTCTGAACGACCGATGCTCTTACCATTGCAAAAATGTATCGCAAGGCGGTTTGTTTCCAATCGCTTGCGTTTGACTTCGAACCCAGTATATGGTACTGTGAAAATACCCTCCCAGCCCTAATCCACGGACGCCGGGGTCTCAATCACATCGCACAAAGAAAAGAAACGCTGTATGCCACGAGTACCGCCATCTTGAATAAGAAATACAAACAATTAGGCAGGGTGACCAGATCGCCGTGATCAAAAGAAGCCAAGTTACGAAATAAAAAAGCCAGAATAAAGCCAAACATTGTCCAGAAAAAAAATAAAAAGCCAAAATAAAAAGCCAAACATTGCCCAGTAAAAAGATATATTAAAAATATACTTACATCACATGAAGACCTCTTCTTCACATAAGTATTCCTCTTCATTGTTGAGACATTCAGTACAGGATTCATTAGAATATATAATTCCAGCTTTGAAATCATTCAACATTTTGGATGAAGGAATAAATTCATTACAGCACTTGTTTGAAGATGATAGTTCCGCTCTAATTCTAATAATTGCTTCTAAGAGAGACAGCTGAAGTCTATTCCTTGCTTTGGTTTTTATGCATGTTAAAAGAGAGAACATCCTTCTCCACTGCAGCATTGCTAATAGGTGTTATTAAGCAAGTAAGAGCAAAAGAAGCAAGCTTCTTTAAATTGGGGATGTTTCCATGACTCCTTGCCAGAACTGCTCTGCATTTTTAGGCAGTCCATTTTCTTTAAATTGTTCTTCTTCCTTCCAATCTATAAAGGCAATTTTCTGTAATTGTTCTTCATAATAGTGTGGTGGTTTTCATTCAGCCAAATTCAAAAGCAAGGCAAGTTCGAAAATAGTGGTCTAGAAGCCTGGTTTAAGATTATTCCAGGGCTAAAATTGGTTAGATCTTTAAATATATTTCTTGCTGAAGGAAGCCGCTTTCTAAACTTGATCAAGTGCTTTCTTCTAGCATGGATAAGCATCTTTCTTTGAGATCTAAGACCTCTTGTTGGCAATTAATTTTGTATCAGAACTTTTCTGAATGTAGTTATCACACTCTGGACAGGAATTTGAGCCAAAATCAACATTAGAAAACATCTGTTCTATTATTGCGTATCTAATGCTGTATCATAAATACCGCTACTAATTGCAAAAATAGTTCTTCATGTAATTCTGAGGATCTGCCTTACTTTCATTAAAAACGGCTATTTAACCTTTCGAATTCTGCACAATAGGTGTTGCAAATGAAAAATATAGGTAGTTTCTTTGATCTAGAAGCATTTCCTTTATAAGTCGTGACTTAAGATTTTAGTGTCACATAATTTGCTAATTCAGCAGAAAATAAAATAGCCTTGATGTTTCTTTCCCATTCAGTAGAATGTTGGAAATATTACTTTTCCCCGGACAAGCGAGTGGGAGAAATTTTCTTCAAAAGGAAATGGTGGGATTTGCATAGCTTGCTGAAAATTCTGTCGATGAGTCAATAATTTTGAATAAATCTTTAAATGATTCGCTGTCTTAGAGTTGCTATTGTCTAAATAAATTTGGTATTTCTGGCAGCAGAAATCCATGTTTGAAGGTAGTTTTGACACTGCATATTTGATGCACAATGCTAATGAATGGCACACAACACTTATAGTACTGAACACATGAAGGGAGATACATCTGTCATTCTGGACCAAACTGAATTGTTGGCATCCAACCATACTGGAAGCACCATCGGATGCAAAACGCAATGCAAATTTTTTAATGATTGATTACATTTTTCAATTTCAGTGTAATCAAATTAAATATATCTCTCCTTGTAGCCTCCTGAACTGGAATCAAACCTAGAAAACTAGTAGTAATTTCATTTCTTTTATCGCTGAGGTATCTAACTAAAATGCACAAATACTTTTGGGTCGAGACATCAGTGGACTCATCAATGATGAGTGCATACTTCTTGTTTTGCAGATCTAGAATTAGATCAGATCTTAAAGACGGTGAAATAACATTTTTATTAGTGATATGCACTTCGTTTCGGTGCAATTTTATCTGACCAAGAGTGCTGCCACATCCATGGGCTACCATTATTTCACCTAAGTGATCGATTGGTGTGTATGGCACTATGGCAGGCCAGGCTAACAGCAATTTTGTAACCTCTGGCTAATTTGACTTTATCATCACTTTTCTTGCTTATTGTCACCACTGAAAGGTACTTTTTGTGAAGAAGATGGCGCGCTCCGCTTGTGTTTTATCTGTTGTTGCATGATTGCGAGATTTGAAAATCTTGGAACAATATTACAAGGGCACAATTTGCAATATGCCTGTTCAGAACCGTCAGTGGATTTCTTGAGCCACACAAATGTCTTTTCTCCATTGATCATTATATTTCCGATTAGTATCATAAGATGGTTTCCACTTTGGCATGATAATAGGCTCAATAATAAGAAATACTTGCGACTTGCGATGAAGGTATAATGAATTTGAAAACTGAACTAACAAAAGCGGGCGCATTGCATCAGTGCGCATAGAACTATGAATAGTCCAAGTTACCGTACGAAAACCATACGCTAAGATTATCGTTTTACATTTGTTTTAGCTAAATAAATAGTAAAACAAGACAACATTTAACTTAAAAAATTCAAAAAGAGGCATATGGCATTACAAATTGTAAAAAAGCCAAGAAAAAAGCCAAAGCCAAACTGATTTTCTGGCGCCAAACCTGTTCTTAAAAAGCCAAATTAGTCAAATTTGGCGTTAAAAATCAAATCTGGTCACTCTGCAATTAGGTACTCATAGCTCCTGCTAAATGACGAGACATACCAAACACGGACACAATGTACATACCTTACAACTAACTGCACAAAGGTGAACATAGATAACAGAGTGAAAATCCCAAAAGAAAAAAAAAGAAACAAAGAAAAATTCCTAAAACTATATTATAATTAAATGAAACTAAGTATTCTAAGACACAACAAATACGTTGCAACGTTTCGATTAAACAAATCTTCGTCAGGAGGGGGACAACACAAACAGATCTAAAGAAAAAACAGAAAAGTATAAAATCACATTAAAACACAACTCCTTCGTTGTCAAGAAGGCACACAAGTTGAGTTCAGTTCGGTTTTGAAAGGTGCTATGTGTCTATAAAAATTGAGTCCAAGTCAGCTGTTAAAAGTCCCAAATAAGAAATGATGGGCCAAATGTGTGCAAACAGTCAAATATGAATAAATGGCATTTCCGGAAATTACTTTCACTAGTTGATGACCTATCATCGGCGTTATTTCACTGGGGATACATCTTTGCCTGCGTTGTCTTCCTCGGCAGATGTCGGACTGTAGGAATTCGGAATGCTTTCGTTGCGCACTGAATGTAAATTCGTCTAGGCCAGTGTTTCCCAACCTTTTTTGTGCCATGCCCCACTTAAACCTTTCTAAAATTCATATTGCCCCCCTCCCCCGCCCCACGCCCCCCCCCCCTCAACATATACATTATTTTTAATATTCAAAAATTGAAATGTTCACTAAAGAAACTTGAATGATAGGTTTTAGGAAGAAATCACTTGAGCAAACACAGTAAGTAAATTTTCAAAACATATAATGGAGAACTGAAATTCAAGTACAAAATAATTTTAATGAAAGATTTTTCTATATTATTTTAATTATTAGTAATTATTTATTATTTAAATTTAGTGAGATCCTTGCGCTTGATGCTTGCTGCAAAGAGATCTTATGTCAGGTTCCAATTTAGTTAACTTCAGTCTCAAGTCTCCCCGTTTTGTTATATTCAGCCGATTTCTTCCATTTTCGAATGGAAATGTCTTGATGGACACCATAGCCTAGACCAGTGTTTCCCAACGTGGGCCCACGCCCCACAGGGGGGCAATTCGACTGTTAAGGGGGGCACCCTTAACAGTCGAATTGCCCCCTGTTGGGCGTGGGCCCCACGTTGGAAACACTGGTCTAGGCTGTGTTGTTTGTCCATCAAGAATGATGATGATCATTCATTTCATTCAGTGGGGTTGAAATTATGGAGCCCTGAATTCTAAGATGGCTGATAAGGCCTATTTTGGCTCGAAATGTTCTTTGACAATGTGGACAATGAATGCTTGACGTTTCTGAAGGAGGATTGCCTGCAGTGGTTTTTCTGTCGTGCCTTTTCTTCACAGCTCTTGCAGTCCTGGTTGTTTCACACGTGACTACACCCTTGCGTAATGATGCAATCCACGAATTTCAGTCTCTGGCTGCAGTCTCCCAGTTGTCATGATGAATTCCAAAAGCATTCAGTGAGATTTTCAGAGTGTCTTTAAAGCGTTTCCTCTGACCGCCTTGGGAGCGTTTACCACAACGAAACTGGCAGTAAAAACTTCGTTTAGGGAGCCTGTGATCTGGCATACGAGTTAAGTGACATAAGATTTAAATCTAGGCTGTACACACTATAATGCCTACACAACATATTCTTTGTTCTTCTGTCCTTATTTAGTTCTAGACTAATAACTGATCCATTAACAAAAAACGAAACGTGTCAAGAAGCAGGAACCTTCTTGAAGGCTTGAAGACGGACAAAAGAAACTGGTGACCCACCACCCAACTGGCGTGACCAGTTGCCACACATTCGTAGAAAGGAGAAGTAAAATTGTTCAAAGATAAAGAAAGGCATACTTCGTGCTGAATGGTATGCATCAATTCAGGCGTCGTGGGTTGTGAGCATTTGCTGGATCGTTTCTCCTGGACACTCTGGTGTGGTTGGAAATGAACAAGCAGACAGATTGACTGGTGCTGCATCATTGAATGGTGATTGATAAGGCAGATGTGATGAAGGTCCTCTGGGAAAATGTGAATAATACAGAAGAACAGACAGACTATCATGGTCTAGAGAGAATGCAGCAGCAGGGGGTGATCAGAGGATCTGGTCGACAGTCGTCACTCAGAGGTACAGCAAGACGGACATATAATCATATTGTAACGGGCACCAGTAGTATTGAAACTCTACGTTGGCTTTTGAAGGTGATGACTGAGCGTTTAAAGGAATGCCCCGAGTGCAGTGATGTCGGTTCTTAACTCAACTCAACTGTAGAAAGGAGCTCCGAGCACCACTAGGGGTGTCTGATGGGCAAGGGTGATAGTCCACTTTGATCATTTGACATTTCGAGAAAATTAATATTTTCTTCTTTAGACACGCAACGAAACAATATTTCATTCTTAGCCATTATCCTACTGAATTCACGTCATGTTTCCTATACAAATAACTCTTATATTGTTGTTGTCTTCCAGGGCTGCAGCTGCTCTTACAACACCGTTTTTTGTTTCATGTTGCAAGAGATTCCGCCTTTAACAAATGGAAGTAACGTGACTTCTATTACCAGAGCCATATTTGACGTAAGTCTTATGAATAAACAAATGAGTCATTATTGTATGATTGTACCGAAGTGAATCATCGACAGTTGGTAAATTAGTGAAGAATTCTGTGAAATTTGCAGATATGCAGTACTACAAAAGAATGATGAGAACACAATGGACAGATTTTTAAAAAAGACTTAATAAAAATATTCAAATCAACGCATTCCCTTAGTGAATTTAAACACACAAGCACAAACAAATAAGTTGCACGATTTATTACCTGTTATATCTGGCTACATCTCGTCAGGTGCATACTGCAGAGTTACATATCATATGAAGTGTACACATAAATAAAACCTAAGCTGAAACAATTAAAACACAGTGTGGAACACGTGAAGTTTGGAAACCAATGATGGAAACATATTATTTTGAATATGGATTTTTAACTGATTCAGTGTGACCTCCCATTTGGACCGAAGCACGATATATCGCCATACTACGACCATCATGTTACTTGTTTTATTTAGAGGTTTCTTCGGCATTTCAATGCTCAGTGAACGGAAATTTACATTATAATTTTGTTCACGTGATCGTGTACCATGTTTGGTACAAACTTACTTTTTTGCTTGACGATGAATCAATTACTAGGTCATTAGAAATGTACCCATTATCGTAGTTATCATTTGAATGTTTGTTATTATTTCCACTCCAAAATCTCACTTCTCAGTTTCCTCCCACCCAATGTTATCTGTTCCATGTGTATTTGTTGTCTTTATTCCATGTAATGTTTCCTCATAGGTATGCGTGGCCGTGAGGATTAATGCCCTTGTTCTTAAACTTCCGGTGCACTGACGGTAGGGTAGGTGGTTAACCCCCTACACTGATCAGCTAGCAGTGGTTCTCAACCGGTGGGAAATTCCCCTTAGGGGGGAATTTTAGGGATTTCGGGGGGGGGGGGGGGGGGGGGGATTAAGATTATTTCTATATTGTGTTAATACAAGAACCGATTACATACAATATTGTTTTTTTTTCATACTTTACGCTTCAGTACGTATCACCCTTCTGAAATTCATTTTATAACGTAAATAGATCCGCAAATCACATTTTATGTATATGCCTAGACTTGTTTTAGTATGTGCTATTAAATTTATCTTCAATTATTACGTATACTGTGTAGGGGCAGAGGGAAATTTTTAGGGAGGAAATACAAAGGGGGGAATGACGTTTTCAAATTTGGTGAGGGGGGGAATGACGTCCTAAAAACATG